>CM040423.1:23913070-23931366 GCA_022702705.1 Papilionanthe hookeriana x Papilionanthe teres
GCGTCTTCGATTTAATTTAATATATATATGTATATTAGTTTTGAAAGTAAAATTTTTAAATTTTAAAATATGAAAATGAGAATGGACGGATCTCATTCGTTTAGCAGTTTGAATGAACGAGCGTCGTATTGCTGATAACGCATCTATTCCAGAAGAATAGTACACGCTTACTCGACAATATCGCTCGATCAAACGAACTACTAAATTCATGACATCCGTTACGTGCCACGAACCTTTATGTGGATCGAGATGAGTTCCCATATTTAATACAAAAGAATTAAATATGGTTTTATATTATCTGGGGTCTTTAAAGCTCACTATATGAGCGATCGCATAGTTAATTACACCTCAAATGGCCAAGTCACCGAGAGAAGCTCTCGATTTAGATCGGGGTTTCTATCTTCGTGAAATCAAAAGGTAGGGTTTTCAACGAAGTGTGATAGTAGGAAATCCGATAGGTGAAAGGTGCGATAGTGGAACGATTACTTCGGAGTCGAAGAAAGAGAGGTAGGGGACGTCGCGGATCTCGAGGAGGACTCTCGATAACGTCACCGACTATCCTAGGGTTGGGCGTTAAGTCTTGGAAAATGAATTTATTTAATTTCGATTTTGTCGATTAATTATAGGGATTACGTTCGCGTAATACTTCGATTATACGAAACAACCCGAAAGATAGGAGGATTTATCGCAGTATCGGGCGACGACCTCGGAATCCTAAGCGAGTTAGGGCTTATATTGCACGACGGGCGGTGCAAAGCACAAAAGAACAGGTGAGGGTTTATGTCGCAGCTAGGCGGATCTACCTCGAAGTCTACATGGCTTGTTATTTAAACTAAAGAATGATTTCTGTGATGTCGACACGTATTTCTTGAAGAAGATGGCCGTGCTTTCACCGTGCTTCAAGCTCCAAGTCGTAGCGAAGATCGCGAAGCTTAAATTTAAAGTTTACGTTAAAGTGGACATGCAAATTGTTTTATTTCGTTTTTATTATCACTTTTATTACAAGAGTGAGTGTGTGCAATGATGATGAGGGTAGCGATAGAAGAAAGCGATAAAACGAGTAAGCGGGGAACGTCTATATAGTGTATATCTATGCTAAACGAGGAGTAGAACACGAAGAAAAGTAAAGCATGCTTACTGCGGTATGTCTGCTGAAAAAAGTAAAACATCTTATCACTAGTAGGAGCAGTCTTAGAAAAGTAAAGCATGCTTACTGCTATGCAAAGCAATCTTAAGGAAAGTAAACATGTTACGCTACAGCAGTACATATGCTAAAAAATAAAGCGAGTAAAAGCGAGTAAATAAAAGAAGTAATAGTGCTACAAGTGTACCGTAGGTGTTGACTACTCGCGGTGCATTATTATCTGTTTGTTGTTTTCATTTTATTGTTTTCCTGCAGAAAAGACATTAGTGCAAGAAAAGGACAAGAGTAAACGTAGTAGGAAAGACACGAGTAAAGTAGAGTACTACCGTACGTGCGGAGTAAAGTAAAATGCCAAATCCAGGAATAAATCCAAAAATAAGCGAAAGAAAGAAAAAGAAACCCGAAAGAAAGGGAAAGAAAACAAAGAAAATCGAGAAAAGAAGGAATCCTGTAGAAACCTCAGTAGAAAAACACGAAAACGGTCGTAGCAAAGCTGCGAAACACTAAAAGGAGAAACTCGCAGATATCCCGCTAAACTCACGGTGAATCGTAAGAAAGCCATGGGGCATCTGAAAAAGGACCATAAGCGCAGTGGTGTTAGGACTCGATAGCCGTGCTATATGTCTCACCGTAATGCAGTCTTAACTGCTGAATCGACTTTCTGCATGAGAAGACCGTAACCCGACTCGAAGTAATCGTAATGCGAACCTTTAGAATTTTCACACATTTCATTTTGGGTTTGCATGCAAGTAAAAGTTATAGGTAAGTAGGCTGTGTTGTGGTGGAGGTAATTTTTGGTATTTTTTAAATGTATGTATTTCTTGTATTTAAAATATTTTTTGATCCATGGCGTAATTACTCTAATCAGATTCAAGACTACTAACATCCTGTAGCATACAATAGCATGATAAAAACCCAGGACAGACGAATAGTCGCGATGATCCTCGCTCTACTCTCCGGAGTCTCGCGAGTCGAGCGACACTATCTCACGATCTCTCGTAGCTCTCTCATGCGATATTATCGGTGTCCCCACGCACACTTACAGTAGCTTGCTGATGGCTCCACATATAACTCAAAGGAGGTATATGTGCACACCTACACATCCACCATAGGTGTGGACATTGAACAAGAAGCAAGGAGAAAATCAAGGACGAGGAACGAGGAAAGAAAGAGAGGAAAGCGGTCACAATCTAACACAATCTTCGTAAAAAGAGGTGAACCGATTTCCAATAACAAGTCAAACAAGTAAGTCATCCCGGACTCCCTAACCGTCCTTACACGACCTATGAAAAGACCTAAAGGCACATGGGCACTCTCGGAGAGGACGAGGATTAGACCCTCGCAGAAAACACTCACTTTCCCAAACGACAGCGTAAAAGCATGAAAACGGACATAAAGATACCTGATCGAGCACTAGACTCTGGACCATCGCTCGGGATTCCTCCAAACTCCGAATACCCTCATTAATTTTCGATTCCCAGAACACGGACTCTGCGTACGTTCACCTACGGGCTCGGGACTCGAGCTATAGCGATAGGAGAATCAATAAACTTCCGATACATAAGAGAGTGAATGGACGACGCATGCCACCAGCCAACGATCAATTCCACCAAATGAAACTTTTAATAAATATTTCGAGTGTCGAGCTCAATTTATTTCCTACAAGTAAATCGGAGGCTCCTCCAAATTCATTAAATCGATTTCAGCAGAACAGTATGGCAAGAAGCAAAACCACCATCACATCGATCACCCCACCTGGGCTCTCGGCCAAGGCTACAAATAGGAGAAAAGAGCTCGCGGCGAAGCTACTGACAAAGGAGCGACAAGAGGCAAGAAACCCCCGCATCCAAATCACCACGATGAGGGCTCGCGACGATCCCGATGAGAGAATAAGCCCCATAAAATCAATTCGATTCCAAGCTCCATAACAAAATATATAAAGGTATTTATCGAATAGCCATGGTATTTGAATTCACATATAGCCACACTTAGCCAATTCAAGACATAGACCCGAGCCATCACCTAGCCAACAATTAGCTCAATTCCAAATTGAAAACGACTCTCGAACACGGCTAAAGCAAAGAGCTCCAAATTTCCGACCCGCGCCACCATTAAGCACCCAGATAGAGCCAAATATATCGGCCCGACTCCAAATCACAATATCTCCGACACAAAATTAAACCCGAGCCGCCACGTAGCAGGAAACCGAGCCGATATCCAACTACGACCCACTCACAACAAAGCCAGAGCAAAGACAAATATCATAAGAGCAAAACCGAGACGCTTGCCAGGCGCTGACCGGAACCATAGAATGTGTGGGAATCGGTATAAAATCAAGTCACGAGCATTCCCCACTTAAAGCCAAAGCAAAGGGAGCTAAATGAGCCAAACCCGAGCCCGTATAGGGTCGAACCCGAGCCATGGTCTAAGGTGGAATGAGGCCGACCTCAAATTAAAACAGGGAAACAGCAAAGCCAACAAGAAATCAACCCATGTAAGACTAAAACCGAGTCCCGAATTGGGCTCAAAACAAAGAACATAACGAGGCTCGACAAAACTCGATATAAGCATAAATCCAAGATACCAAAATGGACTTCTCGAATAGGAAATAAATCAAGCCCAACCGAGCTCCCAAACAAAGCCAAAATAAATTTCTCAAGCATTGAAATAAGAGCAGCAAATATAAATTGAAATAGCCTCTCGGCTAGGGGCTAGGGTAAGTCAACCGAGTATCCAAATGAGACTAAGCTGAGCCATGGTAAAGTTGAGACCAAATTTAGCATGAGGCTAAAACAAATACCTCCACACATTCCATACATCAACACCTAGAGCCGCCACACGTTTAAGATGAGAATACACATGAGGCTCCTCAAAATTAAATTATAACTTCCTACTAAGCATGCCATTTTGATAAAGAAAGCCACGAAGGAGCAATGAAAGCCCCCATACATACATATCAAAGCTAAAAAAGAAGTTACTCCATGATTCGTGCTAGAAAGGAAGTGAGAAGAGGGGCTTAGAATGCATACCCCAATATGCTAAAAGGGACCAATACTTTGCCTCAAAACACACTTTCATTCCTTATTTCCACCTCTTTAAGCAAATAACCAAACCTATACTTTAGAATAGGCTCACATTTTCATTCTTAGCATGTTTCAAGTGATAAAATACCCCCAAACCTTAATTTAAGAACATACTAGCATGCAACCAGGGAAGGGAAGTAAGATATTATCATTTAGGCAAATAAATATCAAGTTCCATGGCACATAAGTGCTTAGCCGAACAACCAAGCATGGAAAAACAAGCCAGAGCCACAAACCACAGCCATCTTAGGCCAAACCGAGAAGGAGAGAAAGGGAGGAAGACATACCAGGTAGTGTAGAGTGCACAAGAAAAGCGAAGGAAACTAGGCTCCAATCCGACACCGGCTCCTCGAGGAATTGGCCGACCAACCAACCCTAAATTCATCCGAAAAGGGGCTTTTATAGGCAGGAGGGAAAGGAAGGCCGCTCCTACTGCAGAGCCGGGCACGAGTGGGGAAGGGTCGGAGAGATGGCGACAAAGTGTCGCGGCTAAGTGCCGAAGCTCGACAGCAAGAGCAGGAGTCGAGCAAGAGACAGAGCCGCGCGGGAGGTCACGCGAGGTGACCCTCGCGCAGGATAACACTCGAGCAGGTATGGGGAGAACCACGCGGGGCTCGAGAGGGTAATGGCCGTAAGGGGGAGTCACGCTCGAGCCGGGAGAAGGCAGAAGCTCTCTCACTCTCGTGCGGGACGGGCGAACGTAACCGAGAGGCGAGGCGAGGGATTAGGGCTAGGATAGATTTAAAATAGGTTTATAACATATATATATATTATTAGTTTTTTTAAAATCAAGCCCAAAAATCATAATTTTCGCTCCGGCAGGTGATCGTTGCAAATTAATTATCAATTTTAGGCAGAAATGACGTTCCGGATGGAACAACGCAATCCGTTTCGTCATCTGAGGTCGTTTGGACAACCTTGTCGACGGTCGCGTCGAAAGTGCGTCAAATCCGGCATTTTCTGAAATTCTGACTCAACGTTGATCGTCCCGGCGTTACGGCTCCGATCTTGATCCGTTGCGAGGTGGTGGTTCGAGGAATTTGTGCTTCGGTGGTGCTGAAAACGTGCTGCGAGGCATCTGTATCATGTCCGGTGGTCGCATAGGAACTCGATTTGGACTCCTAACGTTAATTCCAGCCTCGTTATGAAGCTTAGAGTACGGAATTTTGTCCGGGATTCCAAAAGAGTGACGATGGCTTAAACGTTCTAAACGATGTGGGTCCAGCTGCTAGAAATCTAAGATCGTCGGGGAAGCTCACAAGGGCTAAAACCCTAAATCCTAGGAGGAAAACTAAACCTCGACAAAAACGAGGTCAACAAATGGACTCACGATAGGTGTAGTGCGCCGGACGGACACATGCGCGCGTATTGGTGTTGACCGAAGTAGATCAACAAACCAACACGAAATTTCGCCTAAGTAAAATACTCAGGACGGAACGTAGGAATGAGTGAGTGAATTATTTCCGCTGGGGAAATAAGAGGGGGAATTTTCAGAAGTGTTGCAATTTTAATTTTCGATTTCAATTTTAATTTTATGCAGAGAAAAGAGTAGGGCGAAAGCCCACCCAAATGCATTTGTATGCTGAGAAGGATGTAGGACTGAGCCTACGCAAAATGAAGAGTGCTTCAATTTCAATTGCAATTTCAATTTTAATTTTGTGCTGAGAAAGGAGTGAGGTGAAGGACTACCCCGAATGCTGAGAATATGCAGAGAATGAAGTAGGGCAGAAACCTATCCCGAGTGCTGAGAGTACCGGGTTGAGATGGAAAGCGCAAGGACTCACATCCAACTCAACGACTGATTGAGGAAATTTGACTAGAATCATTACGATAGGAAGGGATCCTAAAGTAATGCGGAATCGAATGCCTCGATTCAATCGAAGGGCTTACTCAACCTCTAAATCTTGACAGAAATTTAACATGAGCCATTGCAAAGCAATGCGGTATCGGATGCCGGGATCCTCAACCTCTAAAATTTGATAGGAGGCCATTGCTGAGCAATGCGGTATCGGATATTGGGATCCTCCACCTCTAAAACTTGATAGAAACTTAACAGGAGCCATTGCAAAGCAATGCGGTATCGGATGCTGGGATCCTCAACCTCTAAAATTTGATAGGAGACCATTGCTGAGCAATGCGGTATCGGATATTGGGATCCTCCACCTCTAAAACTTGACAGAAACTTAACAGGAGCCATTGCAAAGCAATGCTGTATCGGATGTTGGGATCCTCAACCTCTAAAATTTTAAAGGAGACCATTGCTGAACAATGCGGTATTGGATACTGGAATCCTCCACCTCTAAAACTTGACAGAAATTTAACAGGAGCCATTGCAAAGCAATGCAGTATCGGATGCTGAGATCCTCCATCTCTAAAATTTGAAAGGAGACCATTGCTGAACAATGCGGTATCGGATACTGGGATCCTCCACCTCTAAAACTTGACAAAAATTTAACAGGAGTCATTGCAAAGTAATGCGGTATCGGATGCTGGGATCCTCCACCTCTAAAATTTGACAGAAGTTTAACAGGAGCCATTGCAAAGCAATACGGTATCGGATCCTGGGATCCTCCACCTCTAAAATTTAAAAGGAGACCATTGCAAAGCAATGCGGTATCGGATACTGGGATCCTCAACCTCTAAAATTTGAAAGGAGACCATTGCAAAGCAATGCGGTATCGGATGCTGGGATCCTCAACCTCTAAAATATATCAGGAGGTCATTGCAAAGCAATGCGGTATCGGATGCTGGGATCTTCCACCTCTAAAATATGATAGGAGATCATCTGAAAACGATGCGGTATCGGATGCTGAGATCCTCTACCCTACAAATATCGTAGGAGATCATTCAGAAACGATGCGATATCGGATGCGGGGATCCTCTATCTCTAAAATATATCGGGGAGGTCGTTGCGAAGCAATGCGGTATCGAATACTGGGATCCTCCACCTGCAAAATATATCGAGAGGTCATTGCTGACGTGATGCGGTATCGGATGCTGAGATCCTCTCACTCTAAAATATATCGGAGGTCGTTGCGAAAGCGATGCGGTATCGGATGTCGGGATCCTCCACCTCTAAAACATCGAAGGAGATCATTACTGAAACGATGCGGTATCGGATGCGAGATCCTCTGCATCCAAAATATATCGGGAGATCGTTGCAAAGCGATGCGGTATCGGATCTTTGGGATCCTCTACCTCTAAAATATATCGGGGAGATCGTTCTGACGATGCGGTATCGGATATCGAGATCCTCAACCTCTCAAAGCGGACGGGAGATCGTTGCGCGACGATGCGGTATCGAATGCTGGGATCTTCTACCTCTAAAAACAGATTAAGAGGGAATATGAGGGTGTTTCATATCCCACTCGAAGAATTGATCGAAAAGGATCTTGTTTGGGAAAGGATGTGATTCCACGTCAACAGAACCAATCGAAACTCGCGGCTCCGTGTCAATAGAACCAGTTGATCCCTTCTCAAACGACAGAGAAAATTGAAGGGATATCAATCACAGTCTCAGACTGGAGAATTCAAATTTGGAATTTGAAATTCGAATCTGGGAGAAATTCGTGCAACTTGTGCAGTGCAGAAGTTTGTTGAAAAGTCTGTGCAGAGATTTTTGAAAAAAAGAATTTTCAAGCAGAATTTTTTTTTAATGTTGACTTTTATTTTGTTGCATTTGTTTTAGGATTTGGACCCAGTTTTAGACAAGTGCGACATTTGAGCTCTAAGAACGAGTCTTTGTCTTTGAAACACAAGGCACGATTAGCTTCCGAAGTATCGTCGCACTGATGAGACCGATCTTAGAAAATAACTCAGCTCTTTAAGGTGCTATCGGACCTATATTCTTTCAAGTACCTATAAAGGTGTGTTATCTCTAAGGACGCCACAAGTTGAAGTGGCATGATTTCGCGACTTTGGTTGTAGTAGTCATCATTTAATTTGTTGCAGATTCTGTAAAGGTTGTTAAAGTTGTCTTTGAAAAGTTGCTCTGACGTTTTTCGAATTGACATTGAAGTTGTATTTGCTGAGCGCTGAAGGATATGACTTCAGGGTCGAATTTCCATTGATTGCTAATATCATCATTCCTTTAATTCTTCTTTACGGGCACTAGCGATTTCGAATTTTCGCTCGTATGATCGAAATATTTTTCGTTGTCCAAAGATATTTCTGGTCGATTAATGACTAGCTAAAAGACGGAATCACTTCGACTCTCTCCAACGATAATATCGGAGGAAACTTCTTAAGGTTGCTTTCGAGTTTCGTTAATCAGGGGAGGGTTAAGACACCAATTTTTGATTATATGCTTGCCTCAAGCTTCTTCTCAGGGAGCATTCTTTTTCTTTTTCTTTCTTTTTTTTTTTTCTGAGAATTACTGTATCTGACAGTGCATATTTTTGTTAAAGATTTTGAATGTCGAAACTTCCCCCAATTAATAATTCTGAAATGCTCCTTAATATGAATCCTGGGATATTATAACTTTTCGAAAGTTCGGACCCAGCAACATGGCGGGAAATTAAAAGGCTCGTGATATCCCGAGTCAATTACTCGTATTTTAAACACACTGCTTCATTTTGAGATCCACTTAGGACCCAGTTCGAATTCCTTAAAGAAAACAACTCAGTTATTAGGGCATTAATTTCATTCTTTCCTAAAGTCGAAGTCTTAACAAAATATCCAAATTTGAGCTTTTCAAATATCGAGCAATTCTTGACAAAAACAAAATCCTTTTTTTTCATTGCAGTAGGAGGAACGGTACAGACCATCACTGATCATACTAAGCAACAAAAGTAGTACAATAGTAATAAAAAAGTGTTCCGTCCGTTGTCAGTGCGTAGAAATCAATTGAAGCAAACACATCACCGAAATCATATTTATAGAACTTATTTCATGTTCCTTTCAAATATTCATCGGGGATTGTCACGCTTCCATTCCTGAAGTTCTTCTCCAGCCAGTCTTTGAAGCTGCATCACTCATCTATGGTATGTCCAACGAACCTGTGGTACGGGCAATATCTCGGATGTCCTTTCCTGTTGATTTCCTCCAGTCTCTTTGCTACGGGCAACCTAAATTTGGGATTCTTAATCAGACTGCGGAACATCTTCCTCGATGCTTCATCTTTAAAAGAGTATATCCTGCTTGATCGATCAACTGTGGTTGGAACTTGCACCGTCATACGTGCGGTAAGACTTCTGCTGAAATGGTCGCTGTGCATTCTGATGAGGACGTTGGAAGGTCTGCTGAGGTTGTTCGGCTTGTATTTGCAACTGTCTCTTTCTCCTGCTAACCAATGCAACTGTTCCAGATTTCTTCTCGAATATCTTGGTCGTTCTGAACTTCTCGGCATTCTCATATGAATCCATATGCTTGACTTCTTCCTGCAGTTGCTAGCGCTTGACGAAGTAACTTCTCGAAAGACACGATGGTGAGTCCGCTTAAGCATGAAAGCTATTGGCCCATGGATGCTTTTGAGTAAGATCTCGATCGCATGATATTCACCGCATGGTGAGGTTCGCACTTCATGCTTAAGGTTTCTCCACAGTAGGATGTACTCCACCAAAGTTTCATCGGCTACGCTTCTCTTCCACAAGATGCTATAGTGACATGGTGTTGAATCCAGACAAAACGCTCGACAAAAGGATTCTCCATTTACTGCGAAAGTCTTCGACTGAACCGTTCGATAAGTTTGCGTACCGGTCGAAAGGCTATTACTGAAAGACTACTCACAGCTGTCGTAACGATGGCGCATCCTACCCCGCGTTACGACGAACTTGCTCGAAAGTGTGCGACGTCTTTGTCGAGGGTTCCGGACCTGTCGAAAGTCTCGATCGAAGTGGTACGAAACCCTTGGGATATGGGACGGCATCGAACTCCTCCGGGTAGGGTCTACCCTTTGAAATTGATGCGCCCCCCGATTGGGCTAAGGCGCTTCACTCGCCATTCGACCAGTGCGCAATGTCTTTTTACGAAACATATTACGTGATGAATCTTTCTTTGGCGACTCATCTCGGCTTGCAGAAGCAACTTCCCTTCTTTCGTCGGTAACATGAACAATCTCTGGCTGGTTCATCTCTGAGGATGCTACTTGCTGTGAGTGTGACTATCCTTGCATTGTAGCCATAGCAGTCGTCATTTTTTCGATTTTCTTCTCGAGACGGCTAATAATCTCATCTTTTTGCTGGGACTCAAGCTATAGCAATAGGAGAATCAGTAAACTTCCAATACATAAGAGAGTGAATGGATAACCGTAAGCCACCAAACTGGCATCAATTCCGCAAAATGAAACTTTTAATAAATATTTCGAGTGCTGAGGCTCAATTTATTTCCTACAAGTAAATCGGGAGGCTCCTCCAAATTCATTAAATCAATTTCATAGACAAGTATGGCAAGAAGCAAAACCACCATCACATCAATCACCCCACCCAGGTTCTCGGCCAAGGCTACAAATAGGAGAAAAGGGCTCACGGCCAAGGCTATAACAAAGGAGTAGCAAGAGACAAGAAACCCCCCGCATCCAAATCACCACAATGAGGCTCACGGCCAATCCCAATGAGAAGACAAGCCCCATAAAATCAATTCAATTCCAAGCTCATAACAAAATATATAAAGGTATTTATCAAATAGCCATGGGATTTGAATTCACATATAACTACACTTAAGCCAATTCAAGACATAGACCCGAGCCATCACCTAGCCAACAATTAGCTCAATTCCAAATTGAAAACAGCTCTCAACACAGCTAAAGCAAAGAGCTCCAAATTTCTGACCCGCGCCACCATTAAGCACCCAGCCGAGCCAAATATATCAGCCCAACTCCAAATCACAATATCTCCGACACAAAATTAAACCCGAGCCACCACGTAGCGGAAACCGAGCCAATATCCAACTACGACCCACTCACAACAAAGCCGAGGCAAAGACAAATATCATAAGAGCAAAGCCGAGAGCCATTGCAGGCACGACCACGAACCATAGCAAGTGTGGGAATCGAGTATAAAATCAAGTCACAGCATTCCCAACTAAAGCCAAAGCAAAGGGAGCTAAATGAGCCAAACCCGAGCCATGGTATGAAATTTGGAATGAGAGCCGGCCTCAAATTAAAACAGGGAAACAACAAAGCCAACAAGAAATCGACCCATGTAAGACTAAAACCGAGTCCCAAGTGGGCTCGAAACAAAGAACATAACGAGGCTCAACAAAACCCAATATAAGCATAAATCCAGAGATACCAAAATGGACTTCTCGAATAGGAAATAAATCAAACCGACCGAGCTCCCAAACAAAGCCAAAATAAATATCACAAAGCATTGAAATAAGAGCGACAAATATACATTGAAATAGCCTCTCGGCTAGAGGGCTAGGAGTAAGCTGACCGAGTATCCAAATGAGACTAAGCTGAGCCATGGTAAAGTTGAGACCAAATTTAGCATGAGGCTAAAACAAATACCTCCACACATTCCATACATCAACACCTAGAGCCGCCACACGTTTAAGATGAGAATACACATGAGGCTCCTCAAAATTAAATTATAACTTACTCTAGCATGCCATTTTGATAAAGAATGCCACAAGGAAGCAAAGCAAGCCCCCATACATACATATTAAAGCTAAAAAAGAAGTTACTCCATGATTCGTGCTAGAAAGGAAGTGAGAAGAGGGGCTTAGAATGCATACCCCAATATCGTTAAAAGGGACCAATACTTTGCCTCGAAAACACACTTTCATACCTTATTTCCACCTCTTTAAGCAAATAACCAAACCTATGCTTTAGAATAGGCTCACATTTTCATTCTTAGCATGTTTCAAGTGATAAAATACCCCCAAGCCTTAATTTAAGAACATACTAGCATGCAACCAGGGAGGGGAAGTAAGATATTATCATTTAGGCAAATAAATATCAAGTTCCATGGCACATAAGTGCTTAGCCGAACAACCAAGCAGGGAAAAACAAGCCAGAGCCACAAACCACAGCCATCTTAGGCCAAACCGAGAAGGAGAGAAAGGGAGGAAGGCATACCAGGTAGTGTAGAGTGCACAAAAAGCGAAGGAAACTAGGCTCCAATCCGACACCGGCTCCTCGAGGAAGTTAGCCTGACCAACCAACCCTAAATTCATCCAAAAGCGGGCTTTTATAGGCGAGAGGAGGGAAAGGAAGGCCGCTCCTTACTCGTGGAGCCGGGCACAAGTGGGGAAGGGTCAGAGAGATGGCGACAAAGTGTCGCAGCTAAAAGCCGAAGCTCGGCAGCAAGAGCAGGAGTCGAGCAGGAGACAGAGCCGCGTGGTAGGTCACGCGAGGTGACCCTCGCGCAGAATAACACTCGAGCAGGTATGGGGAGAACCACGCAGGGCTCGAGAGGGTAACAGCCATAAGGGGGGTCACGCTCGAGCGCGGGAGAGGCGAGCTCTCTCACTCTCGTGCGGGACGGGCGAACGTAGCCGAGAGGCGAGTCGAGGGATTAGGGCTAGGATAGATTTAAAATGGGTTTAAAACATATATATATTATTAGTTTTATTAAAATCAAGCCCAAAAATCACAATTTTCGCTCCGGCGGGTGATCGTCGCAAATTAAATATCGATTTTAGGCGGAAACGACGTTCGGACGCAACGGCGCGGTCCGTTTCGTCATCTGAGGTCGTTTGGACAACCTCGTCGACAGTCGCGTCGAAAGTGCGTCAAATCCGGCATTTTCTGAAATTCTTACTCAACGTTGATCGTCCCGGCGTTCTGGCTTCAATCTTGATCCTTTGCGAGGTGGTGGTTCGAGGAATTTGTGCTCGGTGGTGCAAGAAACGTGCACGAAGCTGTCTTATTGTCCAGTGGTCCTATAGGAACTCAATTTGGACTCCTAACGTCAATTCCAACATGCTATGAGCTGGAGGTACGGAATTTCGTCCGGGATTCCAAAAGAGTGACGAGGTGGCTTCAAACGCTCTAAAACGATGTGGGTCCACTGCTAGAAATCTAAGATCGTCGGGGAAGCTCACAGGCTAAAACCCTAAATCCTAGGAGGAAAATTAAACCTCGACAAAAACGAGGTCAACAGCATATCATGTTCTCTGAAGCTATATGGCGAGGAAAAAAAGAAAATCTCTAGATTCACTGAGCTTCACTTTGGATGTCAATAATATTGCTACTCTTTGGTTGCAATTGACTACTAACGTGGTGTCACTGGATTCAATTAATGTATTTATGATGTGACTTTTCTAAGAAGTGAATTTCTTGGCATAGAGGATGGCTTTCAAGGCATAGAGCATAGGTCAGTTTCTTTTCGAGTAAATTTAACAAGCTAAATTATATATCATTTTAATAGCATGTGAAGCTGATGCACTATTTCCTCTAGTGAATGTCACTCTTTTCGTGAAATATTGCATTTGCATCAATATATCAAAAAAGTCCAACAACTTTGTATGTGTGCATTTATGATGTACAAAAAAGAGACCTATCATCTACAAGTATAATAGAATGTTTCCTATCATCTTCTACATGCATCAAAACAAAAGAACCACTAGGGGACGTGCTTGACACAAAAATGAGTGGCCCAATTACATTCGTGGGGTGTATGGAAAAGTAAAACTTGCTTAAAGTTTAAGAGAAACAAAATCCGGTGCTTCTTGTGGCCGTTGCCTCCAAACTACATCCTTCATGGTAGAACTTAAAAATTGTATGATATTAACGTTATCTCCTTCAATCATGATACGTTTGCATTCATAAATCCATGATTTGCAAAAATCATGTAGAGATCTTATGGCTTGAAGCTCCAGTTATTTTTCAGAGAATTGAGTAAGCACAAATTGCTTATCATATGAGTGCAAGTAGTGAGAGCCCTTGGATTGACTTTGTTATTAGCTTAAATAGTTTGGGACTTGGGCCACTTCATGCTTTTTTATAATAAGCTTTTTGTTCTTATTGAAGAAGCATTTATCTCTAGTTCTGCAACTTTAATCTACATATTTCAGGAAAGTATTATATAAATTGCCAGATACTATATGCATCATTGTTTAAAATTGCACGGCATGATATCCACCTCAATGTTTTCTTTAAAAATTTGCAATGATATTTACGCCTTATTAGGTACTACATGAGACTGATGGCCCAAATAATGTGAGGCCTTCTTGAAGCCACACCTTCCTTCGATTATGATGAGGTGTATCCAATTAGATATAAAGTTTTGTTTAAAATATATATAAGTGAAAAAACCCTAGTAAATATTTTTCACTTACCCATATAATATAAAATCAATGATTCAATTAAAGTTGTTACTATTATCATAGTCATTATTTTAAAATCTAATAAATTTTCTTATTAATAAATATTAATTACATACGAGGAATATAATTGAGATTTAAGATTAGTTAAATGAATGAATAAACATTGGATACAAGTTAGGATAAAATAAGGGAGAAAGTGAATCTTTATGTTGATGATTCCAATAAAGTTTAATTGAGTAATAAAGTGATTGGGACATTTGGATTGAAAAATTTTTACCTTAGTGGCTTGTTATGTTTAGAGAAACTAATTGTATCAAGTTGATTATAAATTGTTCTATTTTTAAGTTTACTCTTTTGTTTAGATAACCATTCTTATTATATATATATTTATGTTCTGATCTTTAGATCCTTTTGTTAGCTTTGTATCGAAGGGGTAAGGCTTCATTTTTTTGGGCCCTCCTCAAGCTTATGTAACAGTTTTTATTTCAATAAAATTGGCCCTAGGGCTTTATATATGTATATATATATATATATATATATATATATATATATATATAATTTTAACATGTAAATTTTCTTCTTCAAAAATTTATTATTATTACTTTATTAGGATGTTATTATATTCCATTTTAATGTATTTAGAAGTTAGAATGTTGATATATCACTTCTTATTATATACTTTAAACTTAGTATAGTACTTATGTTGATTTTGAGGCTTATGCCTTAACATGCCTCAAGGTATATGACTGCCATAAGGACAAAATTGTCTTAATACCCAATTACACAATGGAAAATATTTTCTATTTTTCTCAATAGAGAGTGAATGACTTTTTACCGTTCACAATGTCTGAACCCTTTAAATAGGAAACTTCCTTACAAATTTACTTTTGTACATGTCAACCATTTGCCACGTACCTATGAAATCAAAAGCGAACTGTGTGTAGGAATTTGAATTGTCTTTCTCCGGCCAGATTGTCCTTCACATTATATGCCTATGGGGCGAGATGACACATTATTTTACCATATACTACTGCGTACTAGTTGTCTATCTCGTTTCCATTTATTGAAGGTCCTTTACTGTTGCTTCTTTCCTTTTGTTCTGATTGTGATTACTTCTGCTCCCTGCACTTGTTATTATTTTTCCTTCTATGGAGTCTTTGGTTCAAGTTATTGCATGATAATATTAGGCAGTCTAATTTTTCTAGTGTTCATTGTTATGTTCTCTTTCAGGCATTTGTTGACAGCGGGGCACAGTCTACAATAATATCTAAAAGCTGTGCTGAGCGTTGTGGGTATGATATTTATTATCGTGTAATAAATTCTGTTTGGTTACTTTGGAAAATAATTATCAATAAATTTGACATTCATAGAATCTTATCTTTAATTAAGAGAACATTTTATATCCAACATCACTCAAACAATTTTGTGCCCGTAGTTCTTTTACATATTTTACTCAGAAATGAATAATATAATTATTGTTTCTTATCAAAAATTAAATGATTTCGTGATTTTGTGCAAGTTTAATTCTTTTCACAATTTCAAAGTGGGAGCTTAGAATTCATAAATAACTTTAATTTTGTTGGATTGATGGTTACCGTCTGTGATTTAAAGGAAAATGACTTCTTGATCTTGCTTAGAAATTCCATTTGATCCTTGAGTTATGTTCTATAAACATTCGTGCAATTGTTTACTTTGGGATTTTTTTCTTCATCTGATTTATGTAACCTGGCTTATGCTCTGCTACAAGATCAAGGGTGAAATTATTACAGTTAATAACCTAAGTCACAGATCCAGAGGCCAAGGTAAACTTCACTATGTCTATTTTGGCTTGTACAGCTGAAAAGATGGCGTGTTGGGTTGATATGAATGGCATGTAGGAAAAACGAGTAGGTCAATTGATGCGAGAGCTTATGGTTCAAAATTTCCACAGCACTACAGCTGCTGGTACTGCAGCTGCTACAGTACCGCGATAGTAGCTATTGTCGGAGAGGCGCAGAATAACCCTGTTTTTCTTCCTTGTGCTTTCTTTCCTATTGTCCTTCATTTCTTTTTAATATTTTCCAAGATATGTGTTATATTAGGGTTTGGTCTTCTGGGGTGTTTTGTTGAGGACAACTCCCGCTGTCCGGTTGTTTGAAATGTGTTGTACGCCAAAAATAGATTGCACGAATCTCATGACAATCTAAAAGTCTAAATAAAAAGATAAATGAAAAAAATGTACAAAAAATCAATTATGACTATAAAAAGACACCATAAAGACATGTAACTCCCCTATGAAAGTGGGGACTATAAAAAGAATCCATAAATGCATGTAATTTTTTTTGTTAAAGTTCGAACTATAAAAAGACACCATAAAGGCTTGTAACTCTTCTATTAAAGCGGGGTATTAATAAGAATAGTATAATAACTTGTAATTTGCCCATGTAATTTTAAAGTTAGTCCCTCTTTTTTCTATAATAAAGAAGCTCATATCATATAAAAAGGGAGTTCTTTTCTCTTGATTTTTCTCATGTAGGGAGAATTCTCTAACCTTTCTCGATGTAACTACTTATTTTTTATATATAAAAATGGTCGAAAGAGTCGGGAACATCCCAGTTCGACTCTGTAGGTGTCTCTTCCTTTTCTCCCTCATGGTCTCTACCGCTCCGATCCTTGGGCATGTCTCACAGAATAAATTTGGATTCAACATCCTAGAAGGTGATAAGCGTGGAGCATGCAACCACCCTGAAGGGAAGCAAAACCAATGAGGAGAAATATATCTTAGAGACACTCCTAAAAGAGAGGGCGTTAAGGATTTTATGCAATAACAGATCTTGAGCTGGAAAAGTCATCTTGATTGTCTTCCTAGAGGCTTTGGCTAGGAGTTGAGTAACGCAAAATGTTGGTCGGCTTCCAACGATTGAAACAAGCTGTCACAACCATACCTGTGCATCTCTCGGTTAACTCTGAGTCGCTGACACTTCATCCAACAATAAAAAGGGGTGTTACTTCCCAACTTATCTTGTGCTATGACATAAATTTCTTTGACGTTGTCCTAGGTTCAACTGATACTCTCGGAACTCGGTTTCAAGAGAGCGAACAAGGCGTCAACAACAAAAAACTCCCCTTCGAGGTGCAAGAAAAATGTTCCTTCCCACAGGGTGAGCAAACAAAAGATTCCCTTCGAGGGCAAGGAAAAAAAGAAAATTTCTTTCGGGGACAAACAAAAGACTCCCATCCAAAGCGAGAGAACAAAAGCTACCCTCAGAGACCGAGCAAAAAAAAAAAAAAAAGACCCATTCCGAGTGAGCAAACAAAAAGACTCTCTTTCAGGATGAGCAAACAAATTTAGCAAAAAAAACTCCCTCTCGGGGTGAGCAAACGAAAGATTCTCCTCTAGAGCGAGTAAACAAAAAGCTACTCTCCAGTGCGATCAAAAAAGACTCATCCAGAGCGAACAAACAAAATAATCCACTCTAGAGAACAAGCAAAAGACCCCCTCCGGGTCGAGCAACAAAAAACAAAAATAAAAGGAAAAATGAAAACTCTCCTCTAAGGTGAGCAAAAAAAAAAGTTTTCTCGGGGGATAGCAGCGATAACAACAAAGCCTTGATCCCACTCAGTGGGGTCGGGTACATGAATCTTTTTTCTCCATTACGTCCTATTTAGTGTCATATTTTCATTTAATTCTAATAAATTAAAATCATTTTTTTTACAATAAGCCCAAGTCTTCCTAGGTCTATCTCTGCCTTTCTTAATATAAGTCAAATCTAAAACATATGCTCTCCTAATCGAATCATCAGATGGTCGACGTTTAAGGTGATCAAACCATCAAAGGCGACTCTCTCTAATTTTGTCCATCACTGGAGCTACACGGATAT
>CM040423.1:23931866-24024664 GCA_022702705.1 Papilionanthe hookeriana x Papilionanthe teres
CACACTCTATGAATATCTTTTGAATGAATGCCACCAATGATTTAATGGACAATTAACTTCTGAAGATTTAGAGTAAATGGAAGAGTAGTGACTTGAAACCATTGATGGAGACAGTATGAAATGTTTGAAACTAAAGAGCCTAGTTTCTTAGTTAATGTAATATCAATATATCATAGTTATTATATGCTGATTTGTCTGTGAATTTGCATCTAATTTGCATGTTAATTCAATTTTCATTTATATCATTAGTGCATATACATTTGCCAAACCTTTCAACTCCAAATAAGTTAGATCATTTTTAAGGCTAACAGACAACCCTGGCTGTACAAATTCATTATTTTTCAACCATAGTTAATAAAAAGGGGCACTTACACACATACCACACAATTCTTGATATTTACATATCAAACATCTAAAATTTCATATTTAGACGTATAGCACTCAAATCTTTAACTTAACATCAAAAAGACCACAATCAAATTTAAAAAGTGAAATACACATTTTGATGAATGGGTCTACAACACCAAAACATTATAAATGTAAATATCAAACTTTAGACGTTATATGTGTAAATACATAAAAATTGTATGATATGTTAAAAAAGACTGCATTCCACTCTTTTAAAACATGCAACAATAAAGTTATAATCTGCCTTCTTACAATGGAGACAACAATGAAGTGTAAGTATATAAATAATGTATATTAAAAACAGCAGAAACATAAAAAAATGTATCAAAGCAGCGCTGTTAAAAACTAGTCTGATTAATTGTTTTAGAAATGGAGAACTTCGTGCATTTAATTCAACAAATAAATGTGGGCCACCAATGAGATGAATTCGGTCAACAATTCGAGAACGAAGTTTCGTATAGTTAGGACTTAACCTCCGAAAAGATATGCAGCTGCTTGTTCTTCATTGCCATTGAAAAGCCTGAGAGCCTGCTTAGCCGCCTCTGGATCAAATCCAAGCTCTACAAGCTTAGCAACTTTGGGGTCAAAATCAGCAGCCTGGACCAAAACCAATGAAGTGTCAAACATTTATTCTTATTCCCATATATATATATATATATGGGATCACAGGTGAAAGAGGTGTCTCTTTAAAATCTCACTATTTTTTTCAGTCATTAAAGATCAGTAGGCAGCCTGATCATAAAAATATTGACAAACCTCTTTTAACAAATTAATGCTTACTGCAATATGAAATTCAATCTGCACTATGCAAATGCACATTAACATTTTTTTAAACAGGGACTCATTGAAGCTTCATGCTAAGAATAGTATTGTGAATGATGTATCTACTCAATTTAAACTCGACTAAGGTAGGCTCAAAGCCATTCGATTTGATCTTGAACTAAACAAGACATCACTATGGGCTTGATTTGATCTCGATTAGAGGCAGGAATGGCTCATTAATTTTTTTTTGAAGTTCAATCGAAGTCAAAATTGGTCCGGTTCAAATGATTTTCAATCCTCTAAGACAAATAATTAAGCCAAAGTACAGGAAAGCTCAAATTTATTGATACACATGTAGAATACGTAGAGATTAATATATACATGAATACACATATAGGTAAATGCACAAATATTTGTAATATTTGTATAAAATAATGTAGATGTATCTGATCCAATCTTAAGCTAGCATGTTTCAATTAAAATTTTGATTCAAGCTTAGGCCATGTAATAACTTAACAAAAAAATTAACCCCTGAACAAGAAAGTTTGTTTGAGAAGGTGCTTCATAATTGTTAAGCTAGCATGTTTCAATTAAGACATACCTGAAGTAATTGATTGGTTATCATTGTAACTATCAAGATTTAGGTGTTGAACATGAAAGTTGGTTTGAGAAGATGCTTCATAATTGTTCACGTTCAAGTGAAAGTTTCTATATATACACCGAACAAAATATTGATTGATATAGTCAATGGACATATATCTAAAAATCAAAAAGTTCTTTGTAATGACAAACATGGATTTCAATAGAGCAAGGTGACAACAGATGAATGACCCAAAAGAAAAACACAAGCAAAAGAAGATATAAGATAAAATTTTCTGCAAAATTCAGACTGATTTAATACAAAGATAGAATGGGTAAACCTGAAAAATGAAGAAAACAAGGATATGATAAGGATGATAATTTATCCATAAATTTGTATGGAAAAAGTCAAACGCATGTTCCATCCATTTTGAACAGTAAGGAAAATTACCATAACTAGATGCAAAGAAAAAAAATAGCGTAGCACAAAATTTATTAAAAACTTGAGCAAATCCAGAATATAATAGGTCGAAAATTTACCAGAGTACGACTATTTTGCAGTGTGCCTGAGAATAAAAAGAAAAGAAAACAATATGTTAAACTAACATACTTCTTCCCTCCTAGAATTGAAGAAATTTAAACAGTGTTAAAGAAATATCATCAAGTTGGGCACGTAATTCTTATTGGTTAGTGATCTGCCAGAAATGGAGTTAAAATGAAACGTTGAACACTAACCTGAACTTTGATTTCTTGTAGATGAACCAGCAGGGTTTTCTCGGATCCCAGATGTTCCCTTTCAATGTAGGATATGGAAGACATAAGAATTATGATTTGGACAGAATTTGACAAGAACAAATATAATGTACATGATAAATTACAAAATTACCTTGTAAACAATACAACAACTAAGGAAATTACAGTTTAGTGATGACTGGTTATCATAGTTCAATGAAGCTACTAAATGCTCATAACAGAAAGAGAGATATATACACTAGAAGACCATAAACTCGTTATTATAGAAAACTAACAAAAAATATATTCACTCTTAGGTGCCTTGGAACTAATGAAACAAATTCCACAAAGAGTAGGAAAGAGTTAGAAGGATATCATGTCCGAATAAAAGAAGAAAAATAATGAACACAATATAAATTTTAATTGTAGAATTTGGCTAGGAAAATTCAAGCCAAAATTTGAGTGATTCCGCCTTTTGTTTTTAATCTTTTAAAAAGTATATAAAAAATTAAATAAGACAATACACAGATATCTTTTAAATGAATTATATCAACACTTACACATCAAGAACAAGTAGGGGTAGTGAGAAGCATGCCGGGCCTAAACATTACACAAGAAATGGGGTGTATGGGTTGTTTAAAACAACTATAACAGTTATTTTCTTCAACAATGCATTAAGTAAAATGTGTATGGGTATTGTTTTGAGTACCAAGATGAGTTGTCTCTATGTTCACCACATTAAAAAAGGTATGTATGAATGAATTTTTTAATTCCCCTAAACAGGAAATAAATTAATTAATTAAAATAAAATAAAATAAACACAATATAGTTTCCTCACCATGGAAAGAAAGATGCACATGGAAGTCATGCAAGATGGTGAGATTGTTCAATAAACCTATGCAGGACATCGGCTTGAGAGGAGAGGAAAAAGGGTCTTGAGAGAGACAACATGCTTGTGGAGAGTGAGCCTACAGATCGGGAGAAGAGTGAGAAAGTTGAAGCATGTGCAAGGAGCCAGTTTAATGGAATTATTATTTTTATTATATAACAGACTCAGACCACAATGTCTATTGGTAGCTATAATATTATTGGAATGCTTGTGCAGCTTCTCCTCACTTAGTGGGATTAAGGCTTTGTTGTTGTTGTTGCTTGCGCAGCTTCTCCATTGTGCAAATTTGATTGCATTTTGCTTGTTTGAATGATTTTTGTTACAGACGCATACAGATTTTGATGCGCACATACGAGCTCATTTTCTTTCAATTATAAGTTTGTTTAAAAGTTGACTTTTGAGCACAAGTGATGTTTTAAAGAGTATTCAAAATGATGTTATTTTTGTTCATACGCTTGCTCACGTTGGGCCTAGATGGGTACCCAGAGGAAAAATTCACTAAAAATAGCGAGTCATTTTTGCGTCACATATCAAGTCCAAATTATTCCAAGAAACTAAATGATTCTACTTGTGTTCACTGACAAGAAAACAAATTCCATGTAAATCTATTTTTAGGTTATTTTTTCTTTTAACATGACTTGTATCACATTTTTTAGTATTTTTTATTTTAATTTAGCATTTTACCCATTCTTTCCAACTTTTTTCACGCTTTATTTGTTCCAAAAGCAATTTAGTTCATCTTTAAAGTGCATTTTAGCAATGTTCTTGCATCACCTCCACATAGGGGTACTAGGAAGTATGTCAAGTCTAACCACTAAGAACAATGTGTACGGGTGGTATACAAAATAAAGCTACTCATATTTTTTTCCCTACACCGCATCAAAAAGAGAAACCTGGTTTGGTTATATATCCGTATTAGCACAGCACTGAGGGTGTGGATAGATGTTCTGGAGTTTTTTGCATGATAGAACTTATAATATACCAATATAGTTTCCCAGTCGTATAAAAAAGATGCTTACTAGCTTTTTGCAAGCCGATGAGACCACTCTATATACCTATGTGGGATGAATGGGAGAAGAAGAGCATAGAGGGAGAGAAACTGTGAGCTGACAGTGGGTGCTTGGGAGTGGCTTATGCAGTTTTGCAGACAATATAGTGTGGAAGAGCCTTGGGATGATTGAGGGGTTAGTTATACGAGACTACTTTTATTAATAATCTGACGGGGGTCAAACCCACCTCCTTTTCTTCAATAATGTTTCTGCAAAGAGACTAACTATGTTGTTTTTATTATTATTATTATTATTAGTCTTTACTTATGGTTTTTTTTTTTTTTTTTTTGTTTGGGTTTGGGTGGGGGGGGGGGGCAGTTGTATGGTGAAGTGTATACCTTTTTTAAGGTTATATTTTTCATAGACTTCTATCATCAATTTTTTTTGCATGTATTAATTTCATATATTTATTTATTTTAATATCATAATAATTATTATTTATTAAAAGATAAATACGTGCAAATTCTCCATTAATTTTCCTAATTTCTTGCAAGTGAATTTTCATCCTCTCCTTATGCGGCATTCTAAGTGATGCAAATGTAATAACATAATTTTTGGCATAGAAACAACAAGCCTTTATACCACTAAGTGGAGTCGGCTATATGAGTCCTTTTTATCCATTGAGTTCTATTGAGTGTGATATTTTCATTTAATTCTAATAAATTAAGATAATTTTTTATCCAATAAACCGAAGTCGTTTTAGGCTATCCTCTACCTTTCCTAAAATAAGTCGAATCTAAAACATCTACTCTCCTAACTGGATTATTAGATGGTCAACGTTTAATATGACCAAACTTTGTAAGACACTCTCTCTAATCTTGTCTGCCATTGAAGTTACACCAACCCTTTCACGGAAAGTTTTATTTCATATTGATACTAGAGATTATGATTACAAATATCAATGAGTCCATGCAGAAAGGTAAACATTTCAGTTTTTAATTTTCTATCAATTGTAAAAGTTGTAAATTAAAATTTTTGTATATAGACGGTTCTTTTATATTTTGGATGATTGTTGTTTATGCAATGAAAATGTTTTGATAATACTTCCTCCAACCGTGCCTGCATTGATATTCCAAACTCACAGGTCGGGTAGTAACAACAAGAAAAAGGAGACTTTATAAATCATTTTGACATTTTGGACTCATCAAGATAATTTGTTTTGCAAAAGAAATGAGGGTTTTAGACATTTTTTCACATTTTCTCATGAAGTTGTATTTATTCTCCATTTATGCCATCACATTTGATTGCATGTGCCTATGGAACAGATGGAGGCCAAGATAGAAAAAAATAAAAGAAATGTTCTTATTCAATCAATATGTAAGACTTCTGACTGTTCCAAGAATATTTGTGAAAAATAATAGAAGAGTTACTGTAACCCAATAAATATGGGATACATATGAAAAGGTCAATATTGCTATAGTATTGGACATTCAATCAATTTTGTGACAGAAAAAAACTAATAGAATTAAAAATTAAATTTAAACTATTGATTTATATTAATTGAGGCAAAATTACTCTGGCATAATATAAGTCATTTTATGAAAAAAAAAAGATTAAAATGGTTATAAATGTACTTTTCATCAAATGGACCAGTCAACAGAAAGACAAACATTTGATAATATTTTGAAGTTTACTGCAAGTGCAATGCACATGACTCGTAATTGCCCTTCTCAAAATTATGTTTGAATAGAATGGTTACAGTCCAAAAATAGCAAAATCCCTATAATCCTAATTAAAAATCAAGGATGAGACGTGTAATACAAAATAGTGTGTTGTCTTCAAAATGGCTAATCTAAAAAATAAAAAGAAACCCAAAACCCTACCTGAACCTATTTCAGTTCTTGATTTTACTGGGCAAGAAACTTGCTCAAAATGCTCAACTTACCATTCAATGATGTTAAAAAAAATCTCCCATTTGAATCCTCTTATGATTACTTGACAATTTCCCTTTCCCATAAAAGAATTATTAACAAGAACAAATTTTCTTATAGACTAAGATCACCCTTATAAAGAAAAATTGCCTGCATGAAATGCGACTGATTTAACTTCACCAATGCGAGAAATGAAAATTGAAAGAAGAACAAATGCTTTTAAGGCATTCCATGGAAAGCATGGTATAGTAGAAAAATCGGTCACTGTGGTTTCCAACAAATTTTAAATTGCATTAATACCCAAGAAATAGGAAAGGAATAACATAAAAAAATCAAATGCAAGAGGTTCCTGAGAAGGAACAAAACTCAACTGGATTAATTCCCAGCCCAAGAGAAGCCTGCTTCAGTCTTTCTTCATCAAGAATATGTGAAGGGATATCTTTCTCTGCAAAAAATATAAAAGCACAGAATTTAGTATAACATTTATCATGCAGTCAGAAAAATAATTTGAATCTGATGCAAAAAGAAATCCATTTCACTGAAATTAGCCCAAAGAAAATAGATTATCAACCTTGAAGGAATGGCACAGAAACCTC
Organism: Papilionanthe hookeriana x Papilionanthe teres; assembly: GCA_022702705.1. Classification (NCBI taxonomy): domain Eukaryota; kingdom Viridiplantae; phylum Streptophyta; class Magnoliopsida; order Asparagales; family Orchidaceae; genus Papilionanthe; species Papilionanthe hookeriana x Papilionanthe teres. The sequence goes on from CM040423.1 coordinate 23,938,753, forward strand.
TCCACCACCCACTCTCAATACATTCTCCTTCAGATCAATTATACACTGCAGGACATGAAATTATTATCAAATTCAGAGTAGGCTAAAAGTATCAGATATCAAGCATTTCAAATAGTACCTGATGCTTTCTTAGCATGTCAAGACCAAAGAGAAACTCCATGTTGGGAGCATCCAATACAGTAAAGGAACAGGGGAAAAATAAATGACCAATCTGCCAAGACAAGACCAGCACCATAGGATTAAGTTGCTTCCAAAAAGACATTTAAATGTTGGCCTGCTCATATGCATGGCGAAATATCTAATGCCAAGAAGAGAAGAATATCACATCTATACGAGAAAAGTAAGCAAATATCCAGAATGTTCAAATTGATTTGCGAAGCTCCGATATATTCATAAACTTGCTAATATCATAGAATAGCTTTCAATATGACAATTTTCACTATGAAGTATATTATTAAACTGTGAGAAAGGAGGCTCAAGTAAAACGAAACTAAAGTTGGTTAACCTAATAGAAATGTTAAGTTAACGTGCAAGTTCCCCTTTGAAGGGAAATATTGACATTTGAAAAAAAGTTGTAGTTTTGGAGAGCGTGATGGTGGGTAAAATAATTATGGAGAACTTGTATATAAAGCATGATGAGCGTGTAAAATATAGATCTTGAAATATGGATAGCTCAATTATAATGTAATATATTTTGAAAGAATTTAGCAATTATATAGAACGAGAAAGAAATTGTGTTGAAGAAAAGGATAACTACAGCAAATACAGAATAGAATGAAACACTAGACCGTAGAAAATTGAAAAATAGCATCAGTGTAAAGAGGACAAAGGACACGCACAAGAATGGTGATAGTAGCCCTATCAGTTGAATTCATATATGTATCAGAGAGAAAGCATACTGCTCATGATAAAGTCATTATTTGAATAATTTAGACAATCAATTTAACAAGACAAAGTAGCCAAGAGTTGAAGTCCATAGTGAAACGTTCTTAAAAAATTGCAGGGTAAAATTTTAGAATTGTAAGTGATTATAATGAATAAATAATAGATAGAATCATGCCTTGATTGGAGCAACATGTATGCGACCCAATATTTCTGACTGGCCAACCCCAACCGCAACTCCCCTGTAACGCTGATCCAAGAGTCTTAACAACCTGCAATGCAATAAATTTCAGCTTTTAGGAAGAGATGAAGAGTATCTCCTTCAGTAATAATACATCATAAAGAAAATATTCGGTATATTTTGAACAAAATTCTCATCTACTGTGTTGTCAACATGACAAGCAGCATTAGTAAATGACTAGTTCTAAATTTTGGGTTATTAAAGGAAACTCAACAAGAGATTCAAATTTATATTGAGCGAAAGAGAATTCTCATTCAGCATAGTTGATTCTAGATATTTAATAGTGACAAAAATTCTTGAGCATAGAACATGAAATCAGGATTAGATGGACCAAATCATCAAATTAAACCCAATAAAAATGAGATCAAAGACTTTTAAATTTTAATGAGAAATGGCAGGCCACTATGTTACTAAAATATGGAATTCCCAAAGTAGTCATATCAAATAGACATGGTAGATTTATATCAAGATTTTGGAGAGGTCTTCATAATGATTTGGATGCCAAATTACATTTCAGTACAACATTTCATCTATAGTCAGATGATCAATCAGAAAGAATTATTCATGTGTTAGAAGATTTGTTGAGATTATGTGTTAGAAGAATTATTTTGATCTCTGTAAAGTGAGATGGAAGCACAAATAAATTTATAAAAAAAAAAGAACAAGTTGGGTAAGAAAAGATATGATAGAATTTCTCGCACCAAGTTGATTTTGAGGGAAGCAAATTTTGAGGACAAAATTCTAATAATGGAATCACTGTAATATTTAAATATTTTCTATGGTATAAATGCAAACCACTCGAAGAAAATTATATCTCAAGATTTCAAACTGCACTTTAAATGGATCATTTTAATGCATAGAAGCATATGTTAATTCTCAAGATATGAAAATTATGAATTAATTTCCGCTCAAGAAAAATTTTCCAACTTTTCTTTAATATTATCGTTCATCCACCATTACCTAGGAAGTGAAATTTCGTGTTTTAATTCTCTTTGCATACAATAGCTGATACCTCAGGCAACGATTGAAATTTTATTAAGGAAATAACAAACATAGGTAATTAATGACATAATAGATATAAGCTAACCATTAATTCATTCAATGTCTTCCTAAGGCATACACTCTTCATTCTGGCAACACGGAGCCTATGAAAAAGAAAATCAGAGAGAAAAGGAGGAATAACATTAGAAGAAGAGAGGGAGATGAGGAAGGAAAAAACAGAGGTACGACAGGAAAGAAATTAGGTAAGTTAAAAATCTTATTTTTCATGTTTTCCTCCAACTTAATTACTTCAATTCGACGTGATTATGTATTAAGCCCTGTGCTTTTGGGGCCATGGTGCATTTTCAAGTTACTTTGATAAAGAATTAAGTTAACAAGAACAAAGGTTCAAGACTTCAATTAGCTGTGTTTGGGCATCAATTGAGTAAAACTGAGTAAAATATGTAAATTTTACTACAAACATGAATTGTTTTAGTTTTTTGCAAGTGCATTTATATGTAAATTACACTTATGATTGCTATACATTCCTCATATTATAGAATACATGTTTACAGCTTACTTCTCAAATATAAAAACCATACAAAAGATGATATAAATTACAGTTAAATATATTACGATTATACAAATATCTTATAATTAGTAGCACTTTTAAATGAGGGTTATCGGTATGTCAAAATTGCTCATATATGCATACATTTATTCAGTATAAATGAAAATTAATTACATGTTCATTTAATATTTCAATGCTGAAAATATGATGAACTTAAGAAATATCATGTTAGCAGTCACATGTTTGAAATACCTATATATGTCGGGCAAACGGCTTATTAAAATAATTCAAGCGATAATAATGGCTTTCACCAGTAGTCTATTAAACTTTATGATTTAACTTCCGGGCTAGATTTAGATCATACGTTATATAATGTGGGTTTACAACTATCTTGTGACTGCCTAATAAATTTAGACAATCATACATGAAATATTCTAAGGCTAAAGTAAAATACAATGCGTCAGAATATAAATAAACAAATGAAAGAATTAATTTAATAAAACTAACAAGTAATTAGATCATTAATTGATAATTTATTGAAAAATATTGTTGATATTTCTTAATTCTAATATATTAATATTAATCTTTATGTAACCAAACTTTAATTTCAAATCTTACAGTGATGTACTACTAATCAAATATGGTCAATTTTATGATTGAGTCATGATTATCACAAATGCTTTTCACTATTTTGGAGTATATTAATTCTATATTAGAATTATTTATCTTGTTGAGCCTCAGAACTCACTAGATTATTATAGTTGTTTTTACAAGAAATGGAAAAATACATGTGAGGCTTAATAAGAAGTAAATTCAATTTTGTGATCATATTTTATTATGTAGCTGCTATAGTATAGAAGATACTGAGGTAATATACCAAATGAAGTTTATGTTTTGTACAAGAATACTGATGCATGTTAGATGTTCTGTAGCTATATAAATGTGATGTTTCAGATTGCATTTGCTTTAACTTGATTGGTTAATTTATTGAATGTGTGAATTTTAATAATGTGTAATGTGTTATTTTGCATGTATTTGGGTAATTGAGTTTATTACTGACTCCATTCTGATAAGTAGAAAATCAAAATGGGTTTATAAGATATATTCAATCAACAAACTCATAACCATACACCGATTTAAAGAGAGGGGGTACATCAGCAATTACGCTTTCCGCCGTGGTGTTATCGAAGGGAACTAGTGGTGTTATTGGAGGGAACTCACGGTGTTATCGGCGTGGTTTTCCGCGGCGGTATTATATGTGTTGTTTTGCAGTATTATTACGGTGCTATTAGAGAGTGGCATGGGAGTTATTGGAGTGGTTTTGCGGGAGTGGTATTTGTGGTAGTATTGGGGCGGTTCTGTGAAGTTATTGGAGAGAACCCATGGTGTTATGTGCGTGGTTTCCGCAGCGGTGTTATTCGTGTTGCTTTTGCAGTGTTATTAATATATTATTACCGTGTTATTGATGTAGTTTTGCGGTTTTATTGGAGAGTTGCATAGGTGTTATTGGAGTGATTTTGCTAATGCGGTGTTAATCGCGTTGCTTCGCAGTGTTATTGACGTGTTATTTCGGTGTTATTGGCATGATTTTGCAGTGTTATTGGGGAGTGGAGTTGCCACAGTATTATTGGCGTGGTTTTGCAGCGGTGTTGGTGACTTAATTTCACGGTGTTCTTGCGGTGTTATTGAGATCGTTTTGCGGTGTTATTGGGAGCCAAAGTATTTTGGTGTTTTGGCATGGTTTTGCGGTATTATTGGGGAGTTGTCGGGGTGTTATTGAAAGCTAAAATTGTTATATTACAGTAGCTATTAATTTAGCCATGAATGTAAACATGCCACAGTAGAGCATATTACAGTAGAACATATTTGGGAGCTACATAAAAACATCAAGTCCAATAATAAACTAAATAAATGTCAACACTTGTATGGACTGACCACAAGGTCATTTTCAATTGTATAAATGCCCACCTACATGATTGAAGATTAATAAACCACAAAATGAAATCGTAATTTAAATTACTATAAAAAACATAAATTAAGAGTAGATCAAACCCGAAGCACTTCAATTAAATGAAAAAATTAGTAATACACTTAGAACTCACTAATGAAATCCATCAACAGGCTAGCATATGTTTCCGTGGGTTGCGGTGTAAAGTATTCCTGCTATTTTGGAGTAATCACAAATGAACGTTTAGGAGCATATTTTAATTAAAAAACAGTCTAAGGGCATTGAATTTCAGTTATACACCTGACTGAGGCAATCCAATATTGCAAACAAATATGCCTCGCATGTGATAACTGATTCTTGGTTTGATGCACCCTCTTTCTACATTCCTGTATAACATAGTTTAAGTTAGAGAAAATTAATGTTACATAGAATAAAACTGTCTTTGAAAGTAGAAATATATACTTTTACTCTCTTGCTTTTTCCCAGTACCATTTTTAACCTAGAATTAGACATTCCTTTTGGCCGCATTTTCGCAAAGTCATTCAAATTGCATTATCTATTTGGTGTCTTTTTCTTTTTTGGTATTTGCTTTGATTGAGGTGTTTTACCACTTAAAACTTCTTCAACATCCACTGATAATTTTTTAAATGATTCATGCATACATTGCTCAGCCAGTTCATTTCCTTGTGCTTTAATACTAATTTGATATGCAAATTTTTGAACGTGTGAGCGAAATAGAATACCACTTGAAGAGTCATTCAACAATTCAGACTCCTTGAGATGTTTATATCCATAAGTATTATATAAGTCCCTTTTTGCTTGCACAGACTATCGCAATAAGAAATATTTATGAGAAATCTTATTATATTTCTAAAATTAAGAACTCATAGAGAGTGAGCATATGATAAACCTGTCATTTCAAATTTAATGCAGTTGTACGCGATATCAAAATTAATCTTGTCCAATTTAACAATCTGGAGTTTGTTTGTCCCCTAATTATCCAAATTCTTTACGTAAAATTTTGAATCACCCTCTACAGAAAATTCTACAGCAAGACTACATAACCCATGTAATAACTCTTTCTTAAACATTAAGTATAGCTTTCTCGTATAAAATGAAGCTGTCTGCCTCAACACTAGACTGCTTTTAACCACGGGAGAAATTACAGACTGAGCATATTTGAAATCTTCATCATTCTCATTTCGTCTCCATGATTTCATAACATTTTCAAGACCCACAAAACAGTTAATATAAGAACTTGTTGACTTGGAGACACAATGACAATATTATTTGTGGACTCACTTCTTTGTGATGATAAGATTCTCATTCCAAATATTTTTTTATTGAAATCTGTTTACCACTTATGTCTGATATTATACAAATCATCTAACCAAATGGTGCAGTGTAGATTTTCTTTCTCAATCATTACAGAAAAATTTCTTCAAAATCTTCTTCAGAATCATATTTGCTCATGCAATTATAAAAAAGACCTTCACACACTTGCTACCCATACCACAATGCACATTCGAAGAAAATTTCTTGTAGATATGTCGTTGGCAGAATCTATACATTGTATGCGGAAGACAATCTTCAATAGCTTTTGTCATTGCTTGAACCTGGTCAGTAAAAATTATTATTGAAAGTTTGTCATCCATTATACGAATAGATGTTTTGAATAGCCACTTGAAAGAATCAATCGTCTTCTCGGACAAAAACCAACTCCAAAGTGTCAATGAACATTAACAAAAAAGAGCACAACATAAATTATACTTATAAAGCTTATAACTTATATAAAAAATTATGATATTCCCAAAATAGTCAAAATCAAATCTGGACGTCCCATCACTCCAAAAAAAGCTCATCAATCTACTGCACTCATCACTTTGAAAGTTTCACGCGAATATATTATCCTCAGTTTGTCTCACCATGAACAATTATAATAGAGAATTAGCATCACCTTAATCAATTTTATCTCTTCTTTCTCTTTAAATAAAAGTAAGCATTCCAATTTTTCAACTCCCCTAACTTCTGTAGCAAGAAAATTAAATGCATCCGTTGCTCTGATCCCTGATTCTGTCATTGATCAAACATAAAAGATATTTATCACCAAGTTCCACCAAGGGGTCGTTATGACTTTCTATAAATTTTTTTATTGTTCAGTTGACTTCAACATCAACAGCATATCGATCTATGACTGGACAACCAGTCTTTGTGTTTGTTTTTTCTAACTTCATCATGTTCGTGAACTTCGACTCTTTCTTGTGACCAGCTTTTTCACATATAAAATCCTTCGTTTTAATTTTCTTCGAATTCGGCCAAAAACTATTATGGTTCATTCGGACAGTGAATCCAATATGATGAGCATAGACACATAAATGTTCATATGCTTCTTGTTCATTGTGGACAATTGTGCGTAAAAAATTGTTTGCAATTGGATCATTCCAAACAATTCCAAGCTTACAGAACTAGCAATTTGCATAATATTTTTAAGGTTAAATATGAAAATAACACCAACCAAATACTACAACCTCAATGAAACAACACATTTCACTAGCATCTCCATAATCCTACAATAACACCAAAATAACACAAGAATAATACCATAATAACACCAAAATAGCATCATAATAACACTACAGTAAGACAAGAATAACATCCACAATAACACTGAAAAATAACAACAAAAACATACAATAATAACTTAGAACGACAACACAATGACACCAAAAAATACCAGAAAAACAACATAGTAACATCAATAACACCAGTCCCATCTCAATAAAACCGAAATATTTCTTCTTAATAACAACACAATATCACCAGAATAACGTCACAATAACGCCACAATAACAACATAATAAAACCACAATAACATAATAACACAATAATAACAACTTAAAAACACCATAATATCATCAAAAGAACTCCATAATAAGACCTCATTAACAACTTCTAAACACCACAAAAAACTCCATAAATAACATATCATAAACACCCAAATAACACCATAGAAACGCCACCATAGCAGCACAACGCCTTCACAATAATGACAATATTTCGGGCGCAGCTAAAGTGACTTTTATTTCAAACTCATTGTCGTTATTTTCAGAATCCATCATCAACATTTTCCGATCAAGAGAGACATCCATCGCAGGTGTTCGAAACACTAGCTTTCGAAATCACAAATGAAAAATGTGAAAAAATAAAGTGGGATAGTGACAAAACATGATGAAAATACAATTTTTTAAAGCGGGAAAATGACAAAATGCACTTTTTGGAGGACAGGGCTGGTTCGGACAGAGTCGCGCGTTTAAAAAAAATCGCATTTTTGTTTTTTCAATGTTGGGGCCAGGATTTACAGATGACGGGATTTCATTGGTGTCCGGACGCAGCTTTACGCCTGGATTTCAGACAAAATATTTTTCTGAGAGGTGGTGGGCTACAGTGTTGCAGGATTAGGATAAGATTAATTAAAGTAACTAAGATTTAATTAAATTAATAAAATATATAACTTCAAATCTTATTTATTTCCCAATCAATTCATTATTCTTCCATAGCACTTTATATGGAATTGATTGATTTCATGCGTAGAATTAAATAAAATTATTCGATCAAATTTCAGCATGCGAAAAATTGGAGGTACCTTTCAATTGTGTCAAACTTATTTGATTTCTCAAAATTTGGGTGTCACAGACCGGAATAGTAGGGCAACAAGTGGAGGCTGCTGTTTGGGCGGCTGGACAACAGAAAACAGCAAGGGGGAGGCGTTGCGGCAATGGAAGCAAAGCTGAAATGAGGGAAACAACTGCTCAGGTGACTAAAATAGCGAGCAGAAATGATGATAGAAGTGGAGGTGACAACGAGAGGGAATGACGATAGTAATGGAAGTGAAGGCGTGAGATTGCAGGACAGCCAAAAGAGGACTATCCAGGATTTGCCACGCTAAGAAGGATGGCAGAACGGCGAGAAACTGCAAGAAGACAACAACGGGATTGTTGTCAGAGCGACTCTAGCCAGGAGAAAGATGTCGTAGCAAAGCGAGATGTTTGTAAGAAAAGGCAGGAAAGATATTCATCACTTGGAAACCAAGATACAACCGAAGCACCACTTGGAACCCTAGGAAACAACCCTCGAGCAGGTCCTCTCAATGGATGTGAGAAACAAAGAATTGGAGGAACGGTCTAAACTTGTACAACAATTTTCAAGGACAATTACCTCACTTTTTTTGCTCAATTTTCTAAGGTGGATAATAATTTTTGGTGGCTAAGCAAGCTAGGATTACAACCACAGGAGATATTTTTCTGGTGGTGTCTCGTGCTCAATGCCATCCTAACTAACACATGGCTAGCAACCCGTGGGCTTGGAGAGGACCGACAATGTCCTTGGGGCTGTCTGGAGGATAAAGATAGAGACCACATTGTAGTGCAGTGAAAGGCAGTAGAGGCAACGCTCAGGTTCTTCGGAAGTGGGGTTGGGTATTCGCATCTTTAGCACTTATGCCAAGGTGATTCAATAGATTGTGTCTCTTCATAAAGCTCTCTTCTCGTTGCCTCGTATTTATTGTCATGTCATCCATGAATGTTGGAGGGCTAGGAATGCCAATAAAGATAGAAGGTTGTTTGTTGCTACTACTATTATGGCGGCTATTGTGCTCGACTCCCTCACCAACAATCATATTTATCCAATTCCAGAGCACTGGAGTGCTAGCCAGTCTTCTCGACCATCTTCTCCCTCCTTCCGGTGCCCCCACACCAACTTCTTTCCGGGTTGGGTCAAGGTGAATCTTGACAATGCCATGTGGCATAACTATATGGCTAGTGCTGTGGTTGTTTTGAGGAATGAGACTGGGGACCTTCTTTGGGATGACAGCTAGGACATTGGGACAATGGTATGGTGGAGCATGAGGCTATTCTCTCAATAAAAAGTATGCTCCAGCCTTAAATGATTGAGAAACAGGGTATTATCATTGAAAATGATAATGTTAATATTAACCACTTCATGCGCCAGGTCATGGAGCAGCATAGAGGAACAATCTAGACAACTTCCAAGCTTTTCTTTTCTTACATTTAGATAGATTTTGTTTCATTTTGTTTCATTTTGTTCCTAGGGAACTCAATAGAACTGTCCACTTTTATGCTCAAAGGGCTCTTACACATTCTTTTCCTTTGATATGGTCCTTGAATTATATGAGTTTTTATTATTTTCCGTGATGATAGAGCCTCTTTTATATAGGTATGAGGACTTGTTTTTTGTACCTGTTTGTACTCTTTTTAATGTTTAATGCAATATGCACATATTGAATCCAAATTTATCCTGTGAGGCATGCTTAAGGATCGGACCGGTAGGGACCGCAAGGGAGAAAAAAAAAGAGATAGAGAATAGAAAAGAAGTAAAATATCAAGCATATACTTGCATATAGGAGCGAACTGGGATATTCCTGGACTCTTTAACACTTTTTATATGTCAAAACTAGTTATTACATTGAAAAAGAGAGAGTTCTCCCTAATGAGAAAAGTCAGAGAGAAGAACAACCTTTTTTATATGTTATGAGCTTCCTATTTATAGAAAGTAACCAAATTTAAAAATTATATGCTTGCCTCAACTTTAATGAAAGAATTAGAAGTTATTATCTTCTTATTAATACACCACTTTAATAGGAGAATTACAAGTCTTATGGTATCATATTATAGTACCAACTTTAAATAGTTACATGCTTAAGGATCGAACCGGTAGGGACCGCAAGGGAGAAAAAAAGGAGATAGAGAATATAAAAAAAGTAAAATATCAAGCATATACTTGTATATAGGGGCGAATTGGGATGTTCCCGGGCTCTTTAACATTTTTTATATGTCAAAAATAGTACATTGAGAAAGAGAGAGTTCTCCCTAAATGAGAAAAGTCAGAGAGAAGAACAACCTTTTTTATATGTTATGAGCTTCATATTTATAAGAGAAGAAATGAACCAAATTTAAAATTACATGTTTGCCTCAACTTTAATGGAAGAATTAGAAGTTATTATCTTTTTATTAATACACCACTTTAATAGGAGAGTTACAAGTCTTTATGGTGTTATATTATAGTCCAACTTTAATAATAGTTACATGTCATATTATAGGCCCCGCTTTAAGAGAAGAATTATGGGTCTTTATGGTGTCTTTTTACAATCATAATTGATTTTTGACACTTCCGTAATTTCTCTTTTTATTTGGAGCTTTAGATTGTCTCGAAATTCGTGCAGTCCAATTTTTGATGTACAAATTAAGTTTTCTGATTTTGTTGCTCCTTAATAGTGAAAGCTGCGATATGGACAAAAAAAAATTAAAGCAAAAAACATGACTGCATGAATCATTGATGATAATCCCTATTTAGGCACTCCGCAGTCCATTTTGGCATCTCACACGCTATCTCACTGGCTCCAAAATATTTCTCTCCGAATCGGCTCTTTGGTCGGTGTTGTGTTGAGGTATTCGCTTGGGTTGATTTGGTTGTCTGTGTTGACTGGCGACCCGGCTTTTAGGAAAATCGCCAATTGTGATAACACCTAGGTCAACTTTTAGTTTTCACCCATCCCATTTGTTAGTTCGCACTGTTGGTTACTTGCTCATCCTGGAGTTTTTCATTTGATCGCTCTAGGAAGCGAGTCTTTTGTTAGATCATCCCAGAGGGTTTTTTTTCCCTTTTTTTGCTCGTCTTAGAGGGGAGTTTTTCCTTTGCTCGGCGCAACGGGGAGTCTTTTGTTAGATCATCCCAGAGGGTTTTTTTTTTGTTTTTCTTTATTTTGCTCATCTTAGAGGGGAGTTTTCCTTTGATTGTTTGCTTGCCCCAGAAAGAATTTTTTTTTTATAATAGAGCTGTTAGGATTGACCAAATATTTTCCTATTTCAGTTGGTTTACAACAAGGATCAGTTTTAAGCCCATATATTTTTGCTTTAGTTATGGATGGTCTTACTGGATATTTACAAGAGGATGTAACTTGGTGTATGCTTTTCGTTGATGATATCCTTTTCGTGGATAAGATGAGAGAAAAAGCCCAAGAAAAACTTGAATTATGGAGGTCCACATTGGAGTCTAAAGGCCTTCGTTTGAGTAGAAATTGAATACATGGAATGTAAGTTTAGTAATAGTAGCTCTCATGGCAGAAGTGTAACTTTGGGTGATCAAATTATTAAAAAGTGTGAAAGATTTAGATATCTCGGGTCTATTGTTCAAAGCGATGGTGATATAGATTGAGAGGTTATTAGTAGAATTCAAGTTGGTTGAAGTGGAGGAATGCTTCAGACCTATTGTGTGATAGAAAAGTACCGCTGAGACTGAAATGAAAATTTTACAAGATGGTGGTGAGACTTGCAATGCTCTATGGTGCTGAATGTTGGCTTTAAAAGAGAAACATAATACTAAGTTAAGAGTTGCCGAGATGAAAATGATTAGGCGGATGAGTGGCTTTACACTTAGAGACAAAATGCGAATTGAATATTGTTGACCTCGCTTTTAATCGTGCTCGTGTTAAAATTTTGCGACGATACCAAATTTCGACGCAATTTTGACGCGACCGTCGACGAGGTTGCCCAGACGACCTCGGACGACGAAACGGACTGCGCCGATGCGCCCGAACGTCGATTTCACTTAAAATTGACGTTAAGTTTGTGACGACGGCTCGTCGGGAGCGAAAGTTGTGATTTAAGGGTTTATTTCTTTTCTAAAAAAATAATAATAATAATAAGAAAATGTTTATAAACTAAATTTAAACCCTAAAATCCATCTTTCTCCCACTCGGTTCGCTGCTTCTCCCACTCGACTCGCTCGTCTCTCCCGCACGAGCCTTGTGGAGACTTCCGCGAGCCTTCTCCCGTGCCCGGCGCACTCCTTTGCGGCCGTCTCCTCCTTGACTTGTGCGAAGTCCATCCCATCCCTAATCGAATGTTATCTCTGCGCGTATCCTATCCTTGCGGCAACTTGTCGCCAGTCCCCATGGAAGCTCATCCCTGTTCGCACCTTAGCCTGACGTATTTCTGTTAACGAGCAGTCTGCTCCCCCTTGCGGCAATCTGTCGCCGGTCTCGTGTCTCTCCCACTTGCGCCCGATCCTGTGAGGTGAGTTACGACTTCCACCTCCCCTCCTCTGCCTATATAAACCCCATTTTGGGATGATTTGTGGTTGGCCGAATTTCATCTTGGAGAAGGGGAAGTCTTCTTTGGATTAGTGCTTGAACTTCTTGTTGTTCTCGTGTGCTCTATATTGGTAGTAACCTTCCCTTACCCCTCTCTCCTTCTCGGTTTGGCCGGAGTACCGTAACCTTGCTATTGGTTCGGTTCTTCTGTTTGATGCTTAGTTTGGATGTTTATATGCTTATGGAATGTTTTACTTATTTGCTTAAAATGATAATTCCTAGCTTTCCTTCCCTAGTGGCATGCTAGTATGATCTTACACAAGTGTGGGGAGTGTCTTATTGCTTGAAACATGAATAAGAATAGAGATTTGAGCATGTTTTAGAGTATGAGCTTGGTCATTTGCTTGAAGTAGTGGGAATGTGGCATGACATTGGCTCCTTTCTTTTCTCTACTTGCTTAAAATGATAAAATGGGGTTCATTTTCATTCTTCTATGGTTAAAGGGCTTGAGGCATGGCTTTGGAATAATGTTAGCTCTTCTCTTTTCTTTTGTTCAAAAAGTAAGTTGAAGTAATTAAAATGTGGCTTTGGGGACAATGATGATTTCTTTTTCAAGCATGTTAGGATGTGTATTATAAGACCTCCTATTTACTCTAGCTTGGCATGAAGCATGGAATGATTCACTTAGCCTTTTCAATACGCATGTGGGGCTCGGCTTTTGCCCCTTTGTAATTTTTCTTTTCTTTATCAAAATGGCATGTTGAGAAGAAGCTTAGTTCGATTTGAGAAGTTCCATGCTTATTCTTATATAAAGTACTTATGTGACTCTATGTTTGGAATATCCGGAAGTTTAATTTTTGGGCTCCTTGCATTTTAGCTCTTCATGAAACATGATTAACTAATTTGAAAAGTCTCTATGCTCATTCTATGCTCATTCTTGCTGGCAAGCATATGGTAGGTGAGTTCTTAAAGATATACATGTGTTTCATCTAGTTGAGCTTTAAAAAAAAAAAGGAGGGGAAATTTGCGTTAGCTTGATGTTGGATTTGGATTTAATCATGGCTGGAATTGGTTTTAGCCTCATATGGCTCGGTTTTTGTTGAGTTTTGCTATATCCCTTGTTTTAAACTTAACTCGAGATTGGTTTTGGCTTTATGAGGTTCGGTTTCCTATTAGTCTTGCTGTTTCCCCTGTTTTAATTTAGGGCTGGACTCATTCCAGCCCAGCTATGGTTCGGGCTCGACCCTGTTTGGGCTCGGGTTGGCTCCCTTAGCTTCCTTTTGCTTTGGCCTTGAGTTGGGATTACTGTAACCTGATTTTAAGCTTATTCTCAGCCTTGCTGTGACTTGTATTTTGGTCCTATGAGGGCTCGGGTTGACTCTCTCAATACCTTTAGCTTTGACTTTGTGCTGAGTTTGTTTTGACTTCATACTTGGCTCGGGTTTTGAACCTTGTGGTGGCTCGGCTAGGCCCCTGTTGTGGTTCCCTTCTTTGATTTGGTGATGGGGTAGGTCTGTGCTTGGCTCGGTTTTAAGCATGTGAAAGCTACAGCATTGCTCTTATATTTGGCTTAACTTCACCTTATTTAGTGGCTTAATTTAATTGTGGAGGCCATGGCATTTGGCAAGTTTAATTTGATTATGGGAAAGGGTGGTTGTGCACCATGTTTGGGGCACTCTTTTCATGCTTTACTTGGTGAGCTTGGAGTTAATTTGATTTTGAAAAGCTTGTCCATTCACTTTCTTATGTATTGAAATTTGGTGATTCTCCTATTGCTCTAGTCTTGGTCCCGAGCCTGTAGATGGTCCTATTGGGGGAATTCGTGTTTGGAGAGCTTAACTCTAGCATGGGTTTGGAGATGTTAGCAGCCAATGTTTTCCCAAGCCATTTTCTCTTTGTTTGATTTTAGAGGTTTGAACGATTTTCTCGGATTTCGTTTTTAAACTCTTTTTCGATCTAATTGCACCCAAGCGAGAAAGGGACACCCTAGGGGTCGATTCAAGGAGCTTGGATTGTACTTTTAATGTTTTACATGTCTTAGGGGAGTCTTAGATTAACTCACATGTCAAACTAACCCTTCAAATTTAAAGGTGGGTTAGTTTTCTTTTCCCTCCTCGTTGCTTGACACGTCTTCCCGCTCCACTCGGAGTTTAGTTTTTGTTTTGTTTTTGGGGCAATGACGGCGATGATGCTAAAGGCATGCCAGTGATAGAGTAGAATGATATCCCATCCTACGACACCAGGACTCGCTCCAGGGCCCCGGTGAACTGTAGGATGACGGTATCATTCGCCGCTATAAGGCTAGCGGGGCACCTGTACCTTCTTAGGATTGCTAGTGATCCTACACCCAACAAAATAATCAACTCGTGGACAATTCTAACTTTCAAAGAAAATCGATAAGGATATGATACTACATTTTGCAATAAAAAAAAACATGTTTCTACCACGATAAAAAATTAATATATAAAACTCTTTTTGTATGCACGAAATCCACGTGCATGCTTAAAAATATAAAATATAAAACCATTTTTATAAAATGCGGTTGTCCACTCGTTGATTATCGGTCCTAGGTTGAGGAACACCCTCCCGAGTCGGGTTTAGTAGGACGCTCTTCTAGGCGGAATAACGGGCTTTATACGCTCGTGTGACCGAGTAGCCTTCGACGACCGCTTCGAGCGATCTTACACGGTTCGAGCCTAGCCCGACCCGAGTGCTTGCGGTTTTCTTGGATTTTCGTATGATTTTGGTAAAGCACTCGTGGTCCTTTTTCCGGGACTTTCCGGGTTTTTGATGATTTTATTTTGATTTTCGTCGCTTTTTCGAGCTTTCTGTTGTGAGTCGTTCACCGTCTTTTCTCGAGCTTTCTAGACGATATTTCTGTTTTCTACTGGGCTTTCGCTATGCAAGATGCACTTTAGTTCGTTGCGATAACGGATCTCCGGGTATACGGGTTTGTTTATACTTTCGCATATTCTTCTACTGCTACACTCTTGTTCTTTTAGCACATTGTACTTCTACTACATGTTTTCATTGTTTTTCTCGTGTTATATACCTTCATTATACATGCTGTACAACAATTTAAACATACTTGACGTAGGATGTTTAGAAGAACTCGACCATAGTGGTCAGCTGATTGAATATTTTAACTTGCCATTTTAGAAAACTCAACCTCTTCATAGCAAGGAGCTCGGAGTTCGGTATGGTGGGCGAGCACGATCGTCTTCGACGGCGAAGCGTGTCTTCATCAATCAAACCATAGTGATAGCTCGGGAAGTCATCGAGGCTCGCTTTCGGATCTCCGACATCCCCTAGTCTCTCTTCCTTTGGATTCTACGATAAAATATTCCAAACTCGAGTCAATTCCTTTCTGACACTTCTCCATCTTATTTCGTTGAAAAGTCTTATCCTTTTGACCTCCTCGAAGATAATATTTCCGATTTTTATCAAGAGTTTTCTTAAATGATTTCGGTCGTTTAAGATGTGAATTAACTATAGTGGTTATGTCTTCTATAGAAGCATTTCTGAACCCAGCTTAAAATAAACCCTATTTAATTCTTCATATTAAATAGGAGAATTTGTTTCAAGAATAAAATGGTTTCATGAACCAAACAGACGTCATATATTTCTTAGTTATTTGATCGAGCTTCACTCTCAAGTCTCGTGTTTGTCTCTCGAGACGAATGCATGACTTGAGCAGAATAGCTTCTTTCATTTAAACTATGAAAAATATGGGCCAGGTTGACTTCATATTTCTTTTCGTATTGCAAGGATCCTTCCGAGCGGGCGAATGATTTCGATTCTACGACCGACGACTTACTTACGGCACTTCACACCCAAAACAACGCCGACAAATATATCGGTGTAGCTCCAGTGACTAACAAAATTAGAGAGAGTCGCCTTTGATGGTTTGGTCACCTTAAACGTCGACCATCTGATGATTCGATTAGGAGAGCAGATGTTTTAGATTTGACTTATATTAAAAAAGGCAGAGATAAACCTAGGAAGACTTGGGCTTATTGTAAAAAAAATGATTTTAATTTATTAGAATTAAATGAAAATATGACACTAAATAGGACGTAATGGAGAAAAAAGATTCATGTACCCGATCCCACTGAGTGGGATCAAGGCTTTGTTGTCATCGTTGCTATCCCCGGAGAAGACTTTTTTTTTTGCTCACCTTAGAGGAGAGTTTTCATTTTTCCTTTTTTTTTGTTTTTTGTTGCTCGACCCGGAGGGAGTCTTTTGCTTGTTCTCTAGAGTGGATTATTTTGTTTGTTCGCTCCGAATGAGTCTTTTTTGTTCGCACTGGAGAGTAGCTTTTTGTTTGCTCTTTCTAGAGGAGAATCTTTCGTTTGCTCACCCCGAGAGGGAGTTTTTTTTGCTAAATTTGTTTGCTCATCCTGAAAGAGAGCCTTTTGTTTGCTCAGTCGGAATGGGTCTTTTTTTTTTTTTTTTGCTCGGCTCGGAGGGTAGTCTTTTGTTTTCTTGCTTTGGATGGGAGTCTTTTGTTTGTCCCTGAAAGAAATTTTCTTTTTTTCCTTGCCCCTGAAGGGAATCTTTTGTTTGCTCACCCCAGGGGAAGGAACATTTTTCTTGCACCTCGAAGGGGAGTTTTTTGTTGTTGACGCCTTGTTCGCTCTCTCGAAACCGAGTTCCGAGAGTATCAGTTGAACCTGGGACAACGTCAAAGAAATTTATGTCATAACACAAGATAAGTTGGGAAGTAACACCCCTTTTTATTGTTGGATGAAGTGTCAACGACTCAGAGTTGACCGAGAGATGCACAGGTAAGGTTGTGACAGCTTGTTTAGATCGTTGGAAGTCGACCAACATTTTGCGTAACTCAACTCCTAGCCAAAGCCTCTAGGAAGACAATCGAGATGACTTTTTCAGCTCAAGATCTGTTATTGCATAAAATCCTTAACGCCCTCTCTTTTAGGAGTGTCTCTAAGATATATTTCTCCTCATTGGTTTCGCTTCCATTCTTGGTGGTTGCATGCTCCACGCTTATCACCTTTTAGGATGTTGAACCCAAATTTATTCTGTGACACATGCCCAAGGATCGGAGCAGTAGAGACCGTGAGGGAGAAAAGGAAGAGACACCTACAGAGTCGAACTGGGATGTTCCCGGACTCTTTTGACCATTTTTATATATAAAAAATAGTAGTTACATTGAGAAAGGGAGAGAATTCTCCCTACATGAGAAAAATCAAGAGAAAAGAACTCCCTTTTTTATATGATATGAGCTTCTTTATTATAGAAAAAAGAGGGACTAACTTTAAAATTACATGGGCAAATTACAAGTTATTATACTATTCTTATTAATACCCCGCTTTAATAGAAGAGTTACAAGCCTTTATGGTGTTTTTTTATAGTTCGAACTTTAACAAAAAAAATTACATGCATTTATGGTGTCTTTTTATAGTCCCCACTTTCATAGGGGAGTTACATGTCTTTATAGTGTCTTTTTATAGTCATAATTGATTTTTTGTACATTTTTTTCATTTATCTTTTTATTTAGACATTTAGATTGTCATGAGATTCGTGCAATCTATTTTTGGCGTACAACACATTTCAAACAACCGGACAACGGGAGTTATCCTCAACAAAACACCCCAGAAGACCAAACCCTAATATAACACATCTTGGAAAATAGTAAAAAGAAATGAAGGACAATAGGAAAGAAAGCACAAGGAAGAAAAATAGGGTTATTTCCGCGCCTCTCCCACAATAGCTACTATCGCAATACTGTAGCAGCTACAGTACCAGCAGCTGTAGTGCCGTGGAAATTTTGAACCATAAGCTCCCGCATCAATTGACCTACTCGTTTTTCCTACATGCCATTCATATCAACCCAGCACGCCATCTTTTCAGCTGTACAAGCCAAATAGACATAGTGAAGTTTACCTTGGCCTCTGGATCAGTGACTTAGGTTATTAACTATAATAATTTCACCCTTGATCTTGCAGCAGAGCATAAGCCAGGTTACATAAATCAGATGAAGAAAAAAATCCCAAAGTAAACAATTGCACGAATGCTTATAGAACATAACTCAAGGATCAAATGGAATTTCTAAGCAAGATCAAGAAGTCATTTTCCTTTAAATCACAGATGGTAACCATCAATCCAACAAAATTAAAGTTATTTATGAATTCTAAGCTCCCACTTTGAAATTGTGAAAAGAATTAAACTCGCACAAAATCACGAAATCATTTAATTTTTGATAAGAAACAATAATTATATTATTCATTTCTGAGTAAAATATGTAAAAGAACTACGGGCACAAAATTGTTTGAGTGATGTTGGATATAAAATGTTCTCTTAATTAAAGATAAGATTCTATGAATGTCAAATTTATTGATAATTATTTTCCAAAGTAACCAAACAGAATTTATTACACGATAATAAATATCATACCCACAACGCTCAGCACAGCTTTTAGATATTATTGTAGACTGTGCCCCGCTGTCAACAAATGCCTGAAAGAGAACATAACAATGAACACTAGCAAAAAATTAGACTGCCTAATATTATCATGCAATAACTTTGAACCAAAGACTCCAAAGAAAGAAAAATAATAAGTGCAGGGAGCAGAAGTAATCACAATCAGAACAAAAGGAAAGAAGCAACAGTAAAGGACCTTCAATAAATGCAAACGAGATAGACAACTAGTACGCAGTAGTATATGGTAAAATAATGTGTCATCTCGCCCCATAGGCATATAATGTGAAGGACAATCTGGCCGGAGAAAGACAATTCAAATTCCTACACACAGTTCTCTTTTGATTTCATAGGTACGTGGCAAATGGTTGACATGTACAAAAGTAAATTTGTAAGGAAGTTTCCTATTTAAAGGGTTCAGACATTGTGAACGGTAAAAAGTCATTCACTCTCTATTGAGAAAAATAGAAAATATTTTCCATTGTGTAATTGGGTATTAAGACAATTTTGTCCTTATGGCAGTCATAAACCTTGAGGCATGTTAAGGCATAAGCCTCAAAATCAACAAATGATGCAAAATGATAAGTACTATACTAAGTTTAAAGTATATAATAAGAAGTGATATATCAACATTCTAACTTCTAAATACATTAAAATGGAATATAATAATATCTTAATAAAGTAATAATAATAAATTGTTGAAGAAGAAAATTTACATGTTAAAATTATAATATATATATATATATATATATATATATATATATATATATATATATATATATATATATTAAAGCCCTAGGGCCAATTTTATTGAAATAAAAATGGTTACATAAGCTTGAGTAGAGCCCAAAAAATGAAGCCCTACCCCTACGATATAAAGCTAATAAAAGGATCCAAAGATCATAATAAAAATATATATATAATAAGAATGGTTATCTAAACAAAAGAGTAAACTTAAAAATAGAACAATTTATAATCAACTTGATACAATTAGTTTCTCTAAACATAACAAGCCACTAAGGTAAGAATTTTTCAAACCAAATGTCCCAATCACTTTATTACTCAATTAGACTTTATTGGAATCATCAACATAAAGATTCACTTTCTCCCTCATTTTATTCTAACTAGTATCCAATGTTTATTCATTCATTTAACTAATCTTAAATCTCAATTATATTCCTTGTATGTAATTAATATTTATTAATAAGAAAATTTATTAGATTTTAAAATAATGACTATGATAATACTAACAACTTTAATTGAATCATTGATTTTATATTATATGGGTAAGTGAAAAATATTTACTAGGGTTTTTTCACTTATATATATTTTAAACAAAACTTTACATCTAATTGGATACACCTCATCATAATTGAAGCAAGGTGTGGCTTCAAGAAGGCCTCACATTATTTGGGCCATCAGTCTCATGTAGTACCTAATAAGGCGTAAATATCATTGCAAATTTTTAAAGAAAACATTGAGGTGGATATCATGCCGTGCAATTTTAAACAATGATGCATATAGTATCTGGCAATTTATATAATAGTTTCCTGAAATATGTAGATTAAAGTTGCAGAACTAGAGATAAATGCTTCTTCAATAAGAACAAAAAGCTTATTATAAAAAAGCATGAAGTGGCCCAAGTCCCAAACTATTTAAGCTAATAACAAAGTCAATCCAAGGGCTCTCACTACTTGCACTCATATGATAAGCAATTTGTGCTTATTCAATTCTCTGAAAAATAACTGGAGCTTCAAGCCATAAATCTCTACATGATTTTTGCAAATCATGGATGTATGAATGCAAAGGTATCATGATTGAAGGAGATAACGTTAATATCATACAATTTTTAAGTTCTACCATCAAGGATGTAGTTTGGAGGCAACGACCACAAGAAGCACCAGATTTTGTTTCTCTTAAACTTTAAGCAAGTTTTACTTTTCCATACAACCGCGAATGTAATTGGGCCACTCATTTTTGTGTCAAGCACGCCCCCTAGTGGTTCTTTTGTTTTGATGCATGTAGAAGATGATAGGAAACATTCTATTATACTTGTAGATGATAGGTCTCTTTTTATACATCATAAATGCACACATACAAAGTTGTTGGACTTTTTTGATATATTGATGCAAATGCAATATTTCACGAAAAGAGTGACATTCACTAGAGGAAATAGTGCATCAGCTTCACATGCTATTAAAATGATATATAATTTAGCTTGTTAAATTTACTCGAAAAGAAACTGACCTATGCTCTATGCCTTGAAAGCCATCCTCTATGTCAAGAAATTCACTTCTTAGAAAAGTCACATCATAAATACACTAATTGAATCCAGTGACACCACGTTAGTAGTCAATTGCAACCAAAGAGTAGCAATATTATTGACATCCCAAGTGAAGCTCAGTGAATCTAGAGATTTTCTTTTTTTCCTCGCCATATAGCTTCAGAGAACATGATATGCTCTTGTTTCTTATATTACAACATTTATATTTTTTAAAACATGTAAAGTAAATCTTCTGTAACCTACTAGTGTCAGCCCAAGTAATGTGAGTGGACTTAATTTCATAATTACTCAAACCATTGACAAACAAAATTACACAAAAGCAAGTAATGTGAAAGTAATTTTGAACCCTAGCATTCTTTCATGAAGTGTCGTGAACTTGTCATTTGCTCTAGAACCTATACCTTTATCATCTTTAATTCCCCATAACAAGCAAGGAAAATTTCCTTGACCTCAATAAGTATCAGCCAGGTAACAGAAAGCTGCATATCATCCGCCTCTACTAAACTAACCATGAAAGTGTAATACGAAGTCTAGATAAGCTAGTCACTGACAGGAGGGGAAACTGAAATACTATGAAAGTGTAATACGAAGTCTAGATAAGCTAGTCACTGACAGGAGGGGAAACTGAAATACTATGAAATCAAATATAGCCACTACAAACATAACATTTGTACATGTCAGTGATCAGCATTTTGTTTTGTACATGTGAAGAAGTTCAAATAAATTTTGATGATGCTTTCTACCGGATAAACACTATGTTTCACAATGCTCAATGCTAAGAAATTCACCATATTATAAAAATACCTTCAAGGGTACGCCATTGACTTCCATATCCACATATAACATAACCTATAATAAAAACTACTGATCAAAAATAACAAAAATAGTGGCAATTACTGAAAAAGCAATAAAGCAAGAAGGAAGTTACTTACAACACGAGCAAATGCTTCAGGATTATGCTCTAGTGCAGCCTCCATATTCTCATCAATGCCTCTCTGTACTTTAAAGATAATAATAGAGTTCTATAAATTGCAAAAACTAGCCTTGCAAAAAAACATAATACATTAAACGATAAGATAAAATGAGCAAATCTTCCTTTGACTTTGAACATGATTTTAATATCAATAGGCTATGTACCACTGGAATACAAGAAAAGTAATCTTCTATGGAAATCACAGGGATTAAATTATTTTACTGCAGTGAATATGTATTTCGGGTAGCAGATAATGAAATATTCTAGATTTATGCAGAAATGTAAATCAGATGTGGACAAACCTGAAAGTTCATTCAGTTTAAGGGACCAAATGATGTGTCATGTACATCACTATCACACTAAAATACAGTGGCATAGATGGAAGAAGTGAAAATTGGTTTAGCAAGACCAATAGGAACGAATGCCAACAGCAATACACCCCCTAACCCAATGAAAAACTTAATACTAAAACTTCCGCGGACAATAGACAAAATAGAAAGTTCCATCGGATTTTCACATACGCCATTCATTATTAAACCCAACAAAATCAAGTCTACTTTATGGTTCTTTCATGTCTATTGTTCAAATTTCTGATATACTCAACATTATTATCTTGCAAGCATGATAGTCTCAAAGACAATTGAAAGTTATGATGGAAAGACAACCAAATGTAAAATGCAATGTCGTACAAGAGTGAATCGATGATAAAAAACAAAACGTATAAACAAATGCGTCTTTCTAATATAATAAGAGTGTCAACCCCCATCATCATTATTAGATAAGAAGGCCTAACTGGGTAGGACTAAAATGGGCTCATTCAAATAGCCCAATAATCATTTTAGTTTTTTTTTATTATCCTAAAAAAATATTAAGATCTTTATTTTTCAACAACAAATTCCAAATTGTTTTTAAAAATATCATTGAGAAATAGATGGATTCAGCATCTCATATAATGAATAAAAAAAGTGGATTAAGATATTTCAAAAAAATCATAGTATCTCGTAAGGGTAGGCACAAACTCTTGATGAATCAAATACTACATTCTTAGCTCAAAAAACAATAATTAATAAAAAGATCCCTTAGATAAGAGAAGTAAATAAAGCGTCCATTACAAATAAAGCAGTAATTATCCCTAACAAACAACAGACTACAAAATAAAACAATAGTTGTAATACATGTTTAAAAATTAGAGAACTATTTTCAAAAGCAATAACTACTACCAATAGCACTATTGTGGCTAGAACCCTCCATCATTTAGCACATTGGTACCAAAACATTCAGTTTCTACTAGCAACCCTACACATATTTTGAAGCATAACGTGGCGCATCCTCTATGCTAGCTGGGGATGTTTTCCACTCTTCATTTGTTTCTAGTCTCCCTATTTCAAGAACCTTCCACAAAAATCTGATAACACTTTCATTCGTCATTTTTTCTTGTCATAGATTGGATACTTCCTATTGTGCTCCCTCTAAATTCTGCCTTCCAACCCTCAAGTCCCAAACCTCTGCTCATAGGTTTGACATCAAATCTCCTTCCTAATTCAACGGTTTATAGGTGGTGTTATCAACCATTTAGGAAGACAAATTGTTAGCAAAGCCTTTAAAATTCACACATGCTAGTAAATTTTCAACGGGTAAACCTTGTTTTGATGAGCTTAAGAAACTTTTTGCATCCTTAGAACTTTGCTGCAATATTATTGGTATGTTGGACTTCAAATATATTTCAATCAAGTTACAAAAAAATGAATAATAATCAAGTATATTATCTCCATATTCATATTAATTCTAAGATTCCACAAAAGAATACCAAAAATGACTACTACATGTCACATTTAAAGAAGAATTGTTCCAGCATTGATTTCTTTCAAATATATGTGTTCATCTTATTAATAGTGCAATGATTTTTCTTTCCATGAGCGCTATTTTGAAACCATTGAAGGTGTACTCTTAGATAGCTTTAATTAATAGAAGACCTTCTACAACCTATATTCTAGTTTAGGAGGGCATTTCTAATATGAAAAAAAAAGTAACTTAGCTTTGTAATTGATTAATATCCTTAGCAAATGATTTTGAGAAACCCATAAGCTTTTGTACCCATTGCAAATTATTAAGGATGATAATAATTATTTCTTTATTCTTCGCTACGTCTTGAAAGATAACAAGCCTCACACATCGAGTGGTGTTAGGAATTCTAACATCAAGCACTAGCAACAAAGTATCAAGAAATTTGAGGATGCCCATGTTATTTAGAAGAATGTCCTAGTGGGATGGATTCCTGTGTGAATGATGGCAAAAAAAGACCAATTGCTCACTAAAACCATTCCCATTTTGGTCATGACGCTTCAGTAGTCTATTAAAACACTTCCCATGCCATCATTCACACAAAAATCCTAAAAAGGCCTCATACATCTAGGGGTTTTGGGAATTCTAAAATCAAGCATTAGCAACAAAGTACCAAGAAATTTGAGGATGTCCATGTAATTTAGAAGTCTCCTAGTGGGACGGATTCTCGTGTGAATGATGGCAAAAAGAGAGCACTGCTTAGCCATAATTGCACAGATGGGAAGTGCTATAATATGCTATTAAAGCATCTTAACCAAAATGGGAATGGTTTTAGTGAGCAAATGGCTTCAGAAGTTACCTATTCAGATGTTGTCTGCAATTTTAAGTTTCGCCAAAAACAATGACAATTTAGTTCTCCAAAATGCTATTGTTTTACAAAGTCAATGAAATAGGTTAAGACAGTAGTCTTGGATACCTCTAATAAGAGAGAATTGGCCCTCTTTCTACTTTCGTAGAGGATTCTTCTCAATTCTCATCGATTTTTGTTCCTAGGTCTGTACTGGCTGTTTTTCTCAAAGCTTTGTGCTCATCTGAAGGGATCTGTAGATTGGAAAGTGGTTGAAGTTGAGGGGTGATCTTAATAATGAAGGGTTTTATATGTCTAAAAATTTGTTTGACAATAATTCTCACGAAGAAAATTATGAGTATGATCATCCACTAATTCTGTATAAGAGAAAATATGTGAAAGATCTTCCTATAGATGAATGTTTGGACAAGGATTGCAATGAAGATAGTTTTGAAGGAATTTGAAGGGAAAGTCATGGAAACAAATGTTTTCCAAGGTGGCCAAATACACTCAATCTTCCTTTAAGCTCAAATCATCAATTTTTTATTCTTTTACTAATTTTGAGTATGGATTGTTCGTCTTATTTATTGATACCATGGATGGCCCTTGCATCATTATTGGTTTCATTTGTTTTCATGGGCCTATTATAGCTTAATGATTGGTGTCCTAGATATTTGGATAAGACTTTTGACTTCATGTTAACAGTATTTTCTATTGTATAGCTTGACAGACGTGATAAGATTATCATCCAACTCCTAACACATCATATTTTTCTTTTGACCTAATGTATCGACTGTTGTTTTCATAGTCACCTTATACTCAAATGTTCAGTCTTTGACTTCAGAAGCTTTTTCCCTTAGTGAATTTACAATTAGCTAGCTAGCTGTATATAACCCCAAATGCTTTCAATGAAAGTTTTACTAAATTGTCCAACTTATATAAATCGCCTTTCTCTTACCAAATATATAACTCCTGTATTCATTTCTTATCTACTAAAATGATATAAATTAATAAGACTCAGGCATAATCACTTTGCTTACTACCCTCATCATAAAAAATTTTGCATCACTATAATAATGACAATCTTTTAATAATTAACCATTTTAGATCAAATGAAATTTGGTTAAACCTCATAATTCAAATATACGCTATGAATCTATTTTGAAAAGTAAGCAAAATTTTAATATTTTAAGTTTCACCATTTTATCCTACTATAGTTCTTTTTGTTTAGTGCTTCCTTTGCACAACCATATCATATTTCATTATGAGGCTCCTACGTAACACCAAACAATCATTACCAAATTATTTTTCTTTCCTTCTAAGATTTATAAAAATCATTTATCCAAATTTATTAGTTGCACTTTTGAAAGTAATAAATGACTCTCCCCATTTCTTAACTTGTGGGTTTACTATTGTACCCCAGCATGTTGTTGCGAAGTCAAGTATAAATTATCCGACACATCTTTATATCCTATTCCAAGTGCAAGATAAGCCACCTCATAGCCCATTGGTGTGTCATCCGGGTAAAATTTTTAGAAGATAAATTAGACTTTAGATAAGACGCTGACATAAATTTCCCATTCATTTACAAGGAATTTAAAATCTGTTCTAAATTTCACATAAGCATAAACATCTATAATTAATCACTCCTCCCGATTAAAAAAGAAAATTTTCAATTAAGAAGTAAAACTACTTTGCATCATCCAATGGAATATTATAGAGCGAGGATGGATGTTTTGTTTAAGAGGACAATAGCAAGTTTTACCTTAGCTCATATATAGTTTCATGTTGTATCGAAAGCACTCCATAATTCATCATCTAGAGAATTTGGGCCATTGAGAAATTTATGGGCTCTAAATGTGACTATAATTTAAAAATGCATTTTGCGACAAATCACTTTGTTATAATCATTCTTTTGGTAGTAGCATTTGTCAAAAAAATCATCGAGTCAAAAGACAAGTGCAACATCTTCAATGGCAAAAGATATATCTAAGTGACCATAGAGGTCTCCACATGATAATATAGCATTGACTCTTAGTAAGCAAATGTCATCTTAAACTTATCGTTCTCAATCCTCATCAAATTTTTGCAAACGATGGATGGATGGATTTTTTATCTTAACCCTTAAAATTGATAATTTTTTAGACTTCTAAATTTTTGTTTGAATAATTTACTCAAAGCTTTAAAGGTATTTTGGAGATAGAATCTCCAGTTGCTGAGATTTAACATCATCGAGGTATTTTAAATTATTGAATTTTATTTCTTGAACACTGTCAACTTACATCGCTTCCTCATAGAGGATTGGATTTGTAGCTTGCACACGATTTGAGTTTATTTAGGATATTCATTTTATTATAAACCCTATTAACTATACCTCAAATATAAAGAAACGAGTCTAAGAGTTACAACCTCTGCTTGTACACTTAGACATAGTATCAAGAAATTGCATTTTCCTAAAAATATATATATTTTTTTGTTCAAGACATTGAAAAGTGTATGTAAACATAAAACAAAAATAATTTGGTGAAGTCTATGAGTATTCGGTTCCCATTCTATAATGATTTCAAATGTTTAATCAGATTGAGAGTACTAACTAGAATCATTCTCCATAAAAATTTTACTGAAATTTATTATATGAATATTGCCAAAAATTATCAGTCTCATCGAACTAGCTTATTGAGAATGATACACCAGAAAATTACATGTTTTTAATATACATTTAATGTTCAGTTTATGCACATTTTGATATTGCATTTTAAAGGAAGGTATTTTGTATGTTTTTAATTTCAGGTACAAAGAAAGGATATTTAGAGAAAATGGGGGCAAAATGGATCAAAAAGGAAGAACTCTGTATGGCGTCATAGCGCCAGCCTTGGCGCCATAGCGCTAACTATCGAGCGAGATGGGCACTATAGAGGATATTCATACATATTCTATGAACAATGTACTCTTGTTTACCTATTGATTTTTCCCCTGTTGGTTCACTCGAGCTCGCTCTCATTCTCGTTCTCTAACCTTCGGTTCCCCTCTCCGGTGTGCTCTTTTCTTTTCTTGCTGATTGGTTGGTGAGGCCCTTACATGACAAGTTTTATTTCAAATGTAGGTATTTACGTAGGCGTCATCTAAAAAAAATATTTACATATATAGCTGCTCACTTCACTCTCTTTGTGTAATGTCCCATGTTGCTGAAGCAAAGATTTACATACATGTCATCGGTTCTGATATATTTGCATACATGACGCCCAGACTTTAATTTTCACACCCGTACCTCCTTACCCAATGCATGAAATGGTGTTATTTCATTTGCGATATAATGGATACGGACATTACATATATGTAAGTGTTACATATGTAAATACACAAGAGTTGTGTGGTATGTATGTAAATATCCTACACACATAAGCCATGATGATGAAATCTATCTGGAAAGACAATCTTGCCAACCCTCGGTGGAGCAGAATTTCTTTAGGTGCTAATTCAGTGTTCTCTGCCATCTCATCCTACGGCAATAGAATAGCTTGGATGGCCCTTGTGTCTGACGACAACTACTGCTTCTATTCCCCTGATGGACAATTGGTGGTTGGGTCCTCCTGTCGATTGAATGATTACGAATTTGAGCTCATTTCCTGTCTACAATTTTCTATAAAACTCATTTATATCTCAAAACACTTTGGTTAGGGTTGCTGTACAAGCTTTAATTAATAGGAAAGAATCCAAATAAGTCTGCTACTTGGGCTGAAAGAATTTACAGAAAATAAAATTAAATTCTGTTACTTTTTTTGATTGATTGCACCTTCTAGCCTATGATAAGATCTTTTCTGCCATATCTATGTTGTTGTTGTTCCCCGGACTTTAATGCTTCTTGATGTTTTCTAGATTGTACTGATCTCTTTTTTTTTTTTTTTTTTTGGTATATCCTTGCATTGGCATAAAGCAGCTTGAAAGGCTTGTGCATCTTTTGTGCAACCGCTGTTGTTAGTGTCAAGTAAAGAGGCATGCATAGAGTTTAGTGATCGAACATAGTCGAATATGCCATACTTTTCATTTGTGTAGTGTATAATTACATGTTTCTTGAAGTCCAAACCTTTCATACCGCTATTTTAACTCTAAGAAAAGCGAAATACACTTTTTTATGTATAAGTAAGGTGGCTTGTACGTAAAAGTTGAATTTTAAGTATTAGATACATAAATACATAAAGAATTAAGTGGTACATATGTAAATCTTCCTATTCCTTTTGTTAAGCTTCTTCCTCATTGGTTGCTGTTTGTTACTGAATCTTAACCTTTTGTTTTTTTTAACCATTTGGGGAGCTAGTTCAAGTCCTCCTTAAACTTAATGCAGAGGAATTGAGATTACAGAGAACAACTCAAGTGAATTCATGAACACAGATACTCTTGTAAACTCTTACTCATTTATTGTTTGTACGTTTTGTTCATTATTTGTTTTAAAGCTTTGCTGTGTTTACTTCTAATTATTGCAATATTTTGAATTCATATAACATGCAGGCAACTGAACCGATTTTAAGTTGAATTGAACTAATTTACATTAAGTTCATTTTTTTTAAAAGATGTATTTTATTAGTTATTTGTCCATTAGATATAATTTAAAATAAAGCACTTACAAAAACATACCACACAATTCCTTTGTATTTTACATGTCCAACTCATAAACTCCTAGTTTTACATACATACCACTTAATTTGTGCATACATGCACAAAAAAAAAGGAGAGCATTACATATATACCACCCATTTTCTATGTATGCACATATCTAACACCTAAACTTTACTTTTTACATATACACCACTAACTTCATATATGTTTACATATTTGACACCTATAGATTGAGTATAAGCTAAAATTCTGTGTGGTATGCACATCCAATACAAGGGGGTTGTTTACATATTTACCACTCTACCTATACAAACAGAAATGTTTTATGTTTTAAAAACTAAGTGTCTGTTGGGGGCAGCTGCAGTTTATCCAGCTTATCCAGATAAACAGCTTATTCTAATAAGCTGGTTGCATGTTTGGTTTGTGCGTTTCGAAAACAGCTGGTTTGCAGTTGTTTCTAGAAAAATGATCATTCTGCTCCTGATCTGGATAAGTTGTTTAGCTGCTTGGTTTGTGCGTTTGCAAAACAAATTTTTTGAAGCTTTATATGGATAAAAGACCATTCTGACACTCGCAGTGTTACTGTTTACACTAAAACAGTAACGACTACACATTTGACAATTGAGAACAAAAGAAAAACTATTTCATAACAATACAAAATTATGTATTCAGCTACGACTATATATTATAACAATGGTTATGCTATCTATATCACCAATCCTACTTTTCATAAACTAACTAAATGTATTAAAGTTATTCATCATGTCATATAAAATGTAATATTTCCCTTTAAAAATATTATTTCTATGTGAAAGTCTAAACATGTGATGGATAACTTTACCAAGATTCTATGATACCTATTTTTTCTCATTTATGTAACAAATTGAGGCTCATAAATGCATGTGCTTCAGTTTGAGCGAGAGTTATTATGTTTTAATAGTTTTGATTTATTAGTATGAATCCTACACAATGGAATGAGATAATACTAAAAATTTACCATCATAATTGGTGTTTAATTCACATTTTTCCCCATATTGTGTCCTCATATATACCTATTCAAGGTCCTCTTACAAGTCAATCAGATACACAAAAATATATTTTCATTAAAAAATGAGATTCATAAAATGTTAAAGAGGTATTTCAAACCAAAAACAAGCATATAATTTGACTCGACTATCATAGTAAAAATTTATCCAAATAAATTTTCAAATTGATTTTATCTCTTAAGAAAATAATTTGTTGGACCACCTATTTAAACCTTTGCCTTATCCTAACAAATTATTAAGTCAAGAAATATAATAGCTTTATGTACCATTTTACCTGAACTCTTTTGATATTAGTTCTATAATCCCACTCAAATAAATCCTTCAGAACCTCTTCTACTCATGCTTCTTATAACACTCTTGCTCCACTTCACACAGTTTATAATGCTTCCCAAATAGAAGACCCTCTAGAAAACTATTGTACATGGTTCTCACCTGTTCGCATTCATGCCCATCTAGAAATATTCAACTTGCGATCAGCACAATTGATTTACAAAACAATATTCTACATTAAATTTCTAAAACCTTCAATCAATTCAGACTAGGCCATGACAACTTCCCTTTTTCCCCAAACATAACGGAACAAAAGCATCAGACAGATAATATTTACTAGCCTTCAGTTGAAATTCACCCTAATCAAGTAAAGATTAAATTCATAGATAAGAAAACATCCAAATAAGGGATGTGGAGCAATCGAACCGCAACAAGAAATTAGAAATGAAGAATCTTCGCCTCATAAAATATAAAGGCCAACCCTTTTTAAAATCAACCGCTTTAACGGCTCCTTCCTCCGAAATCTCTAGGTCATGCCGCTTTCCCGTCCTTGAATCGGTCACTATTAGCTTACCAGCGAGATTCCCTAGCTGCCAAGTGATCTCCTTCGCAGAAACGGAAGATGCCTCCAGAACCGCCAAGAAGCCGTCGGCGGTCGCGGCCGCAATAAGGTGGGAGGAGAGGACGGCCAATTGATCGCACATCCGCGGGTTGCGCAATAGACTTTCTGGCGTGGAGAGGGCACGAGAGGAATTATTATCGAACAAGCGCGGCTCCCACGGGCCGCGTGTTTAACAAATCGAAAACACTGTTTTGAGATAAATTTGTAAAACGTGCGAATCAAATGAAAATGCCGCCCGTAATTATTAGCTTCCCCAAACTGGCCCTAAATGGCTGCAGCTTTTGGGGCTTTTGCGGCTTGTTTGAGCTTCCGTTTTTAGAGGTTTTGAAGTGGTCTTTGCTACCTTTATTGCTGCAAATTTTGAAAGCTTTTTTTTTGGTCCACCGTTTAGGTTGCGGTTTTGGCGGTTTTGAGATGATTTTGTGGATTGTTTTGCTGCAAAATTTTGGGGCTATTAATGGCTTTGTTGGGCTGCGGTTTTGAGATTGTTTCGCGACCCGTTTAACTATAGTTTTGGGCTATTTTGTAGTTGTTGAGCTGCGACTTTGAGATTATTTCATGGCCTATATACCTGCAAATCTCAAAGGCTTTTGTCTATTGTTTGGGCTGCGGTTTTAGAGATTCTTTGGGGTGTTTATAGCTTGTTTGAGTTGCAGTTTTAAGGGGGGTTTTCAATGCCTTAGTTGCTCTCTCTCTCTCCCCTTCTTCTTTCTTTCTTTTGTGTTTTTTGCTCTTGCTTCATGATTTTGTTTTTAGTGT
This sequence comes from Papilionanthe hookeriana x Papilionanthe teres, assembly GCA_022702705.1. Taxonomy (NCBI): domain Eukaryota; kingdom Viridiplantae; phylum Streptophyta; class Magnoliopsida; order Asparagales; family Orchidaceae; genus Papilionanthe; species Papilionanthe hookeriana x Papilionanthe teres. Next base: position 23,971,121 of record CM040423.1, read on the forward strand.
TTATATATAAATATAAGCGCGAATATATATTGTGGCAATATATGAATCATCAAACAAGGCTATAAGTTGGATGATTTTCGGGTTTAAGGGCCGTGATGACAAAGGCATCCGATGGTGGAGCAAAATAACATTGCAACTACGGCATCGGGACCTGAGCCAAGGACCTGGTGAGAATGTAGAATGACAATATTATTCACTAACATTAAACTAACGAGGACCCTTGCCTTCTTAGGCTGCTGGCGGTCCTAGCACGACAATGTAATCGACTCGTGAATGGTTTATTTAAAAAATATACAAATATAACGACAGAACGGATATTTTCTTTACAACGTAAATAAATTTGATTGCTAGATAAAAGAAAATTATTTTTGCCTAAATGCATGACAAATCACAAACTTTAAATGATACAACCTGACTGTCTACTTGTCACTTACCTATACTGGACTAAGAATTGGCCTCCTACGATTGTCTTGTTGGAAATTTCTAGTTGAATATCGGACTTTATACATGATGATCAACGGTTGCATACAGAATCTTTCAGGAGTAATAAATCTGAGCCTGCCCCAAACCTGAATTCTTACAGTTCACTTCAGTCTTTCATGTGTTACCTATTCTTTTACTCGTCACATGTTCTTTTACTTATCACTCGTTCTTTTTACCTGTATACACATGCACGTTTGCTATGTTGGTTAAATTCCCTACGATACTTGTTTACTTTTACCTGAGATACTAACACCATTTGCAAGAGCAGCTGACATGTCAGGTACGCAAATTTATATTACATTTAATGTCTCTTACTTTCTTTTTACAGCACTCTCTTGTATTTTATTTTATATATATATATAGCATTCCTTTTTATTGTACTTTTACTGTGAGCCCCTTCTAGGGTAGAGAACAATAAAACACTTGATTAGGAGGCACACTGTTGCAGGCCACGGACCCAACAATTGCATTTACATTTGAACCTTATACCCTTAACTGGTACAACATGAAGCATGGAACAAGCCTTCGTGACTAGCACGACAAGGATGCAAGCTAAGGACTTCTGCTAACAAATCAAGACGATAACAAATCTACATCAGCTAAACATTTCCTTCATTTAAATAACATAATTCATAGAACTTCGACGTGGTCTACCTAGTGCGACATAAATCCTCACCTTATCTTTTAGGTTTTTGCACATCGTGCAATATAAGTCTTAACTCGTCTTAGCATTCTGAGGTTGTCGTCCGATATGAATAGGTTATTTGCATTTGGATATTATGCAAGTGTAAATCCTATAATTAATAATTGGTGGGATTGAATTTTTAATTGAATTCGCCACTAAAATCTAAAGCCCAACAATAAGATAGTTTGAGAAGTCATCGAGGCTCGCCTCTATTCTGTGAAATCTCATAGTCCTCACTCATTTGACTCTGAAAATAATTGTTCTTATTTGATCCTCTCTGACTTAACTTCCTTATGCACTACCTTAAAAATTTAACTTTGAATTCTTAAAAACAAAATCATCTGATTTAAATCGAGAGTTTTCTTAGGTAATTTTGATTACTTAAAATGCAATTAACTATAGGGGATTGTTCTTATAAGGAGCTTTAAAACTCAGGTAAAATAAACTCTATCAAATCTTCATATTATGTAGGGGAACTTGTCGGTCATACAAAAAAATTTGCATATCAAACGGGAGTCATAAAAACCCTTTAGTTCGGGTGATTAAGCCTACTAACAAGTGATATACTTATCCCTCATGATAATGTATTACTTGTGATTTCGTGCTCAACCATCTAAACTATTAAACAAATATGAGATCCATTTGGTCTCATTTTTCAAAATTAAAATACTATTTTCAAAATTAAATTTACATATACATATTAAACCAAAAATTAATTTTCAATTCCCGCAAGGCAACCGACAACATCGTGAGATAGTGGTTGGGATGCCATGGGAGAAATAGTCATGGGACAAAATGAGAAATGGGATGCCATGGGAGAAATAATCATGGGACAAAATGAGAAAAAGAGCAAGCAGTGCTCCTGGAACATAAAGCTTCCTCATACATTCGATTGTGGGATCTCAAACGAGCGTGAATGGTTGCAAATCAATCCAACATGAGCCAAAAAAATATCATTATTAATATTATATTATATTATATAATAATAGTTAATTTAAGAGTGCACCATTTAGGCAACGTGCCTTGCACCAATGCCCATTCAAGGAACTAAAAAAGCGTGTCAATTTGTTGCGCCGCACCATATAGATGGCACCGAAGGTGTACTGCACCGTGTCATGCACCATGCCACACGCCATTGTGTTCTATTGACATAAATGCTCAATATCCTTAGTGATTCGTCTAATAAACACACATGGTTTTAAGAAGCATTACAAAAAGTCTAATATAAAGAGAATATTATTATGAAAATCTAATGAAGATGATTCTACCTCGAGATCAATGCTTCAAGTCATTAGTTCAAGTGGATGGGAGCTCACATCTCAAGAATCATGAAGAGTATTCAAATTCATAAATTTAGCATAATGATTAATGCTGGAAGTTTCTTCCATCAATTTACAAGAAAATCCTTAAGGGCACTGATTGCTCTTTCTCAAATTATGTGTGTGGATAAAAGTAGGTGTTCTCAACGAGGGTTTCGAAACTGAGCTTAAGTGTTTCCACAACATACCATCCTAGCTTGAGTTTCATATAATTGAAGAAGCAAGATATAATCACTTAGCTTGGGTTTCTTTTAAGTGAAAATCTCTTAGTTTTTTTATTTTTTTTCTCTCTCTCTTGATGACATTCATAGAATTTTAACATTGAAAATCAGTATAAGCTAAGGTCTGGTCGAAGCTGACTTCAACGTTGATAACTTGGTGAAAGTTAATAATGTATGCCATAGTTTCATTGGGCTGCTTCATCGTAATATACAAGTGTTCTTAGAATTTCAAATATTTGTGTAGCTGGCGTGAGGCTAAGAGGCTAGCCGGTTCAATGGGCTGCTTCATCGTAATATACAAGTGTTCTTAGACTTTCAAAACATTGTGTAGTGGGCGTGGGGCTAAGAGGCTAGCCGGTTGAACCGGGTAGCAGATGGACCGCCAGCACTGGTCTAAGCCCCAACTAGAGGGGGCATCAACTAGTAGGGGCGGCAATGCCACTAGCCCCTTCTCCCACTTACCTTTTATGTTATTTCCCTATTGGAGCCTTCCTTCTCTGTTATTTCCCTATTCGAGTCTTTTCAAGTGTTGTTATCTGGAATTAGGGTTAGTATTTGGTTGTCTGTTGATTTAAGAGTTCTCCTTGGAGTCTCATTCTCCCTTGCTAGGCCTGATTCAAGGACAAGTGGTGTTTCGGCTGTATCCTGCTCTGAGGTGATGTTTTATCCTCCCCTATCTTCTTTCCTACCCTTTCTCCTTCATTTATCGTACATGCCGACCACCCCTAACCCTTCCTGTTGATCAGTCGCCTCCTTTCCCCGGCCTTAGGTTTGCTGTCCAAGCCAATCCAGCCATCAAACCGCCCTTGCCACCTTTGTCCCTGCAGCATCTCTTCTTGTTCCCGTTTCCAGTCACTGCCCCACGTCAGCCCTTACAAATAGTTGTTTTGGCTGTCCAGGTCATCCCACCAGCACCCAGTAGCTCTTACCTTCCTTCTCTGCTACCTGCCCTGCAACCCACTCCTTCAGCCCTAAAACCACCCCCTAAGTCCTTTTCCAATAAACCATACAGCCACCAATCCCTCCCCTTCCCTCTACCACCTCGCCGACGCCACTACGTCCCGGGTCTTCTCTTCTGGCCCTAGCCGGAGGTGTTGTTATTGTGTTGTGCTTTCCATTCCAGTTTGTGCCATGTTGTAACCCTAACTCAGTGCTAATAAAAGTTGCTTTCGTTCCTATTAATTTCTGAACTAGTTTTAATATCAGTAGTATCATGAATTTCATACAACACTTTTTTGGCTTCATTAATCCTGTGGATAAGATCATCTCCGCACTCCTGTAGATATCAACTTGGTTAAAGTGAAATAATCTTAAATGTCTTTTGTTCTCAATGTTCTTGATTACTTTTGTGGTGCATAGTACTTCACATTTCCAGATGCTTCTGCATATAAGTTTCTCGTTTCATTACAGCTTACCTCTTGTAATTAGTGGTACAATGGGAATTTTCCAAGTCATTCGTAGCTAGTAAAGTTATTAGAAAAAAGGAGCTACCTGCATGGAATTGGTTATCATTGATTTCCCCTTTCCTATTTTTTCTCACCAAATATTTATTACTCTGAAATGTTGTTAAAAGGCATTTTCTAAAAGAAAAGTTATCCTTCTTCTTTGGTTCACAATTTAAAGCATGCTTAAGTTAAATAAGATCAAATCACTTTTGCAGATATAAGTAACTAGAAGCAATAATTTTTATACCACAATACAAGCCGCCAGATAATGGCACAAAGTCAGAAAGTAATCAATATACCTTCCTAAACAAAGCGATGATGGTATTAAGCAGTAACCTAAAATTCTCAAGGACATGGATTAAAGAAGTTCTGTTTGACTTTGCGATTGGTTCATATATAAAACTACTGTAGAAAATGCCACGAACGATAACATTGTATCTCAAGGAGGAGGAAATTTAACTATTAAACTTTGTAAGGAAAACTATTGAAGTAACAACTGCTCTCCAATTGCAAATGCACTTTAACTAATAAGGCAATGATAATTACATTGAATGCAATAATAAAATCTTTTGAAAGTTATTGGTAGAAGCCAACAAAAAAACACTAGAATGAAATAATAATCTAATAAGTTGTCCATAGAAGAAAAAATTGGCAGTGAAGCTTCTGTAAACCATGACTGCTGGTATAAGAGCTGCTTCTGAAATCAGTAATGCCAAAAAGATGAGGATCACCCAAAAAGATGTAATGGAAGAAAACTAACCTGACGTATAGCTGCCTCAATTTTTCTTTGCGATTCAACATCAAAAGGATCAGCATACATCAGAGCCTAATAATAAATGGGGCAAAAAACATTCAGTTTAACGAGCTTCAACCTTACACTTCAAAATATAAGAGGAAGAAAATTAGGTAACACCAGGACTACAAGCACTTCAAAAACAATTTCCTACAAAAGCTCATTCAAGTAAAAAAGTGAAAAATTGATAAAATTAAAATTAGTTTAATGCACAAGCACAACACTCAACTCCAAGCTTATAGAAAGAAAAAAGTGTCCATTTCACGAATGTGTATGCCTTAGATGAACATTTACATGATGAGCAAATTATAAATGGAGCAAAGCCAATGGAATAAGCAAAGAGAATTTGATAAAAAAGGAGCCATAAGTCACAGTTTATCAAATCTTCTTGAAAGCATTAAAAAATAAATAAAGAAAGGAATTTGTATGGCCTCGCAAATCTCCTCTTATTCTCTTTTAAAATTAAAAAATAAATCTGCTTACAAGCTCTTCTGCTTGTTTATTCCTTAGCTGCAACTTTTGCTGATGACGCTCTCTCAGGATTCTTTGCAGATTATCTAGGTCAGTTCCTTGTATAGCTTGTGCAAGTGCTGGATCATTCTGCAAGTTGACATAATTGAACCTATTAGAGCAACAGACAATCAATAAATAAGAAAGTAACCCTTTCAGGATAATATAAGATGTTTGACCAAATAAATCAGACCATTTATTTCTATGATATTATTTTCAAGGAAAAAGTTGTGCTCATCAACTCCATTAGGCTTATTACTTCAATACAACTTTTAGAAAGAAAAACTCTCTATATAAGTATCTTAACCAATATTTAACGTCAAATATAATAATTTGGATTAACCATTATGTGGTGATAAAGCAAATTTTGTTCAAGCAAAAAAAGATAAATAATATTTGGATTGTGGAAATCTGAGAAGATACTAGAGAAAGTCTGAGATCCTAAAAGGTTTGATTGGAACAGCTTAGAAAACATTTGGTTAGTTTATTTCCTCCCTAATCTATTTCAGAAATATTTTATTTTCTAATTTAGGTTAGATAGATTTGGTATGTTTTTAAATTAGGAGAGATTGTTTTCCCTGTAAATATGTACCGTAAATGTGAATAATATGGATCAAGAGAATTATTCCTCTCCAAAACATGTTTTCTATATGGTATCAGAGCCATGGGCCTTACTCTAGAACCTCCGTGCCGCTGAACCTCCTACTTGCTGCTGGAAACTCACCTGAACCCCTGCTGGCCACTGGAGTTCTCATCTTTTCTACAGCCAGACCTCTTCTCTGCAGCCGGCACTCTTCCCGCACATTGCAGGCCTTCTTCGGCATCCTACCCACAGCCGGACTGCTCAGTTCTCTTCAGGTTCTGCAGCCAGCATCCGTTTCCCATAACAGCAATGACAGCAGGCACAGCAGCAGCAGTGTCCCTGCAGCAACAAATAAGGCGTTGGAGCTTTACCTGGTAACCACCCTTCCTTGCAAGTCTTCCTCCTTAGGCAGAACTACAGCAGCAGCATCAGTTGTTCTCAATAGCAGCATTGGCAGAACCTCCTGCAGTTCTCAGCAGCCAAACTCCCCTCCTTCAGCAAGAAGAAGAAGCTACTGTAGCAGAAACAGCGGCATCCCTTCTATGCTGACCTCCTGCTGTCCCTGCAGGGGCGTTCCCCTGCAGGGGCGTTCTCCTGCTGTCCCTGCAGCAGTTCTCATCGGTCAGCACTTCTCCTGCTGTCACGGAATTCTCCCCACCTTAATTCTTCCTTGCAGGCAGCCCTTCCCCACAGGAAGCTGAAATTCCTCCTTGTAGACCGTTCTTCTACACAATCAAATTCCGTCCTACAACAAGCAACATCCCTGCAGACTTCTCCCAGTTCTCTGCCTACAGGTTTCCAAGTGCTCCTCCCAGCCTTCCTGCCGTCCGCCGTTGACCAAGCTGCTCCATTCTGAGCAAACAGAGGAGCCCCAGGCAAGAGCCAGCCAGCAGCCGCAGGTAGCTTCTTCCGAGCAAGCTGGTCTCTCTGGCTTTCCAGGAGTTCCTACACTCCTGTGGCAAGCAGCAGCCAAGAATCCTGTAGCTTGCCGCAGCTCGGAAGTTTTCCAACCCTAAATGTGAATTGTGTATGACCAAATATAGAATGAAGATGTCAAGTTCTACTCCGAAGCCTACCAGCTTGATGATACACCAAGACATCATATTCTCCTATCCTGTTAACAATGGAGGGGTTAGACATTGGATAATAGATTAAAGTGCTCTGATCACACGATTAGGGACATTCATGCTCTCCTCAACTACTTGGAAATCACCAATTCCCAAATTTGTTAGAATTCCCGAGAGATTTCACTCCAGGATTGTTAGGAAAAAAGATGTGAAAGTATCCAAAGATATTCAGCTTTCTTCATTATTAAATGATCCCCAACTAGATTGCAACTTACATTCTACTAACAAGCTTACTCATGACTCGAATTATGTTATAATATTCTATTCTAACTTTTGTGAATTTTAGGTGGTGGATTCAAGGAAGAAGATTGTCAGCGTTAATATGCATCAAGCTGTCAAGACCCGGGTCGGGGCTAGGAATTAACCAAGAAGGAAATGGACGGTCGAACAGTAGAAATAAATTCTCTCTTATCTTATTTCTATCACAAGCAGTTTAATATTCAAATAATACATGAAAGAGCCCCTAAAATGAAAATATTCAAGTTTTCTACATGCATTTACTTTATCTTTATTTTATTTTATATTCTTTACGCAAACATTTGTCTCTATGAGAATCACTGTCAACAAAACCTAGCACACCCTTGGGCCATATTGCCTCGTCAACTCCCTTCTGTACAGCGGTTAATGATGTAAACATCACAATTGACTATAGTGAAAAGACAATAACCTGCCTCCTGGCCGATATTATCTCGTCCGCACAGCGTTTAGCAATGTAAAAATCACAATTGTTTTGGGAGATAAACTCTGGTCTACTCGCCCCTGACCGATATTATCTCGCCGACACAGTGATTAGTGATCTAACCATCATATGGGGTGGGGAAAAAACTCTACGCGTGCAAGTATATTGACGTCCCATGCTTGTACCATGAGGGGGTGAAATGCTCTTCTAAACATGTGCATAAAAGCATTCATATATAAGCAATTTCATTCTTTATAACAAACATTATTCCAAATTATCTTTATGCATTTAATAACATGCATATTTACTATATTATGCAACTATTCATCATACAAAACCTCTCATATCATGCACATCTCTTACTTATATCATGAATATCCCTTTTCATCATGTTTATCATGCGTATCTATCCTATCATGTATATCTTTTAGATCATTTATATCATACATGTCTTGCATCTCATATATCTCTTTCATGCATATCTATCCTGACTAACAATATAAATGATCTAACTACACTAGAACATCAATGGAGTCAAACAAATATTTTGAAATAAAAAAGATCATTGGAATTTAAAAATGTAATTACTCATGTCGGTTGGCACGCTAAAATTTTAATCTTTATAATTAGTCGATGTTGCGATAACTTTACGTTGAACTTAATAACTTATAAAACATAATATTAAACTTTAAGATTTAAGCAATTCTTGTTAAACAAATTATTCGTCACTTAGAATTAATTTATCTGATTTTACGGAATTGAATAGCTTTCACACACTTGCCTCGAACTTGTTCTCATAGGTAAACAACCTGAAATATGTAAATATCTTATGATATTATAAATTATCGGCTCAATGTAATTTAACCCAAAAGTTAACTTTCTTATCTCAATTAAGCTTCTCGCCAAAAGTTCGTCTTTCAAAAGCTGCCAAAAATTCTTCCATCTTCTTCCTAACACTTCAAATCTCTGTTTCTCTTTGTTAAGTGCTAAAGCCCCTATGGAAACTCATAAACCACTTACGACACTTCTAACGCAAATTCAGCATCTTTGAAGACTATCGAAAACAAAAAAACATGCACAATTCATCACATGCGTCAAAATGGAAACAGGATGAAGAAAAGGAATGTATAAAATAACTTGAAATAGGGTTTTATACTTACTGATTTCACCCCGGAGACCGAAAACCTAATTGATTGATGCTTGCTGTCAAGCGTCTATGCACGATGCCGACTCCAACATTATAGCTCGAAACGTGGTCTCCCTTGTCGCCTGAGAGGAATGAGGTAAGGGATGAAGGGAATGCCAAAATTAGCGTGAAAGAGGGGTTTACACTTGGATTTCTCCCTCGAGCTCCCTATCATGAATTGTAGCTCCCATACCGCTGCTCGCCCTCACTGCTTACAGGATTCCTCTGAAGTGGGCATTTAATGCATTTTTTTTTTTAACCGCTGCGACCAAACGAATACGAGAGCATACGATGACGAAATCGTGAGGCAGACGCTAGGGTTCGCCATGAGATGAAATCCTAGCAAAGCGGAGACAACGACCCATTTCCTATTGTGCTTTCCTATAAAACTTACTTCTAGCCTTGATAGTAGATAGATTCCTAAATCCATTCATGAAGCTATCGAAAATCTAGAATAGAGAAAAAGTGGGAGATTCGAGCACTAAAGCATAATGGTGCATAGATTCTTACTAGACTCCCTCAGTATACGAAGCTGGTTAGGTGCGGGTGCAAATGGGTATTCAATATCAAATACAAATGGGTAGGGATATTAAGAGATTCAAAGCGAGACTTGTAAAAAAGTTTCACTCAAGCCTATCGGATCGACTATCTTGAGACCTTTGCACCAGTTTTCAAACTTAACACTATCAGAGTTCTCATTTCACTAGCAGTTAACGAGGAAGAAGATTACTTCAACTTGACATAAAAATGTTTTCCTAAATGGGGATCTAGTAAAGAAAAGGTATAAGAAGTTACCACTAGAACTTGAGAATAATTCCAGCAAAAACCTGACATGCAAATTCAGGATGTCTCTCTCTGAGCTTAAGCAATCACCAAGAGCATGGTTAGAAAGGTTTGTTAAAACAATGAGATCTAATGGGTACTCTCAATGTCAAATTAATATACTTTGTTTGTAAAATACACTCAAGAATGTAAGATTGTTGCATTGATAGTATATGTAGATGATATGATTCTTACAAGTGATGATGAAAGAGAGAATATCAAAGAAGATTGCCTCGAAGTTTGAAATTAAGGACCTACGAATCATGAGATATTTATAAGTATAGAGGTAGCACAGTCCAAGAAATGCATCATTATATCACAAAGGAAATACATCTTCGATCTACTAAAGGAAACAATGATGATTAGATGTAAGTCTGCTGATAATCCAATGGATCACAACCAGAAGTCAAACAGAGAAAGAAAAAAGTATTTTTGTGGATAAGATATGAAAAATTTGCAAGAAAACTCATCTAAGTATTACATACGAGACCGGATATTGCATACCCTATTAGCATTGTGAGCCAACATATGAATAGCCCAAATAAAAAAGTACTAGGAGATGGTGTACAAAATTCTGAGATTTCTCAAAAGGACTCCTGGTTATAGATTAAATTTTGAGAAAATCAAGAAAAGAGATGTGGAAGTTAACACTGATGCTGGTTGGGCTAGGGAACTCATTGACAGAAGGTCCACCATATGTTATTGCTCCTATGTATGGGGAAATCTGGTGACTTAGAAAAGTAAGAAGCAAGCGATTATTTCTAGAAGCAGTGCAGAATCATAGTATAGAGCACTCGCCCTAGGAACCCGTGAAGGGATCAAGATTCAGAAATTGTAAAAGGAACTATGATGTACCTCCAATAGACATATATATATGATTTGTGATAGCCAAACAAATATGAGTACTGCTAAAAATCTATGCATCATGACATTACCAAGCATAATGAAACTGATAGAAATTTCACCTCTGAAAAAGTTAATAGGGAAATTACGTAGCTATGCTACATCCCAACACACCATGTTGTTGATGTCTTCGCCAAAGCTCTTCCATTAAGCATCTCCACAACATCTACGACCCAGCTTGAAGGAAAGTGTGGACATTTGAGAAGACTCTAGGGGAAATTCGAGAAGATCCTGCGGGAGTCCATATATATATCATACACAAACACATATATATACGATGAGTTGTCTGCTTCACTCTGCTAGGGTTTTACCTCATGGCGAATCCTGGCATCTGCTCCTTTGAATCTCGCTTCATCGTGCTCTCGAAAAAGGGGTTCACGTCTCGACTTCGTCTCTGCTTCGTCTGTTTCATCGTGCATCATCGATTCGTTGTGTTATCTCGTCCTTCGTCATGCTCGAAGACGAAGGGTTCGCACCTCCTCGACTTCTTCTGCTCGCTGAAGGACGATTTTCGGTGACTTCCACACTGATTCACCTGTTCACCCTAAACCTAACGAAGGAGGGGTTTCCTCTGCTCCGTTATGGTGATAGCTTCAGGACGATCCTACGTCGCCGCCCTTGCTGGCGACAACCCCACTCGCACTCTTATTTCAAGTATGTTCCCGCATCGATACCACGACACTTTAGCGTTGGGCGTTGACAATGGATTTCTCAAAAAAATGTCCCGTAAAAATGGTAAGTCTGCACTCTTTCTCTCCGACAATGAGATCTCCTTAGCTTCATCCTGTCGGTTGGTCTTAGTTGGTAAGTTACTTTATGGAAACCTTAAAGTCGATGAAATTCAAAAAGAGTTTGAGCAAATGCGTCTAAAAGGGGAATGGAAGGTTTATAAACTGGATGGTAGGCATATTCTTATCCAGTTATTAGATGATGAAGACTGCTCATTTGTTTGAGCAAAGGCTCGTTCAAATAGATAACTATATGATGAAAGTTTTAAAATAGACGGTCGATTTTGATCCATTCGCTGAACCTCCTACCATTCACGTCTGGCTGCGCTTCCCGGGTCTAAAGTTTCATCTCTTCAATCACGAGCTCCTCTATTCCTTAGCTATGGTTTACGGTAAACTCCTCAAAACTGATATTCTAACAGTTAAATTGAGTCGTCTTTCTGAAGCCAGAGTTTCGATTGAACGAGACATTACTTTACATTTTCTAGGTGAGATCTGAATTGACTCAGCACCAAGGGCACCAAGGTTTTTGGCAGTAGGTAGAACTCAAACAGTTCCCACCTTACTGTACCCACTGTCGTATGTTTGGACATTCTAACTCTCAATGTCACCATTTGCACCCTCATTTAAAACCTCAAAGTAAAAATATTAATGGGCCCCCTGCCCCAAATCACACTTAGTCCTCTTGTACCCCTGAGTGCAACACACTATCTATTGCAAATTTGGTAGAAACGCTATCTGCTCTCCCTCCCACTCTACCACCTCTAAATATCATTTCTCCCGTCATTGCCACCTGTAACCCCCTTACTACCGGAGACCCCCCTGACATTACTGTTTTTGTTTCTGTTTCTGTGAATTGACATGTTCTTTGGATGGTTTAGTAGAGCAACCCACAGCCTCAAACGTCTTTAAAAACAATGCTGAAGGAACTTTACTTATACATGATAATGTTCGGTCTGATCATCAGAAGGGCTTTGAAGCTCCACATCTTCCTGAGGAAGCTCTACATCTTCCCGAGGAAATCTCAGGTGCAAAGACGACATTTCATAGTTCACCTACCCTAGTACCTATCATTGATGTCACGGTTGACAATCTTTCTACTACGGCACTGCCATCTCATCAGATCGAGCAAGTTGTTATTATTAGTCAGGCACTAGGGGCTCATGATGCGCAATAGCCTATACATGCCCGACAATCTTTGGAATGACAGATTTACACATCCATGAGGAAGAAGAAGAATTGAAGCCTACTAGAACTCGAGAATTTAATGGATGATACATTAGTTGTTTTGGGTAATGGCGGTAAACTTAATCATTTGTTAGTTATCTCCCTTCCTAGAACCAGAGGCAGAGTGTTGGCATCATTTTTTTATATATCACATGTGTGGGATGTCCACTCGAGCGCATCGGGGTCGTACTTTATGAAAATAAATCACCCATAGCTCCAGACATCCATTTGTGATTTCGGTGCGTGTTGGGGACATGCAACCGGGGTCATTCTGCTAGACTTTGGCTTTCGTTTAGGTGAAGGCCGGTCGATATTCTGCACGTTGGATGGCTTCGGTCGGGCCAACAAGAGTTATTCGTCGTGTCACGCGGGAAATTGACTCAAATTGGCCCGTCCACCGGCGAGCTTGTTCAGATGACCTCGAACGACGAAACGGACCACACGAGTGTGTCCGGGACATCGATATTACTTAGGGACGTCTATTTTGCTACGGCTTCGCGGGCGGGAAAAAAATTATGCAAATTATCGTTTTTAGCCCGATCGTCAGAAAGTCACTCGAACGACTCCGGACGGCGAAACGGGTCACACGATTGTGTCTGGGACGTCGATTTTACCTACGGAGGATGTTCATTTTGCTACGACACTGCGGGTGGGCTTAAAATATGCAAATTATTCTTTTTTTGGCCCAATTGCTCAAAAGTGGCCCAAACGGCCCCGAACGACCCCGGATGACGAAACGGACAGTGCTATTGCATCCGGAACGTCGATTTTAGCTAAGAGGGACATCCACTTCGCTGCGAGCACGTGTACAGGCTAAATATTCGCAGAGGATAATTATAATATTATTTTTATTATATAATATAATATATATTATATATTATATATTACCTTTTATAAACCCACGCTAAACCTCTCTCCCCCGATCCTATCTAACGCAAACCCTCGCAGCCCCCAGCCCATTTTTCGCGAACCCTAGCTCACGACGTCGTCGTCCGGCTCGCTCGAGCTCGAAACCGGCTAACTGGCCGGTGGTCCTCGCCGACGAACGGCGGCAGCTCTTCTTCGCGCCGGCGAGCTTCCTCCTTACCGCATTCGCGGCTCGTCTGTCGAGCACGACCCAAAGCTCCGCTCGCCGGCGTCGCATGCAGCAGCTCGGCTTCTATTCGGCGACTCTTGTCGTTGGCCAACCATCAATATCTCCAAGTGGTGGAGTTTCTTCCTCCACCTCAAGGTGAAAAGGGAACCTATTCTTTTCTTTTGGGTAGTCTCTCCCTTTCATGTTCGGCAGGAAACCTTCGATCGTTCCTTCCCGTCGGATTTTTGCCTCGCCGACATCACATTTATGCCGGAGAAAATCAGCGAGGAGAGCGTCGAATTTTTGGGCTCTCCTCTGTATTTTCTTCGCTCCCGGTGTGCACCGTCGGTGAGCTGACTCCTCAACCTCGCCGCCCTATCTTCCCGGCGACCGGAGACTTCGCTGGAGCATTTCACGGTTGATGGACAACGAGGATATCACTGTTCGAGGAGATGCGAGCGTCTTTTACCTCGTAGTTTCCCCTCTTTCACCGTCGTCGGGAGACCCCTCTCGTGAAGGCATATGTGATGTTTGTATTTCCATATGTTATGATCTTTTATTTTAGGATGCTTGGCATACCTCACTCGATCTCGCTTTCCATGTTTGTTGTTGCGAGATTCGCCGGAAAGTGGGCCTCTTGCCCTCACTAGCTCCTGCTCGTTTACGTATTTCGTTGCGAGGTATCCCGTTGCACAGATCGGGCACTAGCGGATCGCCGGAAACATGGGCTCTTCTTCAGTATAAAGAGAACGCGTCTTCAACCGTCACGGTGGTGAGATTTCCTTATCCCTTAGCTGACCCTAGGTTTAGTACGGTCTAGGCACGTGGGTTCGATTGCCCATGTGGGGTGGAGGTGCCAGACGACAAGTGTCGACCGGTCGAGCCACCTGTGTGATGGATCGTTGATTTCCTAGAGGGAGCCGTAGGTTAGGAATCCTATGCATTGGCCAATTCCTATTCGTAGCCTAGCGATTCCCTGTTGTGAGCTTTAGATCTTAATCCTGCTGGGTCGGAATCCCAATTTCCCGCAGTTTTCGCGCTCCTAATCTCCCTTGGAGGGATTAGTTAAGTTCAATCTTAGAGGACGGGAAAAGCTTTGTAGCTGGTCTGTCCTATAAGATCGAGGCGTTCGTAGAGCGGGAAAAGCTTTGTAGCTAGTCCGCCCTACGAACGGTGGAGAGTTTCCCTTACGAGAAATCGGAGGGGAAGGTTCTCTACATAGCCACGCCAAAGCTGGAGGCGACGATGCCGCAAATCCAAGTGCGTCAACCCTAGGTTCATATGTGAGGTCGTTAGGACGAGTTCGACATGTCGTCGAGCGTTGGGGTTGTGTTACATGTGCATGGTCCACCTGTTGCATTCTTTTGCATGTGACCACTTGTTACATCATATTGCATGTTTGTATGCATGTGCGTGTTGGTATGCCTGCATGTTGCATCATGTCCTGTGCATGTTTAATTGCATAAGCACTATCACTTGTTTGTGTTGCATTTGCTCGGGCCACTGCCGCCACGGCATGCCCATCTCCGGGTCACTGCCTCCTCGGCATACCCATCTTTTGGGCCCACTGTCTTCATGGAATGCCCGCTCTTTCTGAGTCACCGCCTTCACGGCATACTCGCCCTTACCACTTTGGTGTACTAATCATATGACTGTTGCATATTTTACTTATTTGCATGTGTGCTCGGTGTCTCTCGGGTAAGGTGTAAATTCTCTTTATAGGTATCCTTTTACTCGATACAAACTCACTTGTAGCCGGTGTCTGCTAGTTGCATGACGCCCCAGGTCCCCAGGCAAGTGTAATTCCTCTTCATAGGTAGCCTTTTTTTACCGGTACATCCTGTTTGTGTGTGTCATGTCGCATGTGACATCCTTGCATTCATTTGAATGATGTGTGCTCTTTCTTTTGGGCGCCCGTTATGATTGCTTTGTACTTCGGTCGAGCGGTTACAATGTGGGCTTCTTGCATGACTGTTTGCTTACCCATTCTTCGATGGCTTGTCCTACTCGTTAGGAGAGTGACCCCGTGTCGGTCGCGATGTCTTGACAAGCAATGCTTGCTGGGTTGATCCCAATGAGCAATGCGAGTTAAGTCATCGGAATCGACACAAGTATAACTGTGCTAAGGATCCAATGGATCTAACTTGTGTCACTCCTCTTCGTGACGCCCTTTAGATCCTTCGGATCTTTAGGATGGGGCCGATACGGCGATCCCGTCAAGTCATACTATATCCCGTACTTACTGCCGCACTTAGAGCCTAGGTTTGTGCACTCTCCGTTAAATGGTGTGTTAGGCTACGACTTAGGTTGCTAGGTAGTCTTTTTTATATCTGGCTATTGTTCTTTGATGAATTGGTTGCCTCAGCCAGGTATCTTTCTTTCGCACTTTGCCTGTGATATGATTGCATGCTGCATATGTATGGTAGTGTGTTAGAACGCTTTTCTCTGCAGGGAGTCATGCCTATTTATATGCACACACAGGTACCGCTATGGGGAGAGCATGTGATGATTGCTAACACTTTTGCTTGCAGGTGCTGATAGCTCCCCACTTATAAGACATGGCTCATTATACGTCATTTGCATGTGAGCTTTCCCGCTAACACTTGTTTTCATACAGGATTGAGTCTTTTTTTCCTTTGTGCTTTTAGAGTCTAGGAGAGTCCTGTAACATAAATAAGATAAGGGCACGGGTTCCGAGGCATTTGGCGTAGGAACCACGTGAAGGGGACCAGAAGCTGATGCTCGTGCCCCGTATCTTAATTCTGCATTTTCATATTGATGTATAGAATTAGGACCGGGCATGTATATGCGGAGTCCGGCCGCATTTTTTTTTTCTGGGATATATTGCCGGTCCAGCGGCATTTTGGCATCTTTTATTTTATTATAGAGTGTTTTCTTTCTTGCTTTTATTGCATATTTGCATGTCTGCATGTGTTTTTCTTGTTTCTTTCTGTGATCTGGGATTTCGCGATACCACTTAGGCTCTTTAAAGACCCTAAAATTATAAACTTTATAGGTTAAAAATCCTAATAAAATATTCAAGATAAATAAATTTTAGGATTAAAATATTCAATATTTTAAAATATGCACTTTTACTTTCTTGCATGGCCTTCGGGCCGGATTTTAAATGGGTTGCATTGCGTATGGCTATCACCTAAGTCATACTAATATGCCTCCACATTATTTAAGGACCGCTCTGAGATAACTGCATTTATATTTGCATGTCCCGAGGAGGAGTCCCCATGCTTCTCCAACCCGATTGGCTCCGAAGATACCTTTATAGAGTGGTTATCTAAGTGCGCTAGGGTGTTAGAAGGCTCCCGACCTGGACGGGTGTAAGTCCTTTTGTTTGGAGTGTTTGCAGCTTTGTAGCTGAACCTCCATTTCTCTTCTTTCCTGAGCCATCCTTATCACTTTGGTAGGTGTAAGACCCACCTCTTGGAGCTCCAGCTTATAGTCATAGGATAGAGTTTCCTTCCTTTGACCTTAGGGCTACCGAGGCTCTTGTGGATAATGCAATTCTCGGATTGCTGATCGGGGATCTCAGGACGTGTTGGGTCGATTACCTTCACGTTCGGGTAGACTTAGGATCCTACTAGCTTGGGATGACGGGTTGTGGTACCCCGACTTGGCTACCTCTACCCCTTTAGGATTACTCCTACCTTTTCTTTGACTACCCCTATTGAGCCCTTTAGCTCCTTGACTTCGTTGATATCATTTTGACGGCCCGATGTCAATGAGTTGCCGCTCATTTGGGATACGACGATTTGTCCTCTGCCCTTATGGCTCAAACGTGCTTTGACGTGTTGGGATAACCCCGTCAAGATGATTTAGGTTATTACGTGGGCTCCGTATGTTGATGAGCCGCTACCCCATTTAGGATATGAGAGACACTCTCTGCCCGATGGCTTAGCAAGCGCTTTGAAGCATCGTAGCATTCTCACACGAAATAACCTCCTTTTGATTGCCTATACCCCAGGTCTATGATAATATAAAGCGAAACTCCTCTTATCGAGAGTATTCTTGGGTGTCCCCCAAGATGTAATTAACCAATAGGAATACGTTCCTCTGGGAGTGCTCTTGACCCCAGAACAGGTACATACACCTGACTCTCTGGTTATGGGTAGTCTACGTAGATACGTCTTTCGCGGATATTGGTTCAAGGCGCCTCCGCCCGATCTTGTTTGGGCGGACATGCTTGACCTACCCTTGCGAGGTTTATCACACGTACTCTCCATGTTTTTTCTTCTCTTGTTTGTCACTTTGTCGTATATCCCTTCTTATTTGGTTCCTCTTCTCTTCGAATCACTTATTTGATTCGGAAGGGAGATTTATTCAAATAAGGGAAGTATACGATGACTGACAAGCTGGCAACTACTTTTAAAATAAAAATAAATAAAAGAATGGCAAAAGCACAGAGGTAAGGCTAAATTGGGTCGTTCTCAAGCTACCTAAATCAGCGAGTGTTGGCAGACTTTTGACGTAGAGTTCACATGTCTTCGTTATAAGTTTTGGTTTTTGAGTATACATGTATTTTTCTTTTTGGGACATTGGTGTGCGTTGTATACCAAGTGGTTAGGATGCCATTTTGGGCCCTCTCATCCAACTTATCTCTACCTTTCCTTTTTTTTTAATATATTAGCCCTTGGACTTTATGTGTGTGTGTGTGTGTGTAATACATGTGAATAATATGGATCAATAGAATTATTCCCCTCCATAACTTATTTTCTACATGGATATTTTAACAAATGTGGTTCTTAGGGCCCAACGAATCCATACTGGACGGTATTGTATCCATATCCGCACAAATATGCCATAAAAAATGTTTAAATATAACAACTCATATGCATGAATTCATAAAACAATATAAAATATGTTGTGCGCACATACACATTGGATAAATTGCTAACATACGCCAAATAAGGCTGAAATGCAAATATATAATAATCAACTTCAAAATGCAAAATATCACCATTAGTGCTTCGCAGATCATGTGTGCAGCTATCCCTTGAATTTAAACAAGAAAAAAATTGAAGGTATTAAACATACAAACAAAAAGATGTCTCTCCAAGGATAATTAAGAATAAACAAACGATGTCTTGATATCAAAGATGTTAGTTACTTATAGTAAGGGTTGTATAAAAAAAGAAAAACAAGCAAACACATATGATTTGATTCAGAGTTCTATGAATTAAGCTTGTATTGAAGTGCGCTTATAATTACTTTTTTTTTTTTGTGAGCATGTTCATAAGGTTTACAAAAATTCTCAGCAAGTTGAAAAAAAAATCTTCTGCTAAAATTTCCTGAATAGATAATAGCAACTTCACATAAATAGTCTGCAAAATGAAAGATAATTGATGATCAAGAGCAATAACCAATCCTTCTATGCACCATCAAATTAACAGAAGACTAGCAGGTCTTTCTGACAAAATTCGCCATATGAAATTTATAAAAAAGTATTAACACAAGCATTTTCTGCAGTAATCCAATTAGAAAATGTCAATAAATAGAACTTTACCAAGCAAAAACAAACATTTTATTTCAAAACATATTTTTTAACTTCAACCAACCAGATGAACCCTTACAGAGCACAATGTACATAAGAAAATATGATTGGCCTGCAAATGTCAAAATGTTTCTCTCAGCTTAACATATAAGAATACCCAAAGCTAAATTTTTAAAAATAAAATGACAAGCGATTAAAGATGTGCTACCACCACTGCAATCCAGAGTCCAACTAGCAAAATCTAATATCAATTCTTACAAAATCAGGTGTGTATTTTGCCATTTTAGCAACCTAGTTAGGATATTTACTCTGTGGTACTGTCTATTCAATCTTCTTTCCCCCACCATTTTAGGAACTCATTAAGCTTCCATTTTAACAACAACCTCATCACAAAATGGTTCCCTTGTCTAAGACCTCTCTTGATGACTCTTCCACCAATATAACCTTTATTTAACTGTAATATTTACTATTTAATGAACTATGTCCAAAAATATAAAAAAGGTAGAACCCAATTTGAAGCCTTCGGAGAATCCCATCTGTTCTAATGTGAAAGTTAATCATAGTACAAAAACACATTAAATGATAAAAGAGAGTATAAAGTCAAATGCAAGGAGAAACTGCAATTGAAAATCTGAAACAACAGAAGTATGAAAGCAAAAATCTTCAGCTCCCATTTCTGAAAAGTAAATTATTTTTGCAATTAATAGTATTCAATCACGCAAGTAATTGTGTGCTCTGAGTGCAGCTGGATACTCCTAGTGTTTTTTTTTTTTTTTTTTTTTTTTTTTTTTTTTTTTTTTTTTTTTCCGAAAGAGTGAATGTAGACTTGACGATAAACAGAAAAGACAAATATATACAACCCAAAAAAAGTCTGTATGCTGATTAACAAGACTAAAAGTACGTTTAATGGTTAAATATACTTGCCAATAGTAACATCTTAATGATGTTGAAGGAATCTTTGGAAATCTTCAGAATCACTATCAAAACATGCACTTTTAAGGCAGAAGCGCAAGGTGAAAAATCATTCGAATTTCAGGAAGTTTTGAAACCAGGTAGATTCCAGCAAATATAAAACAATTGCCTTCTTAGGTGAAAATGTTGTATTGAAATGATTAAACAAATTATTAACAAAAATATTTCCCAGTTAATAGAGCAACATTGCCTACCTGAAGTAACTGACCCATCAACTGGGAGTCACGACGAATCTGTCGCTGGAATGAAGCAGGATCTGCAGCGGAACCATCTGGATTTATTCTGAGTTCATTGGCGGATGGCCTGTGAAAATTTAGCTGATGAAGATCATCATAAATTTAAAGTATATTCCATTTGAAAACCGCTTGACTAGAATGGAGGAACTGCATGAACTTGTTAATAAAACAGAAAAACCTATTTACCAACAAAATCAACAAGTTGAGTGTAACAATCAATTTTTTTGGGAAATTTGAGAAATTTTTTGCAACATAAAATGTAATCTTATTTTCGCACCCCTCAAGTTTCAATCGAAACAATTTTATAAAATTATAAACGAAAAATCGATCAATTTCATATAAAGTACTATATGTAAATTATGATCGAAATGAGAAATCTAAAATTTGAAAATTTGAAAATTTTCAATTTAATTAATTTTAATTAAACATATTTTTTCCTTAATCCTCCCTTAATCCCACAACACTGTGTTTAACTGACCTAACATATGCATTATATGCATCGATAAGAGAATTTTTCCATCCTGAGCTCTCGAATTTCCCCTCCTCTCTCGATACTTTTCTCCCTCCTCTCGTTTCGTTCGACAGAAGACACGGGAGAGAGAGATGTGATCACAGCAAGCCCGCAGAAGGGGAGAGCGGCACCTGCTAAGCCGCGACCTACTCCTCTCTCGTTCCCCTCTCCCTGAAGAGTTTCACGCGGCAAAAAGCTTGCCTTCCGCAAACTCTCGCGCTCGCAAGGGGTGGACGAGCAAACCGAATACCGAGCGGCTCATGGGTGTTACAGTTTCAGAATTTATGGCTCTGAGACAAATTTTGTAAGTGTGAACCCTTATTGCACGTTATTTCAGATTTCCAATTTATTTCTATTGCTTTCATTTTGAGTTTTGCCTCGTTTTCCATGTCTTTTTTCTTTATGTTAGTCTTTAGAGGTGCCGATCGTGTGTCGGAAACGTTGAACGTCTTTTGCGAGCTTCCAAAAGAGTTCTAGCACGATATTAGCATAAGAGAAGTGTGATTGGAGGTGATATAAAGTAAATTTGACATCTTTGGAGAAGGGTTGGACATCGAGAAAGCCGCTTAAGGTATGCTTTGGCAAATTAATCATATCTTTGAGTAAAATCATCTTATGAACTAATATATTACGAATTCCTAATTCTTTTAAGACTTCAAGTTAGTTACGTGGGGCGGCGAGTTCGAGTCAAATGTGTAGAAGATCGTCGTAGGACAGCCCCGTAAATTCAGGTAAATAATTTTATGCTAATTTAAGAAGAATAATTCACTACTTAAATCTTAAAGTTTAATATTATGTTGTATAGATTATTAATCTTAATATAAAAGTCAACGCAACATACAGCTAACTGTCGAAGATTAAGAGTTTAGCGTGGCAACAAAGATGAGTAAATCATGTTTCTAAAATTCAGTAATCTTTTATATTTCAGATTGTAAGTTTGACTCTATACATGCCCTAATTTAATTAGATTTTTCATATTGTTAGATAGGAAAGATATGCATTATAAGTATAGTAGAAAAAGACGTGCATGCTTGAGAGATATGCATGAGATTAATATATAAATGATAGAAAAGATATACATGATAAAAATAAGAGATATGCATGAGATAAATATATTGAATGATGTGAAAGTTATAATTGATGAATAGTTGCATAGAAGAATAAGTATGCATGTTGGTAGATGCATAAAAATATCTCAGAATAACGTATGTATGAATAATGAAATAGCTTATATGTGAATGCTTGCATGTGCATGTTCAGAGGAGGATTTCACCCCTTAATGATACAGGCAAGGGAGACCAGTGTACCGGCGCGCGTAGAGTTATTCTACCACCTCAGAAAATTTGATGGTTAGTTCACTAATCGCTGTGCCGACGGGATAATATTGACCAGAAATGAGTAGACCAAAGATGACCTCCCCAGACAACTATAATGTTTATATTCCTAACTACTGTGTTGATGGGATAATATCGGCCGGGAACACAAAAGAGTCATTCCACCCTAGGCAATAGCGATGTGTAGATCGCTAATCGCTGTGCCAACGAAAGTCAACTGGGCAATATCGGCCAAAAGTGTTTTAGGTTTGTTGACGATGATTCTCACAGAGACGAATGTGTATGTAAAGTATAAAGTAAAAGGAAAGTTAAAGTATATGCTTATAGAAGACTGAGTATGTTCATTTAGAAAAAATCATTGATGCATGCATTAACAAATATCAGATTACTTATAAACATATATTAGATTATTATTAAATATATATCACATTGCTTATAAAATAATGAAAGACCAAAATATTATAAGATTTCTTATAAAATAGCATACATATTGTATTCCTTTTCTTGGATTACTGTAGTTTAGAAATGTGATCACTTATGGGATATTTTTCGATAACTCATTATGTTGCTTTAATATTATTTTTAGGTGTTAAACATTTAAACAAGATAAATATTAGAGTAAATATATACAAGAGACGAAAACAACGAACGAAAATGTACAAAACTTTTACTTATTAATTTTAATTGCTTTCTTTAGTGGCTATTTCATGTATTATTTGAATAATAACTTGTTAATGATAGAAATAGAATAGTAGACAATTGATTTCCATTGTCTGACCGTCCGTTTCTGTCTTGATTAACTCCAAGCTCTTGGTCAAGTCGTGACATTGAGAGTTATAACAACATTAAAAAAACTAAAGATTATTATAACAATGATGGATAAAAGCGGAGAAAAAGAACTTTTTCAACCACAACTCAACACTGAATTAATAAGTAGTAAAGTACAGCAATATTTAAGTTGCAAATAGTCGCATCATACATGGCGAAGAGGGCAAGCAGAAGGGAGGCAGATGCTCGTCTCTGACATTTGACTTCTTGTAGTTAAGGGCAGTGCTAGCCATGCCCATGGTATGGCCTGCATAGCCTACATGGACACATCATGCTTCCCTTGTAACACTCAATTTTGAGAAAACAGACAAAAATTATTTGGGTAGTCCATGCTACCCAAATAATTGATCTTGATCGGCTTGCTTCCTGAGCGATATTATTTTGTTGATACATCGGTTAGCAATATAAACATCACAATTATCTGGGTAGGTAAGCTCTAATCTACTCGCTCCTAGCTGATATTATCCTTTTAGCACAGCAGTTAGTGATCTAATCATCATAATTATTTGGGTGGTAGAAAAACTCTACACGCATGAGTACACTGTTGTCCCCTGCCTGTACCACAGAGGGTGACCTCCTCTGATCATGCACACACAAATATTTATATATAAGTTATTTCGTTCTTCATAACATACATTATTCTGTAACAACTTTATGCATCTACGAACATATATACTTTGTTGTGCAACTAAATATCATATATGTCTCTTATATTATACATCTCTCATAACATTCATATCTCTTATCTCATGTATATCTTTCCTATCATACCTATCGTACATATCATGTCAATCATACACATCATACGTCTCACGCATATTTTTCATGTTTATCTATCATGCATATCTTTTTATCTAACAATATAAAAAATTTGTTGTATAATATATATCTAATTGAAATAAACAATTTGAAATAAAGAAGATTACTGAAACATAAAATTGAAATTACCCACTTCGGTTGTCAAACTAGATTCTTAATATTTGGTAAATAGTTGGACTTGCAATAACTTTTATGTTGATCTTAAAAACCTATAAAATATAATATTAAACTATAAGATTTCAGCGATTTATTCTAATTGAATTATTCTTCTTAAAGTAGAATAGGATTATTTTTCTGAAATTGATGGAGCCATTGTACGACAAGTTTCCAGTCACTTGCCTCGAACTCGCCGCCTCAGATAACCAACCTGAAATCTTAAACGACTTCGGAATTTAGGATATCTTGACTCATAAGGTAATGTAACCAAAAACATAACCGATTAGCTTAAATGTACCTTAATTGGCTTCTCGGTGATCCAACCCTTCTCCAAAGCTGCCAAAACTTCTTCCCTCTTTTCCTATCATCTCAATCTTCACTTCCACTGCGCTGATTGTGTTAAAGCCCTTACGGAAACTCGCAAACCACTATAGACACTTCTGGTACAAGTTTGGTACCTCCGACAACTACCAGAAATGAAAAATACACGAAAAGCAAGGCAAATCTCAAAATGGAAGAAAAAAAGAAATGAAAGTATAAAATATTGCTAAAATCAATTTCGCACTTAGCGATTTCGTCCCATAACTCAGATTTGCGGCATGCGGCTCTCAGTCGTGCTCACGGCCTTGACTCTGTTCACACCTGGCTATAATAGTCAGGCATTGTCGCTTTGTGAGAAGAGGAAATGGGAACGGGATGGCTTTGTGAGATGCCACAGAGAGAAGGGAGAGCAATATCGGGAGGTGAGGAATTTTGAAAGCTTTGGAACCCCGTTCAACACCATCTAGAGCTTACATCGCATAGGTAATGTCTGCAAATAGTAAGGGGAACATGGAGGGTAATTAAGGGTTAATTAGGTTTAATTAACAAATAATTTCCCATTATTATGTCTTCTAATCTATTCATAATTTAAATATAGATAATATATTGAATTGATCGATTTGACGCATAATATTTTATAAAACTGATTCATATGAAATATGAGGGATATGAAATTAGGTAGATAAAAATTTTAGTTGATTCAAATAATTGATTATTACATGAGGAACAAGGAAGATTGATAGGGAAGAAATAAGATTAAAATTTAGTTTGATAGATATGTGTATATATGGATAAATTAAATTTACTTAATTAAAATTAGTTGCTCTCGTTAGATTCAATGAGAATATTGCACGGCTTGATAAGTGGAATTCTCTGTTTGCTAGAGTAAATTGATAATAAATCAATGATTACTTAACTTAAATAATGGTTAAGATTTTATTTAACTAATTTATTTAGTTTTTTTTTTCTAAAACTACTTATATTAATAATATATGTATAGTATTACATACCATTTTGATCAACATAAAATTTACAATTTTATAAAAATAATTTGGGTGACTCTCAGAAGATGCGAAAAATGTGATATATTTTAAAATTGTCAAAATTTTACTCGATTTCTCAAAATTTGATGTTACAGAAAGTTCCTCAGGATGACCCAAAGCACATAGCAGTGGAATTCACGGTTGGTGATTTTGATTTCTAAAAGTTCGGCCAATTAAAGGTATAACCAGATTTTCGCAAGGGAAGCAAGTTGAGTATTAGATATATTTATCCTTTTGAAATCAAAGAAAATATTGTTCTAATTGCTTACATGCTAGCTTTACCTGTTAATATTTCAGATATTTATGATGTATTTCGCATTTCAATATTGAGAAAATAGGTTTCAAATCCAGACCAGAAGATTTCACATAAGAATATAAAAGTACAGAGGAATTAAACATATATAGAAAAGCCTGAAAGAATTTTAGAAATAGATGTTAAAAAGTCAAGTAATAGAAATATTCATCTTGTCAAGGTAAATGAAAGTATAGGTCAGATAAAGAAGCTGCATGAGAAAAAGAAAAGAAAAGCAACAGAATTATCCTTTCCTGTTCAATTAAATTTAGAAATTTCGATGACAATTTTTATAAGAAAATGAGATTTATTTTGAGAAAATAGGTAAAAATTTTAACAATTATAAAATATACCTCAAATTTATCATTCTACAAAATCCGATCGAATCAATTTTATAAAATTCCACATCTCGAATAAACCAATTTGATATACAACACTATGTAGGAATTTTAAGTATATGATAAGATATGAAATTTTGAATTAACTACTTAATTAACACTTTAATTAAGCCTAATTAAATCCTTCGACACGATAGCTAACCGAACTATTTCCGCACCCACGTACCGTGGGATGAAAGCGTAGGGTTAGGATTAATTGGGTCTCAGCTAAAGTCTCACATGCTCTTATGTTTATTCTCCCGGTTCTTCCCTCAGTGAGACCAAAAGTCTCACATGCCCTTATGTTTATTCTCCCAGTTCTTCCCTCAGTGAGACCAAAATTCTCACATGCCCTTATGTTTATTCTCCCGATTCTTCCCTCAATTAGACCTACACTCGGTTCCTATAGCACGAGCACAACTGGCGCAATCGGAATAGGGCCGCAAGCCTCAATCCGGGGCTCTGGGATGAAATCGGTAAGAGGAAATTACATTTTTCACGATATTCTGGACATTCATTTCCATCTATACGTTTATGTTTTAAAAATTGTCACAGATTAAGGCATTTCACAAGTTCCCTGTTGTTGTACCTTTGCGAGAACAGTACGCAAAACCGTCAAACCGAGAGCTACGCTCTCCAGTAAGTCCATTTCAAGAGTTGGGGAAGGGTTGCATGGAAAGGAGGAAGAGAGAGCAAAACATGAAGTTATTGGGGAGACATTTATGTCGAAAAGGCAAGTCAAAGCAAGAAAATCATGTTTGAGATTAAATTAGGATCTCGATTACAAATTTCATGAATTTTTAAGGAATTAAGAATTTCAGGTTTTTTACGTTAGACGGCAAGTTTGGAGCAAGCTTGGGAAAACTCATCGTAGAGCTACTTCGTCAATTTAAGTGAAATAATAATGTGTTAACTAAAGAAAAATAATTGTGTAAGTTTCCATACAATTATATTTAACACAATTGCATTTAGATTTTTCTAAGGATTGTAAATGAATGTTTGTATAGACTATATGAAGGTAAACTTGATTTGTCACTTAAGATACATATGATTTACCATGTTATGAATCTAATGAATATGTTTATGAAATCATTGTTTGC
This sequence comes from Papilionanthe hookeriana x Papilionanthe teres, assembly GCA_022702705.1. Classification (NCBI taxonomy): domain Eukaryota; kingdom Viridiplantae; phylum Streptophyta; class Magnoliopsida; order Asparagales; family Orchidaceae; genus Papilionanthe; species Papilionanthe hookeriana x Papilionanthe teres. Next base: position 23,998,402 of record CM040423.1, read on the forward strand.
AAGCATTCATTTACTATAATTCATGCATACAATATATGAATGCTTATGATGAATGTTTATTACAGAAATTATGATTTAAAAAATGTCATAATTAATGTTATAGGTAGGTTATTATATGAATGCTCACAAGTATGGATGATAGTGAGCGATGGAATTCCTGACTCCTGATATTCAAACGGGATGAAACTCTAGTAACCGTTGGATTGGACAAATAAAATATAAAGAACCATTGGTATTAGGGACTATTGATAATTGTTATGCTCGGAGGGGCTCAACTTTTATCAATAACTAATGTAACATTCAGGATTGGTGACAACTCAAAGGCATGACATGACAAGAAAATAGTTGAGGTCTATATAATTAAAAGTGATATATCTATCATTATCGTGATATGAATACGAAATATATATTTTATACAATAGTCATGTTGCATGACATGTCTTTTCTTTTATATGTTTATATGATTATAACATGTTATTACATATTGTGAATATGTACATGAAATATATATGATCATGCACGTTATTTTTTTCTGCCTATAATTTTTTTCTTTAGCCTTGATTATTTTGTTGAGCTTATTGTAGCTCACTTTACGTTATTGAATTTCAAAAAGGGGAAAGAGCATCGGGGCAGTTAGCCGGGTGTGACGTGTATAACTTTTGAATTATATAATTTTGAGAGATTGTACAGACTTTTGAGGTACATACTTTTGTTATATTAAATTTAATAGCTCTGTATAGATATATATACTTTGTTGATATGATTTTTCACGTTTTTTAAGTATATGAATATGAAGTAAAATACTATATATTATGTATGTCTGTAGCGATTTTAGTTAGACTAGTTCATCACTCACTGGGACGTGATTATGCAAGTCAGGACGAGCGTTGAAAAGAATTTTATTTGATCTAATCATCTGTCTCTATCGCGTTGCGGTTGACCCTAAAAGAGGGGTCAATTAGAGTGTGGCATCCTTAGCCACATGCAAACAAATAGGAGCTCAAACATGCTAATGAAAACATGTCTAACGAAAATTTTTATTTAAATAATTTAATTTTTCTTTCCAAAATTTTCTTCAAGCTCAGTATTGTAGTAGTAATAAATCTAGTGGCAGGGTTATAAAAATGCGTGAGCAGGTCATTAAAAGGAGTGAATATTTTAGATATCTCGGGTCTGTTGTTTCAAGTAATGGAAATATAGATGGGGATGTTATTAGTAGAATTCAAATTAGATGATTGAAGTAGAAGAATGCATTGAGCCTACTGTGTGTTAAAATAAGCATCGCTTAGACTTGAATGAAGTATCACTTAAATTGGAATAAAAATATTATAAGATGGTGGTGAAACCTGTAACATCTTATGGCACAGATTGTTGACTCGTAAAAGAGAAACATAAAATTAAGTGTTATTGAGATGAGAATGTTAAGGTGGATGAGTTAATGTGAAACAAGTATATTCGTGAAATAGTTGGTCTAGCTCCAATTGCAAACAAGATCATTAAAAATCGCCTTAGATGGTTTGGTCACATTAAATGTTGACAATCGGATTACCCAATTAAGAAAGTAGATGTTTTAGAATTGAACTATGTTAAGAAAGGTAGGATGCATGTTGTATAAAATGTTATCTTAATTTATTACAATTAAATGAAAATATCACACTCAATAGAAAACAATGTAAGAAAAGTATTCATGTAGCTAAGCCCACTTATTGGAATAAAGCCTTGCTGTGGTCACTAACATTGTAATGCCACCTCTAAATATATTTTCTTAAGTATTGCCCTTTCAATAAAATTGTCGTGGCTTTACAACACTGTTCTAGGGTGCCTACACGGCGTATGAGGGGTATAACAAGGGTTGGGAAGGTGGTATATCAGTAGGTAAAGAGTTTACAAACAAAATGTGAGGTTTAGGAAGTGAAAGATGGGTTGTTGGCATCCAAGTAACAAGCAACAGGAAAACAACAGATGTGTTGATAACTGGTGTTGTCGGCATAGCTATGATGGTCAAGAAGAATCCAGCACCTACACTCAAACAAGATACAGCTATACCACTTCTAAAAGAAAGTATACAACACTTCAAATATGAGAAATATAAGAAAAGAAATTCAAATTACCACAAAATAACAAGAACAAGAAATAAACTGATCTACAACAAAACAAAAATATAATTTCCAAGTAATTAACCCTAATAATAGTCGAGAAAAGATAAACCGGCTCTTGAAAGATGGAAAATTTGACCTCGTTAGGAGAAGAAACGTAGGCAGGTTCGGTCCTTTCGCATAAGTCTAGGATGAACGTGGAAAGCTTTGTGTCTGTGACAAGCGCAGAAATGCCCACATCATTCTCCGAGGTAGGAGAGGCTTTGCCTTTTCACTAAAAATATCTATATACTCATAGAATGGTGAACGATCAAGGATGTTGAAGGTAACAGAAGATTATAATCCACTCACAAATCAATCTCGTATGCATTTTCATTGATCTTCTTAACAATCTTGAATTGATCATCAACTCTAGGCTTGAGCATCATAAATAAATCTGCAAGAAATCTATCCTACTTGAGTCTAATCCATACGATACTTTCTTTGAAGTGCACTGCTTTATGGACTTATTAACCTGTTTAGTGTTCAACTTAGCAATTTCCTTCATTGCTTATGTAAAATCTAAATATCTCTAACTCTAAAATTTGCATCAATGCAAAGCTCAATAATTGAAAAATATTGGCACTAACTTAAATGGTATGAGAGGATTTCGCTCGTATACAATCTCAAATGAATTGCGACATATGGACTAAATAGTAGATATATTCCAATCTAAGGAAGAATCAAATCCCAACGTCTAATATTTTTTCTCACAAAATACCTAAGAGAATTTCTCAAATTGTAATTTATCACATTTGTCAATCCATCCATGCATATTGAATTTAAACCCAACTAATCCCATGAGAGATTCAAAAAGTGACTCTCGAATTTCACATCCCTATCTAATGTGATGGTCTGAGATACTCCATGAAGACGGACAATCTTCCTGAAATATGAATCCGCAACATATGCAGCATCAATGATCTTGTAACAAGGTACAAAATGTGTTATCTTGAAGTAGTCCACAACCGCCATAGCTAAATCCTTTCTCCTTTGGGTCCGTGGAACGCTCATAATAAACTCCATCTTCACATCTAAGGAAGATGACTCAAGAACAAGGAGAGTGTACAAACCTGTATTTTGCCTTCGGATCTTGGCTAAGTGACAAACCCTGCATTGTCGAAAATATTTCGAATATATCTCTCCACATCACTTATTAACTTAAGTTATAAAAGGTTCTTTCACTAAGAAAAAAGTCTTGCCCTTCCAAACTGTCATGTTATACCTCCATTATGGAGCTCCTACAAAATGTTCTTCCTAAGTGAACTCCAAATAAGGCACAGTATGTTCTAATAGAACAAATATCCATATGATTTGTGAAATTGCTCGAGCAATCTCCCCTTACCTCAAGACAAATATTTAGCCCATCAAATTATTAAATAATGTTATTGTATGCACAGATAGAATGTGCTCTTTACAGAAGATCCTTTGATCTGATGTAGTTAAGATGTCTCAGCAAGTCAGAAGCTCAGAAAATAAGCAAAGTGCATTCCAGTCTATACGGTGCTCACCAATTAGATCCAAAGATGAAAGCGAAAATCAAAAGATTGGGATATTATTGGCCTGTTATGATGACTGATCGTATAAAAATCGCTAAAAATAGCATTTAATGTTAAGTGAACGGAGTTGTTCTATGTCAACCACAGAATGTACTACATCTAACAATCGCTTCATGGTTGTTTGAATGTTGGGGCACAAATATAGCGGGTCTCAAAGATCCCCCATCTTCCAAAGGTTATAGATTCATCATAGCTGCTACAGATTATATCTCAAAATGGGTAGAGGCAGTACTATTGCGAGAAGTCAGGACAACAATGCAAATCTCGTGGAAATCATCTTTAGCATCTTATGCATTCCTTAATACCTCAAAGCCACCTATATTTAACCATGTACAAGTGATCAATATGTGTCAATGGCTCACCCATCAACTATCTTGTTCTATTTTATGCTTCAACATAAATGAAACAAAAACAAACTCCACTTAAGAGACATGTTCATCTTTCAGCTTGCACTAACTATTTAAAAACCTCAATTCCTCATGATTAGCATAAAGAGTGAACTTAATCGCCAACAAATAATGACTTAAATGAAGGTAGATACACACAATGACATAAAACTCATTATCATAGATAGAATACTTTCGCCTAGAATAAATAAGTTTCTCACTAAAGGAAACGATGATTTGTCATTTTGACTCGACATAGCTCCAATCCATACATTAGAGGCATCACACACCACCTCATACATCTAATCGAAGTCTAATAGAGTTAGTATAGATGCCTAAATAACTTTTTTCTTAAAAGCATCAAAGCTAGCCTGGGCTTTATATGATCATTAAAACATGTCTATCTTGAGGAGCTCTGTCAAAGGTGTTGCAATGGAACTAAAATTCCTAATGAACCTTCCATAAATAGAGTGATCTACCTAAGTGGATGACTGTGGATTAGGCTAGTTAGCAATAGCATAGACTTTAATTGGGTTCATCTTAATGTTTTAAACAAACATACCAAAAGAAGCATATATGCAAGGTCAAAAAGCGAAACTTCTTCGAATGTTTATACAGTTGCTCTATTTGAAGAACTCTAAAAACCTATTGTAGGTGTTGCAAATACTCCTCTGAATAGTTGTACACCAGAATATCATCGAAGTGCATAACTATGAATTTTTTAATAGAAGTTCGAAAAATTTGATTCATCAATCAAGAAAGTGCTCGGTGTATTGAATGAGTTAAAAGGCATGATTGTCCACTCATAGAATTCATCCCGCACCTTTCAAACATATTCCACTCATTCTCAAGCCTCATTCGAATTTGGTGGTATCCACAGTGCAAATCTATCTAAAAATATATTTTAGCTCCATGCAATTGATTCTATAAATCATCTAATAAGGAATGAGTGTTTGATGATAATAATGTTCATTGCTCTATTGTCAAAGTAAATACGTCACGGTCCATTCTCTTTGGGCACAATCAAAGAACTATAGCACACAAGCTAGTACTCTCAAAAACTAATCCCTATACCATCAAATCCTCAACCTCTTTCTACAACTCATATTGTGGCTCATATCCAACAAGCTAGTTAGTTGAGGAGTACTAATCTTGCAAAAAGATCTATGGCATATTGAATTTCACACAGAACTGGTAATTCATATAGTAGGTTATCAATAAGAACATCAAGAATCTACATTGGCTCACGACCTTCCAATATCACTAATTTTAATCCCATTGGTGCATCTCTCATAGCCAATAGAAATATAATAAGAAGCACTATAGCTCCCATGCACTACATCACCCATCTTTGTATGAGTACTCATTATTGTTGACTCCTTCAAAGGTAAAAATATAGTATGTCTCCCATCCTTAATAAATGAGTAGAGATATATCTATAGGCATCATGACACATGCTTTTATCATACTATTACGGTCAGCAAATAATTGGTGACATGTATTTATAAACACATCACACTATACCTGATCCTGTAAATTATCACCACTAGAAAATTTTATCACATCTCTTATCAACACTAATCTTATACATGCGCTTCAAACAAGTCAGAAATATAGTTGGGAATGCTTTTAGACAGTGAGGCTCAATCTTTACATCATCTATGTCAACATCTCATTCTCCCAATTTTCACCATCTATAATGAGATTGCACACTTTCCCTTTTATTCTACAAGGAGTACAAAAGATATTATGCCTAAGCCACTGCTGCTCCCTTTTGGGTTTGAACTGAAGAGCTCATCAAACTACAAGCATCTCACTTTTATCTACAGATAGCTGATACTCCTCCCATTCTCCTCATCTCCAAAAACTTGAGTATCTCCTTCTTTCACTACACCAGGCTCTATAAAAGAAATTACTCTCCTATTTGGGAAGTTAGATACAATATGCCCATATTCATGTCAATTGAAAGACTTTCCGATTCAGAATGTCTTAGGAATGCTGGCCTGATCAGTCTTTTTTCCTCCTAAGTTGGCTTCTCATGAGGCATAGGTCTTGATACTCTACTCGATGTCTTGTTGTTGCAAATTGTCTTGCTTCTCCAAAATATACCCTAGGTAAAACCCTATTTGAAGAGTGGAATGGGTCTGTTGTATTGTGCTGCTTTTACAATTTTAGAGATAAGGTATGCACATCAAGCAAAGTTCAATAGGATTGCAAGTGCATCACATTGCCAATAGAAATTCTCAACCCTCTAAAATACCCTGTTATGGTGTTCCCATCAAGCTTTAGTAACTCAAACATTAGCATAAGTTATTAAATTCAATGATGCACTCATCTACTAATAAGTCTCTCTGATGTTCATAGTGAAGTCTCAAAAAAGATACTATGTGTGTAATATTATGGGAAAATTTGAGTTCCATATCCTTCTTCAACTTGGGCAAGGTCATGATCATACTTTTTTTCTCTTGTTGGCAAGCACTTCAAATTCTCCAATTATAGAGAAGCACTCTTCTTTAACTTAGTGACGACAAGCTTCACCATTCTGTCAAGTAGAACATTATTGTACTCAAAAACTCATTCCACTTTCTGGAATCACTCAAAGAATTCATCCAAATTAATATGAACATCGCAATCCAATAAATCTTTCAATCTAAAATCACCCTCTCTCCTAAACTCAATGTCGAACCAACGCATCATAGGCTCTTTGTCATTTGAGGCTTCTTGGTAAAAAGAGGTTTCATCATCTTCTCCATCCGAGTGGCACCGTTGTTGTTGTAGATGACTTCATTATATTATCTTCTTTCAAAATCAACAAGCCTCCATTGCAATTACATAAATTATCGTTTTATATCCTCCACGCACTCATGGACATCTCTTTGAGGGTTTCTCCTCGGCGACATGAAAATTACTCATCACTTAGGATTTTGGCTAGGGTAGGATTGAGGAAGTAATGTTGACCAAAAATTTAGATTTCGGTGAAGGGTATAAGGACAGTTTTTGTGGAGATAGAAATAATAGATTTTGTTGATTTAGGATTAGGAATTGAGATTAGAATTTGGCTCTGATGCTAAATGACAACCCTCTAGGCTACCTAGATGATGTACAAGGGATGGAACAAGGAATGGGGATGTAGTAGACTGGTAGGTGAAGAGTTCACAAACAAACAACAAGATCTTGGAAAGAAAAAGTGGGATTGGGCAGCTGTCCAAACACAATCAACAGAAAAATAGCCGGATGTGCCTGTTACCCTCAACATCGACACTACAGTCGAGAAAGATCATCCAATTGCAATCTAACAAGGTAAAACTAAACCACTTGTAAGAGCAAGGACAGGACATTCTCAAGAAGAGAAAGCTGAGAGAAGTGTCACAAAAAAACAAGAACAAACTGTCTAAATCAATCCACAACAATACAAAAAAAATAGACAACAAAAAATTAACCCTAATATTAATCTGAATATAGTAAATCAAGACTATAAGTGGGAGACGGTCCAGCTCTTCAAAGCTGGAAAAAACTGAACTGACTGGGAGAAGAGACTGACGAAAGCCCGTTTGGTCCTTCCCTAGGAATTTCGGATGGACACAAAATTCCGTGTCTAGGACAGGCACAGAAACGTCCGTGTCATCTTTGCCTCTTTTTGGCATCAATTAAATTTAGCGCAAAGAAGTTATACAATTCATGGAGAAGCAGCGTGAAAGAAAGCTTTTACATGGGTTGAAATCTGCAAGTTATTAAAGCAATAATAGATGGACAATAGTTGCAATAATTACGATCACATAAATCAAGCCCATCCATGGGGCCAGTTTACTTGGTAAGATAGGAAGTAACTAAGATACATTCCTAGCACCATAAATACAAAAAACTCAATATAATTTCCAAACCCCATCAGGTTTCTGGAAAAATTATGCCATGCTCCAGCAGCTTAAAAACTTAAAAAGTGTCCCTGTCTACTATACAGTTCATAGACCCATAAAGTTTTTAATCATTACAGCTACAACAGAAAGGTCCATTAGTTTTCCAATCAATGCATCATGCTTCAATAAAGTAAATAATGAGGTTTTTTTTTATTTTTGCACATGAAGGATGCTTTTACCACCTAAAAAGAAATATCTTATTTTACAAACAAATGAAAGTGCATTGCAATAAAAATGGCTGTTATTGATTGGTGTAACCCCAATTTAGCTCATAACATTGGTAGATAATTAATTATGCGAGTTGTCTGATATCAAGGTTTTTTTTTTTGTTTGGTAGATAAGTGTGAGTGAGAGAAGTATGAAAGAAATTGCAGCAAAATACAAAAGAAAGACGACCCAAGATGAACTTGGCCAGTTGAATTGGTTGGTCAATAAATTTTGAGGATTTTATTGGGAACAAGTAGTGACTCTTTCGGAGGGATTAGCGCGGTCAAAGTGAAATTGACTTGGTCTAGGAAGCAAGAATAAGACACAAGGCCAAAATGGAAGGAAGGATGACCTTAACTGCTTCCTGAGAAGAAGTGTTCTATTATACATTGACGAGGGACACAGAATGTGGACATGGATGAGTGACATGGGACGTGGAATGTAGTATGCAGGATGCGGGTTGGGGGATACAGGACATCTGCGAATTTGGATTGGATCCTATCACGTGGAATCCTTAAGCGGGAGTATTCTTGTATGTTAGATACTGATGGATCTTTGGGCCCCTAATTGCTCTATTTTGATTTTTAAGTAGGATTTCTTTTGCTTTAGAGTATTTATTTATGTTATGAACCCAATTTTGGAGGGACCTTTACTTTTGGATTATGAATTTGGAGACCATTATTCTCTACTTTTCCTCTAATAGGAGTGTTGTATCCTCTTCTCTTTCAAGTGGTGTGACTATAGTTTAATTGGATCAAGAAGATCTCTCAAGAACATTTGACAACCTCCCATGCTGCCTGACATGCTGTCGAATTGCTGATACGGCGCGCAGTTTGTTTTTCGACAGCAGTTTTTCGCCGTTCTTCAGCAACCATCGCATTTTCCACTTCTATTTCTCATCTGGCAACCCTACTAAGATTCCTACACTGTCCAGTTGCCCAAGTTCGATGTCATTTAATATCAGAGCCCGACAAACCGTAATTTGTAAGATATTTGTCTTACATGCACCTAAACCTAAAATTTACATAACATAACCTAATACCTCCAACAAAAACCACACCACCATCCTTCATCTAGCCCTAACCCTAACCCTAAACCACCATTTCATTTTCAGTCAAAATTTTAAACGGAAGAAAGAGAAACATACAAAGAGGTGTCCAGAAGCTTACAATGGAAGACATGAAAAGGGAGATCCTCCAACTACAACAAAGATTTGTTGTCTTTGAGAGGAGATAACCCGGAGAGATCGCCCACAGCAACAATGGTGACTCGTCAGGATCAAGAAAAAAAAGTGAATCTCTTCCACCAGAAAATTTTTAGTGAGAAAAAACAAAAGCCCAATAATTTGGCATTGAATATCAAAAGAAAGGCCTGAATTTGGAGTGAAGATCAACCTGCCCAATTTTAATGGATGTTTGGACCCAAACAAATTCATTGAATAGCGCCAACCATATAAATAAATTATTAGTACAAAATATTCCCCATGAAAAGGTAGTTAAATTGGCAAAAGTTAAACTCAGGAAGATCGCTTTCTTGTGGTGAGAGAACTTGAAGCATCTTTGACATCAGAAATGGAAGAGTAAGATTAACACATGGTTTAAGATGAAATGGGAAATACAACACATATTTTCACCCTCATTATCGGTAGGACATGTTCCTAAAACTTAATAACCTACACTACAGAGATTCTTCTGTGGAGGAAAACACAACAAAATTTGATTAACTCATGCTAAAATGTGAATTGATGGAATAAGAGAAGCACAAAATGGTAAGGTATCTTTGAGGGTTGAAGCCATTTATCAGTAATGTGATACAGTTACATCCTTATTTCCCCTATTCGAAATACAAGCTCTACTTTTGAAAATGGAGAAATCATTAAGAACCCATAAATTTTATTTTGGTCGATTTCAATGCCTCCTCACTTAAAAATAGCAATAACATTATCATGATGTGGGAGTCATCCATTGTGAAATTTTTGCAGCAACCAATTCATGATCAAATGATCATATAAATTCCTGAAATATTACATGTCATTGATTTTAATGATATCAAAAAAAGAGAAATTAAAGAAAGGACAATTCAGATTGTGCAATTGGAAGTCCTAACATAACAACTCTAATTGGATGGAGAATTATGATTCTTCTCCTAGAAGAATAATGAGAAAACTTTGAAGCATCCAGTTAGGAGTCCATCCATCTGCATGTCTCCTCACTTTGAAATAGTGATGACCTTATTATGCAAAAGGAGTCATCCATTGAGAAAAGTTTGAATCATCCAATTCATGAATAAATGATTCAATAAGTTTTTGAAATAATACATGTCACTAGTCTTAATTATATTAAAAAATAAAAGAGAATATACAATATAGATTGTGCACTTGGAAAATGTAACATAAAAACTCTAATTGAATGGACAATGATGATTCTCCTCCACGAATGATGAATGTGTATAGCAAGGCTCTCCTAATAAAAGTAGTGCCAAAAAAAAAAAAAATAACCATATGGTTCGTACAACTCCTTATGAATAAGAAAATGTAAGCATTATAAACTATGGTGCAGTTAGTTGAGTTTGATATTAGGACAACTTTATATATCAAAAGATCATTCTTGCATTTATTCAACTCTCTTGAATACTATGAAATTCTTCCAAGAGAGAAAAAATTAGCAATACTCTTCCAAAATATCGGTGAACTCATCATGATATCAATAAAAAAAATCACAAAGCTCCCATAATAGAATAAGAATAGTAAGAAAACCAGAAGATAGGTATTCCCCATTCAAACAACACAAACATGAAATTTTGGAGGCTTAAAAAGTCATTTGGTAAAATAGCAGCTCTAAATTGTGCAAAGAAGATAAATAGTCGTATTAGCAGCATATTGTATAAATTACGATTCAAGTCCAGTCTTATTAGGGTTGTATGAATGTTGAGGCACTATTGTTGAGGTTTTCCCAGATGAATTATAAAAAGGTTTCAGGTTTGATACAAGCATATTATATCCATTAAGAGAATCTTAAGCATAACAAAGAGTAGTTGTTACAAGCATAGAATTTCTATTGTGAATATTACTTCACTTCTAATAACCATATGTTAGTATAATTCATCTACAATAAATGCTATAAAAGCTTAAAGCTGTGGAAAGGAAATAATATAAAGCGTATGAAAAGGTCCTGAGTACTTTTAAATAGTACTATAAAATAATTAAAAGAAAGAAAAAACGGTATAGCAATAAGTAAATGTAGTAATCCAAGCGAGCAAACCACCTCCTTTACCAACTTTAAGCTAAAGGGTCAACCATTTGTTTACAAAACAATCTTTAAAAAAAAAAAAATCATATATATCCATATCCCTTAAATAGTTCAAATAATTCCTTTCTAAATTCAAACAACAATCTTTCCTAATTTCATAAACTTAAGTACATAAAATCCTCCAAAGTTCGACAAATCCCTTCATAAACCAATTCACTGAACCAACCAACATGAAACACCAATCTATCCCAAACTCCTAGATCAAAATAACCTAAGCACTTGGCAGACCAATAACCAACCTAATTCAATCCATGATCCACAAGGAAAAAATAAAATAAAATAAAAGAACAAATATTGTTAGGATGATTAATTGGCTTGGTTAGCTAATTTATGATTAATCAACCCAAATATTTATTTTGCTTAGAATAAGACTATCGATAAATTGTACAATTTGAATGAAGAAAACCTTATATTCAAATATCTTCGAGAGCAAATTGAAAATTTCAAAGGAGTTTGACAAGAAGCGTCTACTAATATGCAACATATGTTGTATTGTCATTCTCTATAAGATAGTGATCCCATAGTCGGTTCTTTCTTAGGATAAATTTCCCTTTGCCTCTTTCCCCTCAAGATGTCTTTCCCAAAGAGGCAAATTTCAATAAGTCAGTATTGCCACATAAGACCATCCAATTTTTCCTCCAGCAACATCCAAACACTTTAAAATATAGTTTTAATACCTTCGTGAATATATAGATTATTGTTATCATTCACAGAGTTTACTTTTATATGTAACTATGTAATGTTTATTTTCTAAGCAAGTTATATTTGGATTAGCAAGTGCACTAGTGTCTTATGTTGTCTGTGTGTTGTCTGTGTGCATGTTTATTGTCTCAAGATATGTTTAGTTTAGTATGTTAGAAACCTAATAAATGGTAACTATTTCAACTTTGATCCATCCATTATAAATGGATGTACAATGTTATTTAATAGAATGATCTATTGAATAAAAAGTTATGATGCTTTATTTCAGCTTCAAGATTGCATACCAATTGCAATCCTCAATCAACATTGGTCCCTTCTCTTCCTCCCTTATAAAGTCTCTTTCTCTATCCACTCAACAATCCTTTTTTTTTCCTCTCCTTTCTCAAATGTTCAAAATTCTCACATTTAATCAATTCTAACTCTCTATCATCAAAGGATTAAAATCAAAGTATGACGCATCATTGATTCATATAATATTATTATCATTATTTGTATAAATAAATACAGAGATGGATCAAACAAAAAAGGGTTAAAAAAGCCCATAATAAGCTTCATGACTAGGTGTGTGTGAGGTCATCTTCCAGCTGCAGCCTCAAGATCTGCTGTTCTAAATTAAAGAGAGAAAGAGAGAGAAAGGAAACACAAGACGCAGCACTACCATGAGAGTAAATCTATCCAATCTTGGAAAAGAAAAGAAGGTTGAAGAGATTAAAAGAAATAGCAAATGAACTTTAGTTTTTCTAAAATAAAGAACATCAAAAGATAGATGTGGTAGTTGTTCTTATCAAATAAGGGCAACACATTTGCACTGACTTCAATTTTTAGCCCTTCCCCCCAACTCCTAAGGTTTACCATTTCAAAGAAAGTGGAGTACCAGTTATTTGAACAAACAAAAAACAAAGTAAATCCAACCAAAAGAAAAAGTGGATTTTATTTGTGGAGCCTTTGAGCTCTTATTGACTTCCATTTGCAATCCTCGCGCTTTAAAATAAATTAATAAAAATATTTAAATCAGAGCAACCAAAACCAGAATATACCCCTCCCAATTGGATTTGCAATAAAGAAATTTCAACCCGCTTTACAAGTGGGAAAGATTCTTAAAAACCTATCCTTCTATGGTTGACCCAATCAAGATAGTCAAACATGGACACAAATTATCATTACAAGCTAGCAAGGATTAGAAATAGATCAACAAATAGAAAACATTAAAACATCGAAAGTAGTAACATGACAGTTTTCCAAATTTCAAAACTCATACTATAGAAACAAAAAAACATAATGAGCAACTATAGTGTTTTTGGAAGACAAACATTACTTTAGTATCTTCCAGGACATAGTGGAAGCTTAAAAGAGAACTCTTCAACCAACTGGAATATTATTGGCAATAACTTTGAAAATAGGAATTCACCATAATGACAACAAGCTTAGACCAATAGCCTAGAAGTTCAAGGTGCATGTGCACGCATCCTACTAGGAATTGTTGCAGAAGATATGCCAAAAAATAAGTTGAAAATCAATGATTGGAAACACGTGAAAAAGAATCCAAAAAGCTAATTTCATCAATTCATAAATTTGGCGCAATTAGGATTGGAGGTGATTTGGAATAATTCCCTCAAATTATGAAACAAAAGAAAAGTTATCAAAATGCCAATAAATTTGAACCAACTCAAATGAAAACTTTTAAGAGATTGTATGTGAAATGAGTGAGATTGAAAATTAAAAGCAAGATAATGATATGAAAAATATCAATGATAAAAGTTCAATACAAGGATAGCCTACTACATATAAGTACTCCCCGTTCTAAAGAACTATTCATAAGAAAAAGATAGAAATATCTCAAGGTCGAAAATAGATTCATTTCAGAAGTAAAAGAAAACTCATACAAAGAGAAAGAAAGAGAGAGAGACAAAAGATCAGAACACGATTGCGATCAAATTAAAAAAAACTAAAGATTAAAAAATAGAGTAAATGCACAACAAGCATTCATGGGATTGCATTATAAGATCATAAATGACATACAAAAACAACAACAACAACACAGTCTTAATCCCACTAAGTAGGGTCGACTACATAAATCCTTTTTCTCCATTGCGTCCTATTTAGTATCATATTTTCATTTAATTCTAATAAATTAAGATAATTTTTTATATAATAAGCTTAAGTCTTCCTAGGTCTACCTTTGCCTTTCATAACATAAGCCGAATCTAAAACACTACTCTCCTAATCGGATCATCAGATGATCAACGTTTAATGTGACCAAATCATCTAAGGCGGCTCTCTCTAATTTTGTCCGTCACTAGAGCTACACCATGCCTATCACGGATATAATCATTTCGCATTTGTCTCTAAGTGTAAAGCCACTCATCCACCTAATCATTCTCATCTCGGCAACACTTAACTTAGTATTATGCTTCTAAGGACCAACATTCAGCACAATAGAGCATTGCAGGTCTCACCACCATCCTATAAAAAATTTTCGTTCTGTCTAAGCGGTACTTTTCTATCACTCAATAGGCTCGAAGCATTCCTCCACTTCAACCAACCAACTTGAATTCTACTATTAACATCCTCGTCTATATCACCATCGCTTTGAACAATAGACCCGAGATATCTAAATCGTTCACACCTTTTAATTATTTGATCACCTAAAGATAAACTTATGTCACTCGAGCTGCTATTACTAAAATTACATTCCATGTATTCAGTTTTAGTTCTACTCAAATGAAGACCTTTAGACTCCAATGTGGATCTCCATAATTCAAGTTTTTCATGAGCATTTTCTCTCGTCTTATCCACGAGAAGGATATCATTAGCAAAAAGCATACACCAAGGTACATCCTCTTGTAAATTTCCAGTAAGACCATCCATAACTAAGCAAAAAGATATGGGCTTAAAGCCGACTAGCCAACTCTGATGTAAACCAACAGAAATAGGAAAATATTTGGTCAATCCTCCATCAGTTCGAACACAAGTAACAGCTCTAATATACATATCTTTAATGACTTGAATGCAAGTCATATCAAAACCTTTCTTCTCAGGACTCTCCAAAGAATATCTCTTAGAACCTTATCGTAAGCTTTTTCTAAATCAATAAAAATCAAATATAGATCCTCATTATCACTGTGCTTCTCCATCAAACTTCTCAATAAAAGTATAGCTTCCATAGACTTGCCCGGCATAAATCCAATTTGATTATGAGACATCTTGGTAATACGTCTTAACCTATGTTGAGTTACCCATTCCCATAATTTTAAAGTAGCACATCAATTTAATTCCTCTATAATTTGCACACTCTTGTGCATCCACTTTATTCTTAAAAATGGGGACTAAAATACTCTTCCTCCACTCCTCAGCCATCTTTTTAGTTTTTAAAAATAATATTAAAAGGTTTAGTAAGCCAAAAAACTCCCAAATCTCCTAAATATTTTCACACATCAATTGGGAAATCATCAGGTCCTACAAACTTTCCACTCTTGGTTTTCCTTAGAGCCACTTCAACTTCTTTTTTAGTAATGTGACGGTAAAAATGAAACGTTTTATTATTATTAATGATATTAAGATCACAAAGGTCGATCGTATTTTCAAAAACTTCGTTAAAAAATTTATCAAAATAACTCACCCACCTATGTTGAATATCTTTTTCTAAAAGTACTTTTTGATTTTTCATCTTTAATACAATTTACTTGAGTTAAATCTTCACTTTTCTTTTCTTTTTTTTGACTAGTTTATACATATATTTTTCAAATTTCTTAGTATTTAATCTATTATAAAGATCATTAAAAGCGAAATTTTTAACGTCACAGATTGTTCTGTTAGACTTCCTATAGGTCGTTTTATATTTTTTCTAATTATCTATGTTTTTATATTTAAACTAATTTTTATAACATAATTTGTTACATTTTATTTTTTCTTGCACATTATTATTTCACCCCCAACTATTTGTATTTATAGATTTTTTTCTTTTGATTCCTCAAGTACATCTTTTGTCACTTGTTTAATAGTATTTGTTATTTTTTTCCCACATAGCATTTGCTTCTTCATGAACATCCCAAATTTTTAAATCTTGAATTTTACTCATAAAAGTAATTTTATTTGTATCTTCTAGATATCATCATCTAATTCTACGATAATGAATCCTACCATTCTTTATTTTACATTTTTTCATCTTAAAATCTAGAACTAATAATCTATGTTGGGTACATAAATCCTCACTTGGAATAACCTTACAATCCTTACAATCTCAACGATCTCTTCTTCTCATAAGAAAATAATCAATTTGTGTTTTATTAGATTCATTCTTATAAGTAATAAGATGTTAATCTCTTTTCTTGAATAAAGTAATTGTAATAACCAAATAATACGCTGCACGATATAATATAGCTCTACCTTCTTCATTAATCGCTTGATAACCGTAGCCACCATGAATATTTCTGAAATCTTATATCACTCTACCGACATGTGCATTTAAATCTCTTACAATAAAAATTTTTTCTTCAAAATGTATCAAGTGTATTAAGTCTTATAAGTCATTCCAGAATTTATCTTTAGAGCCTATATTTAAACCTACTTGAGTAGCATAAGCACTTATAATATTAAAATCTTAGTATCAATTATAATCTTAATTGTTATAATTATATCCCCAACTCTATTAATTTTTACAACATTATCTTTCAAACTCTTATCTATAATTACACCTACAACATTTCTAGTGCGACTCTAGCAGAATGCCAAATTTTAAAACCTAAATTATCAATCCCCTTAGCTTTTTTCCAACCCATTTAGTTTCTTGAATACATAAGATATTTATCTTTCGATGAATCATAATATCAACTAATTTCATTAATTTACCATTGAGAGTACATATATTCCAAGATCTTATCCTAATACTACTATCATGGACTAACTTCTTTATTTGCATATGTCCGTAATGTGGAAACTCTTGCTTATTTGACACTAAACTCGGGCGCCGGTGTAGCGGCTCTCGCACACATCCCACTGTATTCAGGTCATCCGGTGCGTCGCTTCCAGAAGACGTCCTAGCACTTAAACAATGATCAAAAGGATTCATGTCATGATTTTTTCGACAAGTTTTATGCTGGTTGTCGACTACCTAATGCAACCCTCCACTTTTCACATCCAGGCCTAGGACCGGTAATGGACATAACTTCAAAAAAAATTATACAAACAATAAATGTTTAAAATTGCGTAATTGGGTATTGATATGTTTTTCATTCGAGAGGTGAGGTGTAAGCCTAAAGGGGTTTTTAGGCGTAAGCCTCAAATTTAAAAAATTGTGTAAATTAATAAATATTTTATAAAATATAAAGTGTGAAGTAAGAAATAATATATTAATATTATAATTTATTAGCACATAAAAAAGTAATATAACAACATTCTAACTAAATAAAAGAATTGCTTTTAAATTAAAAGCATCATGATAATATCATAAAATTAAATTATGAAATAAGATGGATTATACAACATTAAGGTATCAAAATAAACAAAAATATTAAAATAAAATACTAAAACATTGAAACATAACAATCAAAATAAAGTCAATATTTTTGTTTACATCTCACGCCTACTACCTCTACCTAAACAAGAATATAACAAGTAATCAACATTTAAAATTTTAATTTAAACTCTATATTTCTCTCATCACCAAATCGACTTTCATTAGAATCATTGGCATAATGATTTTTTTTTATCTCGCACGTTATCCTTAGCTGTATCTATATTATCTCATTCATTATTATTTTTAATCTCAATACTTCTCTATTTTTTACTGAATAATCATCAATAAAAAAATATTAATTAATATAATGCTATTTTGATTACTAGAATTCCAATTACATGAATTTTTATAGATACATTTTTCTTTTAGTTATTGTTATTTAGTATGTGAGGTGTGAATGTTAATAGAAGATGTATATTGATATTATTTTTAGCTTTGTTTTTACGGACAACTGCAGACATTTGAGTATTTTTTTGAGGTGGGACAGGCATGCCTTCAGGCGCACCTCATATTGCCCAATTTTAAACCAGGTAAACAATGAAAAGAGTTTATGAATTTGAGTCCATGGACACCAGGTTGAATTTGATAGCAAGAGAAGAGGTCAAAGTACAGAAATTTGAAGAATAGAGAAAGGTCTGGGTGATCAATGTCTCTTCCAATGTTCTACAGCATTTGTATCCTCTACTAATGATTTTATTACATGTCTTGCTTCACCCAAAGACAGAAGTTAGCCAAGTTTTCGACACATATGAACTTTTTGATTGAACACTCATAATAAAAAGCATCCCTGGATTTTTTCTTTCCAGTCAATAAAAATCCCACCAGAATTTCAGACGAAAGCAAATGATTCTGGTATCATATACTATTTCATGAACTATAGCATATATGAAGTATGTATTGGTTACATGATTTATTTTATTGCAAGCTAGCGGTAATAGTAAGTAAAGAAGGAATGTGAATAAACCAAAAGAGAATCAGGGATACCCGGCATTTGACGAAAGCATCATAACAAGATCTCCTTCTCTAACACCAACAGAACCTAAGCGATCCGAGTTACGAATCTCCTTCCCATTGAAATGGAGTTGTTGTTGATGTAAAGCGACACTAGTCTGCAATCCAAATTTTCAACTGAAGCGAAATCCTCAAAAAATATCACAAAAATTAAAGCTTTTGCATGAGAGCAGAAATTTTCTAACTGCCCACCTCCACCTCAAGAAGCGCCTTCACATTCTCAACCTACATGCCATATGTATTCAACCATTTTAATAATGATGTAGATTAACAGCGTCAATAACTTAGGGTTTCTATGGATTCTTACAGATTCATCTTGGTCGACGTCGAGGGAGATGAATTGTTCATCTGCAGTCATGACAGTAATCTTCATCTTAATTGCCTCCTTGAAACGAAAAGCGGAAACAGGTTTTTGTTGATTATTAATAGTAACAGTTTGTGGACTCCCGTTGGATTCCTTGGGGAGGAAGGGACGCTACGACTGCGGTCTTCGGAGTTGGATCTTCATGGTCAACCTACTGTCCATTAATTTTTTTTTACAGAGGGTTTATTTTGTCTAGCTTTCCAAACTCACATTTATAGCTAAATTGAATTTTGATTTGAAAAAAAAAATTTTGAAAGTCCAAATAAAAAGTATGAAGGCATGAATCTCAAGAAAACTAAACTGATCTCTCTAAATGGATACGAAAAGTTTGAATCGAGATAGTCAAAAGACGGAGACACTAAGCATCGTTTCCTTCGTTCAGAAATATGAGCCAACAAAACAAAAGAACTTGAAGCAACTAATCCAAAGGACAGCCATCTATAGCTAGCTCCCTCGACTAATTCTAGGATTATTCACAAAGATAGCCAAAGGGCACCCCAATTTCCTCTAAGAATGTCCAAGGAGAATTGTCGGTCATATTATAGTGATGCACCCTTCGCTGACGGTCTAAGTACACCCTAACAACAAGAGAGCCTTTACCAATGATTCTCAAAAGGAGGTCGACCGAAGACCTTCCAGTTGTCTAAAGATCTTCTTGTTGGTCGTATGGTTAGCAGACGACTGAATGATAAGATCATTGGGCCATTAAATACTCATCTTCAAGCAGTTATAAATATGAAACGGTGTCAACATCATTTACGGATATTAAAGGGTCCCGAAGTTAGTTACAAACATCAAATATGTATAATAAGTACTTTTAATGTCCTTATTAAAACTGGGATAATAATGTAACTTCACTAGAAACTCATATGATATATAAATAAATGGTCTTTTCTTCAAGAAATGACTACTAAATTCACCCTCTCAAAACATGTGTTATTATACACTTTAATTCCTCTATTTCTCTCTCGGTTCCTTTCATTCGTCCAACAGTCTATACCTTTGTTGTGATCCACAGAACATTTTTGGATTCATGTTCTAAAAAATGAGGGGAGCGTAGAACTATGTCATCAGAAGAGGGGCGTATGACAGAGAAAGAACTCAGTTGGAAGAAACCTCCAACATGAAGTCCATAAGAGAATTTGTGCAACAACAAATTTGGGAACTTTGAGACCAAATAGTGGGACAAATAGCATAATTTATCAGGGTAATACTTGAGGGGAGAACACAAGAACTGAAACCTCGAGGAGTATCAGAACCCAAGTCCATCAAAAGGCTAAGGGCACGAAGAATTGAGGATCCCAATACTTGGATTGTTGATCGCGACTTTCTTAAATAAGTATTTTCAGTTCAGTCACAAAGTATAATCAATCTAATAAGAAAGCAACCAATCTATACGCAAGTATATGTATCACTCAAGTAATATAGAGCTCTAGTGGAGTCCCGGTTATCGATCCCACAAGGAGGAAGCAAATCTTTAAAGCGCAGCACAGCAATCCAATATTCAAATTACAATGCACGAAAAGTAAATACTAAAGTTACTAAAGTTTAAGGATACTACAGATTCTAAGATCACTAAAGTACTTTATAAACTTTGAATTAAGGTTAACTACCACTACACTAAGTTTTTTATTAAAATGTTCAAATTTGGAGAAGCGTCCTCCCCCTTACAATGATGTTATAGTGAGTGAATGATAAAGATTAGTGAAAATCTTGTATTGCGCTAAATAGGAGCATAACTATTCGTTAACCTCTTCTGAGTGTTATAAAGAACATTGGCTAATCCTAGGTTTAGTCCCAAAATCCATGGTTAAACTGAGAGGATACTGGATCTCACTCCAGAGCTCTCACTTCCCTTCGCCTGAAGGCTAACTCTCACTTTAATTTCCAAACACTATGACCAAATTGGGGATTTTAGTCCGTCACCCTAAAATCTTCAATTCTACGCTTAATAAATCATATTTACCTATTTCTTTGCACCCAACCACTATGAACTACATCACTCATTCATGGACATTGAATGTAATCTTCACTTTTGTTGTAGAACGCATAGTCTTTTCGAATCATATGTTTCACAACATATTTTAACAATTCATTGGCCATATCGAAAGGTAAATGAAGTACAAAGTGAAAAATTATCACGATTTCTTTACATTCATATGACACATCCAATCTAAATCATCACTTCACCAATTATCATTGTAAGGAGAAAAATGAAAAAATCTACACAGAATTCATGATGAAGATACGACAAAATAAGGATTGTATATATAAAAGTAAAGTCATACAAACAATAAGAAGTAAACACAACTTATCTCAATTTATTCCCTAAGAAAATCCCTTGAAGTTCCTTTAAATCTCTTTATCTCTTCACAAAAACACACAATTCTCTCTTAGAATAGTAAGGAAGAAGCAATCTCTCACTTTCCCTCTCCTCCAACAACTCTTAAAATCCATTTGGAATAACTTTATGTGATATAGGAGATAGTGTTAATCTTTTGCCTTATATTCTACGTGGCTTGGAGCTGCCTTGAAAGTCAATATTCAAAATATTATTTCAGTTTATATTTGCAAATAGATTAATTTAATAATTAGACAGTCACTAGTATACACAAGTATACGTATCGTTCAAGTAATACAGGACTCTAGTGGAGTCCTGGTTATCGATCCCACGAGGAAGACATAAACTCTTCAAAATATAGCAAAGGTGTTAAAATCCAATACTCAATTCACAACGCAAGTTTAAGTACTATTTAATATGTCAATGCAAAGATAACAACAACTAGATTTACTACAAGTTACTTCTAAGTTTTCTAAGCAGGATTAACTAACACACACACACACACAAAGTTTTGTAATTGAAAGGTTTTTATATGGAAAAGTGTCCTCCCACTTGCAATGATTCTATGGTGAGTGATTGATATAGATTGATAATATATTTGTATTGTGTCAAATATGAGCATTCATATTATTTACGCTCGTCAGAGTACCCCCTCTTTCCAAGTCATGTAAAGAACATTAGCAAATCCTAGGCTTAGTCACTAAATTCGTGGTTAGGCTGGGAGGATACTGACTCTCACTTCAGAGCTCCCACTTCCCTTCACCTGAAGCCTAACCCTAGCTTTAGTTACCAAACTTTAGGATCGAATTGGGGATTTCAGCCTGTCACTCTAAAACCTCAAATTCGATGCCCATTAAACCATATTTCCCTATTTATTTACACTCAATTCCCATAAACTACGCAACTCATTCATGGACATTGATTGGATTCTCCACTATTTTTGTAGAACACTTAGACTTTTCGGATTGGATGTTTCACAACAGATTTAACAATTCAATTGGCCAGATCGAAAAGTAAATGAAGTTTGAAATGGAAAATCATCACAATTTCTTTAACATTTTCATGACACATCAAATTAATATTAACACTTCACCACATCTCATTGCAAGAAGAAAGAAAGAAATCTAATCAGAACTCATGAGGAATATACAACAAAATATGGATTTTATATACAAAAGCAAAGTCATACAAACCACAAAAATAAATACAACTTATCTCTTTCTCTTCCCTAAGAAAATCTCTTGTAGTTCCTTCGAATCCTTTTCTCTCATCTCTTCAACAATCAATTCTCTCTTTAGAATGATAAGGAAGAAGCAATCTCTCACTTTATTCCTTCTCCTACACTCCTTAGAGAAGAATCCCTCACTACAAGACTTCAACACACTTTCCTCACACTTACTACAAACCCTAACACACTCTCTTCACTCCTCTCTCACACACTCTACCCTCACACACCCACACTCACACCTCTTTTAGCATCTAAAATGGTCTAAATTAAGTTAGAAATGAATTCTACAAGAGTTTCCTCAAGCAACCCTTCAAAATGTTGTCCAAATACATTGAATTGTCTTGAACCGATTTTGAGCGCTAGTGGCACAGGGCCGCTAATTAATTGTTTGAATTCTCTAAAATTGGGCGTCGGTGGCGCCATAAGCTAATTTTCTTCATTTTGCTCCTTTTTACTCTAAATTCGTTCCTTTTTGCTTTCATTTGCTCCAATCACATAAAATCATCACACCTGCAGCAAAACATTAAAAATACCTTCCTTTAAAGTGAAATATCACCAAAATGAGTTAAATTATATATAAAAAACCTAATCTATTTTTGATGCATCAAAATCCCTCAAACGTAACTATTACTTGTCCTCAAGTAATCGTTTTACTATATAAAAATATAACTCAAAGTAGTGAACTTCTCACTTATAGAATACTATGATTTTTTATTTAAATGAATATAATGGCAAGACTTTTAGAAAGAAATTCAGTAACACATGTTAAAATTACAGGTATAAGAACATTCAGTAGTCAAGTCTAAGAGTTCTAGTCTCCTATTCATTTCAAGATGAGCCATAATTTGTCACATCAAGGCGCCTTAAAAGACTATATGAAAAAGAAGCTCATGCAAATTTCATTAGAAAGTAGGCTAATACTTTAAATATAAATTTAGAAATGTAACTAAGTTCTTTCTTTTTGTTGATTCAAGTGAAGCTAATTTTTTATTAGGCATCTCCTTAAGCTTCTCCTCACATATTTTTTATTTCATTTTCTTTCTCTTTTGGGATTGTTTTTCAATCATTCTGTTCTTTTTTTCCCCTTTTTTATGTGAGGATTTGAAGAGCCTGTAATGGTTTTGAACTTCACTTTCCTCTTTCTAAAGTTCAAACCTGAAACACTTCCTTACTTTATAAATATATATCAGCTCTTAATTCATCATAAAGTCACAATCCTTTCTTGACATAGTTCTTTAAGTCTCTTAACATTTCAAAAATATAGTTTTCTTTACTTTAAATAGTCAACTATAATTAAATCCTTTCATACTAAGTATCTTACCCTATAAAATTAACCTTTATTACTAAAAACTTTTATCTAAATCTACCATAATATTTAAATGAAATAAAAATTTAGTTATCTAAAGTTAGGTACAACTACCAAAAGGTATGCTAATAATTTTTGAAATTATATTAATTAAGAACAAATAAGAGTTAATACTTTTACCCTCCCCCAAACATAAGTTTTTCAATAAATTTGAAATGGTAAAGAGTAAAAGAAAACTAACGTTTTTGTCTTTGGGATTTTGAAATCTTCTAAAGCTATGCTGGTATTAATCAAAATTAAGCTAGCAAGCATGAAACAATTAGAAGTAGTGATATATATAACATTAAACATTTTCTAGGGTGAAGAAATATTAAACATTTAAACATTAAAAATCTAACATAACATCACAATCTCAATTCAAATTACTAAACAACTAACACAGAGTTCATTACATTTTCATTTTTTTAACACAAATACATCAACAAACTACATAAAACACAGAAAAGAAAATAACTAATACAAATAGTACTACAACACACAACAGAAAACAAAAATCATAGCACTACTAATCATCATCACCAGCTTCATTAGCAGAATCAGCAGGATCAACAGGATCAGGTTGGTAAGGAATATAGCTGGGGCAGATAGGAAATATCACTCCAGTGTCTCCCCTCATAAATCTGACATGAGCATCATGATAGGCAATATCATACTCGACTCTCCTCCTCATGTAATCTTCATTTACATCACTTCTAGCCTCTAATCCATCCATCCTACTATGGAGTCTATCCATTCCAGCACTCTGAATCCTCAATTGCTCCATAACATCAGATAGTGTAGGTGGCTCAGAAGTAGATAGAATGTCCTGACTCGTAGTAGGAATATCAATACTCCTACCCTTTCCTCTTCCTACCATATGAGACTCATAAGTCCAAATAATAGTCTTGGTAATAGGTCTTAGTGGTATGGCTACCTCTTCAGAACTATCAAACTCAACTCCAGACTGTGCACACAATGAATGAATCAGGGCAGGATATCCTAATCCACCAGTGGTTTCTCCTCTAACAATAGTTTGAACGTTCTTATAGATGATAGATCTAATATCAATCTTATTCATGGTCTGAATACAATAATTTAGAATTGCTCTATCATTTGTAACTTCACTTGGTGATATGAAGGTAGTAGTCTCACAGAGATGAAATTGTGTCATGCTTTCGAAGCTACATTTAACTTAGAAGCAGGGAAATTAATCATATGTTTTTGTTTCGCTTTCCATTCCCCTCTTCCGTCAATCAGAAAAGCAATCACTTCTTTCATATACACCTCCCGCATATCAAAATTCTCATATTCACAAAACCTCACCCCTATAATTGATAAAAATCATTAATACGCTGAGGGGTAAATTGTACCATTTTTCCTCGAACTAGCATATATTCTGTTTCGGTCCAGGGCAGATTTGCATAAAATTCTCGCACATTACCTATAATAGCATTAGCAGTGAAATAACAAAATCTTTCCCAATTTCTATCATAAATCAACTGCTTAATAGTTTCGCCTGGACTTTCAAAAGCCTGGTTTTGTATACACTTTTTATTATGCATGACAGAATTGAAACGAAACTGAGCTTTTGCATTAACAAATTTATATTCATTAAAATCTATCTTCCTATTGCCTTTGCTTGTTCTAGGAGCCATATGGAATTCTAAAAATCTGCAATAAAATCTGATAAATTCCAAAATCAGAACGTAGGAAACTCCTAAAGCAAATCTAAGTAAATAAGAGCTTAAATCATCATGGAAAATCCTAAAATATCTTCAAAAATTCTAAATTTTGGTTTCAAGCAATGTGAGAAATTCTCATGGTGGAAATAAAAAATAATTAGTTTAAAGTGAAGCACTTACCAAGAGAAGTCTAGATCCACTCTCAAAAAGCTTTGAAAATGCTCCAAATCCTTGATCTAGCAAGCACTACATCCAAATTTTGTGAAAGCTGGAGGAAGAAGACAAAGGAAATGAAAAGATTTGCGGGTCCCAGGGCAAAAATTGCTATTTTAGAGGAGTTTGGCCCTTTTCTGTACTTAGGCGTCGGCGGCACTCTATTTAACTTAAAAGGGCCCAACTCTCTGTATTTGGGTGCCGGCGGCGTTAGTTCAATTTTTAGGTCTGAAAATTTTTCGCAATTTCGATCATTTCTGTA
This sequence comes from Papilionanthe hookeriana x Papilionanthe teres, assembly GCA_022702705.1. Taxonomy (NCBI): domain Eukaryota; kingdom Viridiplantae; phylum Streptophyta; class Magnoliopsida; order Asparagales; family Orchidaceae; genus Papilionanthe; species Papilionanthe hookeriana x Papilionanthe teres. The sequence goes on from CM040423.1 coordinate 24,024,574, forward strand.
TTCCGCTATCGCATCAAAAGCCTCTTTAAGCAACTATTTCATCAAGTAAGCACTTAACTAACATCAAACTTACACAAACAACATAAAATTC
>CM040423.1:24756765-24982402 GCA_022702705.1 Papilionanthe hookeriana x Papilionanthe teres
TTCTATTTTTATAGTTTCTAATTAGGTATTTTTATAAGAAGACTTTTATATTGGTTGTACTTTTTGAAGTTTTCAGTTTTTGAGTTTTTTTATTTTTGAGGAACTTTTTGATTTTTGCCCTCTGGAGTACTATACCCTATTCTTTTTTCAAATGGTGTTCTTGTAGCTTGCTTAGGAACAAGTGGTGGTTCCCCTTCACCATTCGACCATTGTGTTCAAAAGGGACATCCGCCAAGCGTTTCCAAGCTGCTGTCAAATAGCGGTCTCGGTTTCTTTTCTCTCTCACGTCGTTTATTCACTATTTTTAGCCGAACAAACGTCAATAATACTACAACCTTGTGACACCCCAACTGACCCTCTTAATCATAAATTACGGTGCAACAGAGGTGAACGATTCAGTTAGTTTAAATTTTCACCAACACTCGTTCTGACTTGCGGAATCATGATCCGATGAGTGCTGAAGTAGTTTAACTAAACCGCCACAAACGTACTTAATACATTTTGTCTCTTAAATCATTCATATTTACATATACTTGGAAGCAAGGAAATCATATCTTCAAAATTTGTATACATCTATACAAAGTTGTTGAATTTAACATAAAAAAAGTATGTATCCAAAAGTTTGTACAAGCTCCCAAACTATAATGTAAAAGTTGTACAAGTCACGCATGGCTACTCGCTCTAGTGTTCCTTATCCTTTCTTGATATTCAACAACGTATAGTGAGCAACAACACACTCAGAAAAATAAAAATTTTATAAATGAAAATGAAATGTATATACTTATATGTAACTCATATACTTGTCCACAATATACTATTATTATATAAAACATGTAAAAGAAAATATATGTAATGCAGAGAATCATTATTGTTATATAAAACATGTATTTAATCAAATCATGTGTAATAATAATCATATTCATGAGATTCATTATTCTAATCATAGAAATGTCACCTGTAGTTACATAAGTCTCAATTATTTTCATATATTGTCATGTCATTTAGGTATCATCCAACCCGAAGATTATATTAACTGTTGATAAATGTTTGGTCACTCCCAACATAACAGTTATCAATATCCTCAGGTACCAACAATTCTATAGATTTTATTTTCGTCTGTTCAAAACGATTCCCAGAGTTTTCTATGTCTGAATACCAAAAGTTGGAAATCTCATCATTCCCTACATCTGTACTAGCAAGTATTTATGTAATATTTTACCTATACATCAGTTGTGATATTTCTTAAATTATAACCTGTAATAAGCATTTGTCATAGACATTTTATATATCATATACATGAATAAAAGTAAGTAAATACCTGAAGTAATGATTTTATAAGCTTGTTCATCAAATTCATAATATAGTAAAATTCTAGGTATCGTAAGTGATAAATCATGTTTACATTTATGCAGGTATTCATCCACAATGTGTAAAAAATATTAGATGCAACAATGCTAATATATAATCACATGAAAGCCTGCAGATATTTATTTATCCAAGTTTGCATGACATTATTTCACATGAATTGACAATGCAGCCTTATGATGAGTTTCCCATATTCTTTTTAAGCTCACCTCCTTGTGTAAACCAGCTTGAATCCTGATTCTCTTGGAAATTCATGAAATTCTCAGCGTAGGTCTTAACTCTGAACATATTTCATTGCCAAAAGTTATCTCAAACGAGCTTCTCTGCATGAATCCTAATCATTAGGGAGGCAAAAATGAAAGGGAATGTGAAATTTAACTTCTTCCAACTAAATCCTAACCATTCGATCCCATTAGACAATTGAATGCGTGCGTAAATGTGAAGGTCGGCTGGGAACAATAAAGATGCGGGATTAGGAGGGATATTAAGATTAATTAAGGGTAATTAAACTTATAACTTCATAATTTTATTTCTTCTCATACGTTAAAAATTCATGCTTGACATATAGAATTTTATAAAATTAATTCAGTCGAATTCTAAGGGATGCAAAATCTAGGGTATCTTTTAAAATTACCAAAATTTTATCTAATTTCTCAAAATCGGATGTTAGAAACATGCTGGTCACAGTGGATCGCAGCTTAAAAATTGTCCCATAATTCCCCCTAGAACACACTAAAACCCTACTATCTAGCCCGAAAATATGAAATCCACGCAAATTCTGCTTCACTTCTTTATTATAGGTTCTGAATACAAAGATAGCAATACAGAAAACCCCCCACCCCCAACCCCACCCCCCCCCCCTTTCCCTTCCCTTCCCTTCCAAGGCAAAGAATAGAAATTTGGAAGATTTACATACATATCCCTCAATTCCTATATATTTACATACATAACACGTAAAAATCAATTTTTAACATGTATATACAATCTTCCCCATGCATGACAAGGTGTGTTTCACTTTTGAAAAGTTAAAATGGTTGTATTTTAGATGTGATATGAAAGATTTGGGTGGTATAAATTTGAAAATTAAATTTTAGATGTTAGACATGTAAATACATATGAATTGGGTGGTATGTATGTAAATGCCCCTAATGACATATGGAAAGCTTGAAGAGAATGAACTAAAATTAAAGAAATAGCTGTAATGACTCCATCTTGAAATTTCTTCTTGCTAGTAAATAAAAAAAAATACAAATCACATACATCAATAAGTATAGAACCGTTCTTGGTGCAACATGGTAAGATTTTTGAAACTATTATTTTTCTTTTTTTTTTTCACTCCTTTGAACACATGGGTAGAATATAGTATGCTAGTATTTTGCATGAAAAGGTCGCTAATGGCGAGCATCCTCATCATTCGGAACACATGATTTTCTTAGAAACAATAGGCTTTTGATGATCTGCGTTTAGGCGTGCGTTTTTTTTTATACTGTTACATTGTCTGAACTTTGTAATTTTTATTGTGGTAAAAAGATTGACATTTGTTGTGTTAGGTTAAAATGGCTGTTCAATATATGCGGCGAGTAATCCAGAGAAAGGCAAAATTTGACATCAGGGATCTTAATGTTGTACAGGTTTGAATGTACCAAATATTTTTCTGAACTATATTCCTTTTAATGGTAGAAGGAAGCAAATTTTTAACTATTGTATCCGATTGAATCTACAGTACGCACCAAAAACCTATATTCCAGCATTATTTGGACATGCTTCAGAAGACATATTTATTAAGCCCCATCACACTGATCTCATTTACCAGTCATATGCGGTAAAGAATGATTCTCTCCCTATTGTTCTTTCTTTCCATGATAATGATCAATACGTTCATTTAACATTGACACCCTTGATTGACCATTACAGTGTGTCATTGCTCACTATTTTTAATTATGGGAAGTTTTTGACATTACCTATTTGTATTCATCCATATCGTTGCAGGGTGATAAGAACATGATCAAATTTGATGGTGATCACAACTCCCCGAGGCCACAATTTTATTACGATTCCGTTTCAATTTTTTTCTACAATGTTCTTCACCCCCCTCAGTTTCCTGCTGAGTTCCCAAGCAACTTAGAAAAGTACTATGATTTGGGAGATCTTCCAGTTGGAGCCAATTCAGATGAGGTGAAAAATAGGCCCTTATTATTAGAAACAGCAAGATTTTTGACTGATATCTAATCACAGTACTTCATAGTTGGAAATTTTTTTCATGCAACTTTTTTAGCTTTTTTTTTTTTTAAACCATGAATATCTAATTAACAAATCAAAGAATTTCACCTAATTTTTTTACCATGGATAAAATAATATTGGTATATAATGTAAATGAGTCAAGTAGAAATTGAGCCATAGTTTCAGCTCGAGCCTGAGCTAATTTCTATGAGCTCAATTTGCTTCATTTATTATAAAAAAAATTATTATAATTCAACTGAAAATTGTACTAAAATGAATAAAATAATGATATTTTTTTGGAGAAGTAATAAGAAATTTGTTGAGCTTAGGATGAGAAAATGTTTAAATTTTTTTAGCAATTTTGATATTAAACCTTGATTACTAGTATATTTAAGCGAGCTTACTTATTGATTAATTGAGTTAGAGTTAGTTCAAGCTTGACCTATTAGGTCACATTTGGTTCATGACAAAGTTTAGAAAGTGAAGGAATTAAGACGTTTTTTCTTTTTGAGGTGAACGCAAGCCTCCAGGAGGATAGAGGTATATGCCCCAAGATAAAAAAAATTAAAAACTCATAAATTTAAAAATGTCATAAATATGATATTTGACAAACCATAAATCTTAATCATTAAACTTAGAATTTAAATATGTCAATAGACTTTACTAGTTTTCTTTATAAAACATACATATAATATTCCCAAATCTCAAATATAAAGCAAAACTGTAAAAGTTTGAAATAAAATTTGAACTTTAAGCTTTGAATTTAAATGTCACAAGAATCAAGATCCATAATGATCATCATTATTTTCATTATTATTACAAGAATCATTATATGCAATAACTTTATCATCCTCAAATTTTGTGTTATCATCATCTTCAAATTCTTCTTCAATTACCACATCTTTCATTTTACTTCCGAAATTCACATTGAATTCAATATAACTAGTAAAACAACTAAGTAATCAATTATACTTTCATTATGGAATTATCGTTAGATTTTTTTTAAGCTCTAAGTCCACTTTGCTTCTTTCTTTTAATGTTTGTAAAGTAAAAGTTGCTTCAAATTCAATCTCTTCATTATCATCATCGTCATTAAAAGTCATTTTTTTAACTTCAACTTCAAATCCTTTAACATTCCTAGGCATCATTCATTCATCATCAAACTTAATATCATCAACGTCCAAAGAATCTATTTCACTACCATCATTTTTTGTTATTGTAGCTTTAAGTATTTATCTTTCAATCATCCGGCCTGTAGTCATTCTATTTCTTTTTTTTGTATGCACTTGGTTGAATATGCTCCAATGGCGCTCACATGCGGAAGCTGAACAAGTAAGACTAAGAACTTTCTCAGCAAATGCTTTGAGTTCAGCCACGTCATCTTCGAATTGTGCTCATCAACATTCTAGCATAAGATTAAATAAATGCAACAATATATATTGACTTATTAAGATATAATTTTATATGTAAATGATAAACACATTGACGCAAACGTCCAAAGGCAGATGTTGGAGTTGCAATCCCACATAATTGGAGCAAAGCAAAAGTCAAAGACTTTCGGTTCGGTTTAGTCATGGGGACAGCCAGTCGGTTCTTCCAAAGGGATTTATCGTCTGTTTCAAGTAGAGGGGCCCACTTCTAATTATACTGTTGTTATATATTTATTTTTCATATTTTGGGTGTGGAGTTTTCATGTGTTTTGTAATAGGATAGCTGTCGTTATATCCTCTTCCCTTCGAGGACTGTATCCTAGGATTTTAGGTGCTGCTTCAGTTGTATCATGGTCTCTCTATCCCTTTTCGCATACCTCTCGCTTCGCTACCATGCCTTCCTCCTCGTTGCAGCTGCCCCAACAGTAGTCTTTTGCTATTCTTCTTGCAGTTCCTAGTTATCCAGCCTTTTGCCTTACTACAACAACCCTAGGAAAATTCGTCTTTTGTTGTCCCGCAGTCCCACGCCTTCCCTATCTCTGTTGCCGCCTGGAAACAACCGATCAGGGTTGTCTTCTGTTGTTCCATTCGCCTGACCAGTTGTTTCTCTCATTCCAATCTGCTGCTATTGTTGCAAATCCTCCCCTTCATTACTGACGTCCTTTCCACTTGCTGCCATCAACTTGGACAGCCCTCACGCTTGGTCCCCCGACTGGAAACCGTTGTCTTGCAGTTTTTTGCTTGCCAACAATCTTTTCCAGCCCAACGCCATCTTCCAACCCGTCACTGACCACCACTACCACTCGGGGATTCCACCTCTTTGAGTGTTTGTGTTGTCAGATGCTACATTCGATTTATGGTATCATGATTGTTGTTACTTCCTATTCTAGTTGATTTTTAGTAATAATGTTTGAATTTGTCATTTTGGTATGGGTTAATTTTAGCATCATTTGGTATCAAAGTCAGGTTAACCCTAGTCCTATTTTCTAGCATCTGACATACCCAAACTTATCTCAACCACTCCCCTCTCCCTAGAAAATTTTTGCTCTCCACTAAAACAAACTTTACACCCTACCTCATCCCTATACACCCTCTTCCTCATACCCAAAACCTAACCATGCCACTGTCAAGACAAGTGCTAGTCGCCACTCAGGAGTTTACCAATGAAGACATAACAACTCCATTGAGTGCTATAACGACTCGATAAAATTGTGGAAAGGAGACCGTCCAATGGGGTCACCCAAACTCCATTTGATTATAGAAATGAAGTGCATGTCAGAGGATACACAGATGAAGTGTTTATTAGATAATATATTGAAGTGTCTGTCAAAAGATATAGAGTTGAAATGTCTGTTAGAGGATACAAATGTGAAGTGTATGTTAGTGATTTCAGAGATGTAGAGCCTCTGCCTTGAAGAATTGACTAGAAATATATGAAAAGCCAGGATTTTAAGGTAATGATGGATTTGCTACATTTTGGCGATCACTTGGATCTAAAGGAGTTCATCGAGTGACTTCAAACTGTGACGTCTCACTGGACAAAATATTGAAACTAGCCTCTAGCATGTTCAAAGTTTGTCGCAGCTCTTTAATTCTTTGCAAAGTCAAATAAGTCGTGACAAATCTTGTAACACTGGTCAGATAAGTTCTTTATCTGTGAATTTTCTTTTCAGCATAATACCCAAAAATGGTTGTAAATAAATTTATTTTATGTCTTTAGCAAAACAGATTTATGGTGCGGCAATTTTCCCAAATTTTCAAGTATCAAATCAAGATAATGAGCAGCACAAGGAGTCCAGTAAGATGCTCTCATTTTTCCTTTCAACACCTTTATAAACCGGTGCATTATCTATAATAACTTGAACAACTATACTCTCCCTAACTTCTTTAACAGCCTTATCAAGCATTTTAAATAGCAATTGTGCATTTTTTACAATGGCCAATGCATCAATAAATATCAAAAATATTTTTCCATAATGGTTATTAATAAAAAAGTCTATAATACTTATTTGTCTGATATCATAACAACCATACTTGTCTCAACCCTTTTTTTTTTACTTATCTACCATTCTTGTTATAGTCTAACATCCAAGTTCCCACCCATACATAAGATTTTGCCTGTGGCCATAATTTTCAACAGACAACAACAACAACAACAACAAAGCCTTAATCCCACTAAGTGGGGTTGGCTACATGAATGTTTTTTCTCCATTGCGTCCTATTTAGTGTCAAATTTTCATTTAATTCTAATAAATTAAGATCATTTTTTATGCAATAAGCCCAAGTTTTCTTAGGTCTACCTCTGCATTTCTTAACATAAGTTGTATCTAAAACATCTACTCTCGTAATCAGATCATTAGGTGGTCGACGTTTAATATGACCAAACCATCTAAGGCGACTCTCTAATTTCATCCGTCACTGGTGCAACACCAACCCTATTACGGATATATTCATTTCACATTTTGTCTCTAAGTCACTCATCCACCTAATCATTCTCATCTGGGCAACACTTCATTATGCTTCTCTTTTAAAGGCCAACATTTAGCACCATAGAGCATTGCAGGTCTCACCACCATCTTATAAAATTTTCCTTTCAGTCTAAGCGGTACTTTTCTATCACACAATAAGCAGAACGCATTCCTTCTCTTCAACCAACCAACCTGAATTCTACTATTAACATCCCCATCTATATCACCATCGCTTTGAACAATGGACCCGAGATATCTAAATCGTTCACACCTTTTAATAATTTGATCACCCAAAGTTACACTTCGTCACTAGACCTACTATTACTAAAATTACATTCCATGTATTCAGTTTTAGTTCTACTAAAACGAAGACCTTTAGACTCCAATGTAGACCTCCATAATTCAAGTTTTTCCTGGACTTTTTCTCGTCTTATCCACAAGGAGGATATCATCAGCAAAAAGCATACACCAAGGTATATCCTCTTGTAAATGCCCAGTAAGACCATCCATAAATAAACCAAAAAGATATGGGATTAAAGTCGATCCTTGATGTAAACCAACAGAAATAGTAAAATATTTGGTCTCATGAAAACATCTTGCAATATCTAAGCATATTCTATTTCTATTTTCTTTTGTAGAAGTTGGAGGAGGAATTGTTTGAGAGTTCATTTTCTCATATTCAACTACATTCACAACAAATCTATCCTTATTCCTCGAGTTCCTCTATCAGAAGAAGACAAATGATTTCCACTGCTGGAACAAAATATGAATTAGTCTCAATCATCTCTTCCTTATTTCAATGCGTTGTTTCTTTTGAAGTGACGTAAATTTTTTTTTTAATTCAAAACATTCTTTTTTGACTTCATCTAGCACCTTCTCACATGCTCCAACATTTACATGTGTGCGGACCAAGTGATCTTTTAAGTCTTTCAACACCACAAGTAATGTGCTTGTCACAATTTACATTTCAAGTAAACATTTACCTTCTTGGCATTATCTCTTGACACTTCAACTTGAGTCCCATACTTCCAAGCTGGATCTTTTCTTTTTGCGCTATCACCCATTGTAACATATCCAAATGTTTCTTCAAACAAAACAATCATTTAAAGCAAGAAGATTTTTCATATTATATGCTACATAAATTAATGCAACACGATTATTTAAATTGAAAAAATGTGAAGATAACATTGCCTTCTAACTTTCACATTAATGATTAAAAAGGCTGAAGTCATTTTTCGTACAAAATTGAAAAATCATTCTAATTAGGAAATAAAAGGTTAAAATTCATCGACCATTAAGAATTTGCTAAATTGAAAAATATAACATTGTCTTTAAAGCATACATTTTATTGATCTAAAATTCAAATGATAATTAAAAATTGTCAAAATCTGAAATTACAAAAAAAAGAGAAAAAAGTTGATTCATGTCACAAAAAAAAAAAAAGAAAAACAACTTGCATCAAAGTTCAAACTTGACAAAATCATAATCCCACACACCAACTTTGATATTCGAGTTAGAATTTGAAAAATGGATGAAATAAGTGTTTGTTTTTTAAATAGCAATGTCTCGATTGCTATGTATGCAAATGCCCGATAATAAATACTAAATAACAATCTCTCGATTGCTATGTATGTTAATGCCCCAAAAATATTAAAATCAAACGCTCATAGACACATGAAAGAAAAAGCATGGCTTACAGTGGCTTGGGGAAATCGATAGAAGGGAGAACCACAGAAGAGAGGAAGCCGTCTATATAAGAGAAGAGGAAGTCATTGGACTTCGCCGCATTGCTGGGGTTTACCATCCGTTGGACTTAAACGTTGAACTTTATCGTTGAACTTTGACGCAGAAAGTTGAACTTTTATGCTTGAAGGCTCTGAATGAAGGACTTCAATGCTCACACTCATGAGTAACAATAACTGTCGAAGAAAGTGGAAGAATGTAGAAAACTCTCGGAAAATGTCGTCCAACCTTAAATCTTTGATATGGGTGCTACATGAAGGTTAGAGGTATTTAATACCTAATTTTAATTTGAGCGACATCTCAACCGCCTTGTGGTGCTACAAACAAGCATGGAGGCATGCGCCTCACTGTACTGAGGCATAAGTCATACCTGCACCTGTGAGGTTTGCACTCTAATTCATTGAAGCAACGCCTCAAATTGAGTTGCACCTCGGAGCAGATGCCTCAGGCTCGCCGAGCGCTTTATTAAGCCATGGTACACGAGTCATTTATCAAGATGAGAATGAGTTGGCTCACTAGCAGGCTGGGCTCAATTGCATCGCTAGTTGGTATCATGTCCTTTTATGATTTTTTATTTTATTTTATCATGCTTTAAATGTTTATGATATACCCTAATGAATATTTTTGATAGTTCATGAATGATTCATTAATTCAAGTTTGGTATATTTAAAGGAACTAAAATCTTTGTAGCGTATATGAATAAAAATCTAGCATAGTTCCAATGGATTTGATTTCAAAGTTGTTTTGTAGAAGTACGATTAATGATTTTGAAGTTGGTATTATGTCCTTCTAGAAAATTTTTATGATAATTTTATCATGCTTTAAATGTATTATGATATACTCGGTGAATATTTTAGATAGTTCATGAATGATTCATAAATTAAATTTTGGCAGAGTACTTGAATGAACTAACTTTTTTTCAACATATATAAATAAAGATCTAGATTAGTTTCAACGGATTTGATTTCAGATTTGTTTTCAAGAAGTACCATGATTGAGGTGCATTATAAGCCATCAATTTCTTCATCAGTTCTGATCAACAAACAGATCTTAAAAAAAACAAAAAACAAAAAATCAAAAAATGAAAAATCAAATTAGACCTCAAAATTAATTTTATGGTGTGTTCCAACATCAATAATTTTGATATTGCATTTTGAACGTAGTGACATAGAAGACTATTTCTATGTTGAATAGACTTATATATACACCTTTTCTGCAGAGTGTATTATATGAGATCCTTACTGGGTTTCGTGCTTCTGGTAACGATTCAGCAAGCTCTTCATCTGCAGCACCTGCTCATCCAAAAGGTATTGGCTTATTTTGATGAACTCTAGGAGAGTGAAATGCCATTTTATCCCTGATGTAAAGTTGTCTTCTTTAACTTGCTGAACCTCATACATACCATGTAGGCCCACATTCCAAATCTGTTGTTGAACTGCTTTCAGAAAGTGTGTCCCAGATTTCTATGATTGATGATGATGTGGTATGTTATTCATTTCTTTCTGTTCTTTTCCATTAAGCTGTTATGTAGCAAGAGGTCTTCAACTTCTGAAATGCAGGAGTTCCTTCTTGAGCAAAGCAGCACTGTTGCTGAGATAGATGGAAATAATGCGTATGAAACCCATTTGCAGGCAAGCGGATCAAGGAAAATAAATTTCTCTTTTTGCTTCTTATCATTTTGCATTCTTTCTAACCGTCACTTTTAACTATATAGGATAAACAAAATGGGGAGGATGAGGAATCTCACTCGTGTTCAAGTTCAAATAGGGAAAGCTTTGGAAGATGCTCTTCTCTAGGTGGAGTCAGTGTAGGTTCATCCTCAGGTGAATGTCCTGAAAATCCCAGCCGCAGACATCAGGTTTCTACTCCCTCTAACGACCCTAGAAGTATCCATTACACTCCCCCTACCTCTCTCATATCCTTGTTCCTTTCACTCTTTTGCTGCTCCTATTTCCTTCCTAATCCTCCCCATCATTGTCACAATTTTTTCACATTTCCTCGTATGCACAAATTGTTTTTGTCGCACTACATATATAGGGATGTCAATATGGCTCTCAGTCCCATGATTAGCTTGAAATTTGTTTATTTTACAAACTCGCTTGCTTGACAGGTCGCCTAGCACGACTGTATTCAGTTTGACTATGTTTATATATCATGTAAAAAAATGTGTGTGGGTGCATGTATGATTAAATGTTTACACATACATATATTTCTCTCCCCAATTTGATAAAAAACATTGACACGTACTTCTCCTCGCTTAAAGTATGATGGCTTATATATATAAAGAGAGAGAGAGAGACAGAGACAGAGAGGACAAAGGGCGAATATATTAAAAAAAGGAAGGTTACAGATAGGTTACGTAGGAAATACATGTAAACCCAAAAAACTAAAACATAGACATATAAATGCTACGTCAAAAGTCTGCCAATACTCGTATATTCAGGTAGCTTGAGAATAGTCCAATTTAACTTTGCCCTGCCTCTAATTCTAGGACGGGAGCCAGCTAACAAATTGATAAGTTTACCGCCATTACCCGAAACAACCAGTGTATTATCCATTAAGTTTGGTAGTAAACCTCCATTTTTCTTCTTCTTTCTGGATGCGTAAACCTGTCATTTCTCATCCGAAGACTGGTTCATCTGATCATTTGATTGGTGTAAAGTTTGTCGGACATGTGTAGATTGTTGCACAGCATGAGCCTCATGAGTCTGACTGACATTGGCGCTTCCACTGTAGCTTATATATATATATATATATATATATATATATATATACATAAATCAAAAGGTAATTATATTGATTACCAAAAATGGGAGTACAAAAGAGGCAGAAAGGACGCACTAAAAAAGGGTCCCAACTAATTGATATATAATAAAACCAAAAAGTAAACTCGTCAATTACGTACATTTATACCTAAAAACAGAAAACTCTCAAGGTAAGAGAGATGTATGAATAAAAAAGACTAAAAAGAACTCCTAAAAATGTACAGCCCCATAGTAATTATGGTGTAGCACCGATAAGTAGAATCGCCAGGAAAGAAAGTATAGGTATCAAAGGAAAAGGAAAAGCAAAAGCATGTATAATCATCCACGTGAATGAGAAGGATAATGAAAGAAAGAGTATCCGCTCCTTACAACCAGTACACCAGCAGAAGCCATCCTAACCAAAATGATAATCTGAAACAGGCAGATAGGAGCAAGGAAAAATTAGAATCTAATGAATGATGCATCCAACATATCTCTTGCTAATAATAGCTTTAAATGGTCCCCAGGGGATCTTCCCACATGCAATCCCCAATGACCAATACCAACTTGAAAATCAGTCGGTCTATACCCTCCCTAAATATATGAAACCATTGAATACAAATGCCCTTAGAATATATTAAAAACCTTATCTTATTCAAAGTGTTGGGAACTCCCCATGGAGGCTTCACAGTTCCCAAGAATATATCACTCATCACCTTTGAATGAACCTCACAAATCAAACGAGACCACTGTTGATTAACAACAATTAATAGTGCCAAGTAAACAGCTCACATTTTTGTTTCCAATGGAGATTTGGTGCAGCAAGGAGAGGAAAAAAACTCCACACGTGCCAAGAGAATATCTAAATATACCGCACACCGCGACCTCCTCATTTTTAACACTACCATCAATATTGGGCTTCAGTCACCCACAAGGAGGCAACCATCTGAATAAGATAGATCTCTTAACAACATTATATAGAGATTGAGTAGAGGAGCTATTATAACATCTAAAAGCTTTAGAAGTCTATGTCATAATATTAGCCACTGTACGCTTAATAGAAGGAGCTTCATCATCAAACTTAGCTGAATTTCTTGCAAGCCACACAAACCATAGGAAAATGAAAGGGAGTAGGAAAAAGGAGGGCCCATTTGCACCAAAGATTTTCCAATACCGGCAACACTCTAGCAAAGAACTCCACCCACGAATAACCCAACCTCCTAGGAGGAAAGCCACATCCCTCCAGACATCCATAGTGAGAGAGCAATGAAAAAGTAAGTGAGAAGCGGATTCTTCTTGATTCTTGCACAAAGCACATTGAGAGGTCAACTTTAACACGTTCATTTTTAAAATATTATCATAAGTGTTGCAATTATGTAAATGCCTCCAAACAAAATAGGACATGAAAGGGGTTAACTCGCTACACCAAATAAATTTCCCCCGAGGCCACTCACTAAATTGATCAAGTTTAGAGTAGATAGATTTCACAATAGAAAGGTTCCTTTTATTTTTAAATAATGGCTCATCAAAACTCTCTTATGAAAATAATGAGTGTAAGAGTGCTCCATCTGCAATTTATTCAATAAACGAGAGAAATAATTGAAAGGAATTATGAAAATGAAGGGGATCCCCCTGCTTTATACCCCTTTCCGCTAAGAAGAAATCATAGGAAGAGCTATTAATGAGTATAGTATAGTAATTACACTGCAATCACAGTTTGATAAGCAAGCAAAAATTCTGTTGGAACTCTCTACAGTGCAAAATGTTAAGAATAAAATGCCAATCTACTGCATTATATTCTTTTTTAATATCTAATTTGAATATTATATTCCCTCGACATTTTCTATCCAAATTTTCAACCATCTTTTGGGCAAGTAAGATATTAACAGTGATTTTCCTCCCTTTAACAAATACAGATTGTTGAGGTGAGATGACAGTAGCCAGATGTGGCTGAAGCCTTACCTCAATTAATTTGCTAATCACTTTAGGAATAACTGAAGTGAGACAAAACGGTCTAAATTGACTCCAAGTAGATTTATAACTGCCCTTAGGGATTAGAACTGTGGGAGAGGCAGCAAAAAATTTACCTTGATTTTCCCCAGCAAAATAACTTTGAATTGCCTTCACCACCTCATAACTGTGTGTCAACAAGAAATATAAAAAAGAGAAGTAAACCCGTCCGGCTCAGCGGCCTTATGCTTATCTATACTTTTAAAAATATCTGAAGTCTCTTCTTCCATAGGAATGGAGCATGGATTAATATTAGAGATGTAATCTTTATCCTGCAGGAAAAGGAAATCATCAATAGGAGCAATCTGTATGTTACAATGAAAAAGTTTAGAGAAGTAATTAACGACACTATCCCCCATCATGGCCAGATTAGATATCCAACCTCCCAAATCATCCTTTATCTTTAATATGGTGTTTCACCCCCGTCGCTATTTAGAAGCTTGAAAGAAAAAGTTCATGAGAAAAGAGGCCACCCTCTTATGCAATTTCCACAAAACAAACCAGACATTACCCGCACCCTCATACCTCCAAGCATTTTTTACCACACTAAGAAAAAGTTCATGAGAAGTCCAGACATTAAGAAATCTGAAACAATACTTGCTATAGGAAGCAATAGGAGCAACAGTCGGCGATAGGAGTATGATCCGAACCAACAAAATTGAGATGCATAACTTTGAACATAGTAAACGAATCGAGCCAATTATGATTTCCCAAAAATCGATCTCGTCTTTGAAATAGCAATTCTCTTCACCAAGTGAATGGAAAGCCAGAGTAGCCTAGATCCTAGAGACCAACCTCCTCCATCTTAGCCACAAATTTATTAACCAAACAAGTATTACATTTGTCTCCCCCTTTCCTCTCCAGCAGATTCATAATCATATTGAAGTCCCCACCCACGATCCACTTGTCCTGAATAACACCCCCCAACACAGTAATAGAATTCCATAATGCATATTTGTCATGTAGAGGAGAGCTAGCATAAACAAAAATAGTACAACCCTTGAGGTCCCCGAACTCAAAAAGAGCATGAACAAACTGTGTACCATCTATCAAAACATTCAGAAGGACCTGGGGTATCCAAAATATATAATTTTTTTTGTATTATTACAAAAGTGTAGAAGATGTCTGGAATTTTTTAAAGATCTTCTCCATATGAGCCAAAACCATGGGATCAAAAAACAGCAAAAATGTGAAGCTTATGAACCCTGTATTAGTGCTTTAATCTGCTAAGGGAATGGGGGTCCGCCACCCCCGAATATTCCACACCATGATATTAATCATTATCATCCAAACTACACCTCCTAATAGATCTAGCAAGGGCATGGTGTTGGCCACTATCTGAAAAGAAAACAACATCAGTGCATTAAATGTTAGTATCAGTAATAAGGAGCGCCTCAGAACTAATATTTTTATTTTTCTTCTTTCGACTATACTTCTGGATAAGCCACTCATCCTTCAAACATTTGAAATTCTCCTCGACCCTCAAAAAATCAGCCTCAACCTCCACGCCCTCAACCACCCCCACAACCTCATCACCAACACCCCTCTCCAGGACTCCGATCTCCACCCCTCTAACACCAAAATCCTCACCACCCCCAAGAAGAGCCTCAATCACACCTAAAGAACCCCCAACTTCCTTCCCAACATCATTAGATAAAACATCCCCGAAAGAGAAAAATTAAAGCACACCAAAGTATCTTATTCCATGTTTTTTGTGTCCAAATAAATAAATTAAAGCTTGAATAGTTGACTATGGAACTTCAGATCATATGACGGGAAACATCAATGCTTTCAAAAATTACAACCAATATGTTAATCTCTTTGCATTTCGAATAATTGATGGTTCATTCTCACCACTAGCAGGAACTAGATTAGTCGAATTGATAAAGTATCTTCACCTCTATTCTGTTGTTCTTGTTTCAAAGTTAAATTGCAACCTACTCACAATCAACAAACTTGCTCGTGACCTAAAATATGTGATTAATTTTATCTAATTGTTGTGATTTTCGGGTTTTGGATTCGGAGCATGTGATTAATAGTATGAGATACATGGTGGTCTATACTAGCTCAAAGAAAATTATTTCATTTCGTAGGCAATATCATCCATCAAGCTGTATTTCTAAGTTTAGTTCATATTCTGTGTTAGTTGAAAGTCAATTCTTGGTAAGTCATTGTTGTCACGGTCATCCAAATTCTGCTTGCATGGAAAAGTTGTTTCCATATTTATTTATTACTAAAAATTCAACTTTTTTCATTGTGAAATTTGTTAACTTGCAAAATATACCAGACATATTACAAGGCAAGCCTTCACATCCTTCTTTTGTAATTCACAGGGATATTCGGGGACATTCACAAGTAAATAATATAATTGGGGCACGATGATTTATATCATTCATATGTAATCATTTTAGAACAATATTCACATTCCTTATGAAAGAAAAAATTTAAACCATTATATTTCATTCCTTTCATTATGTGATTCTCAGTCAATTCCAAAATAAAATTCAAATTTTAAAAATTGATAATGCTAAGGATTACTTCAATTCCATTCTTAATCGTTATCTTTTCAAAAATGGTATTATCCATATATTTTTATGTGTGGATCCTTGTCAACAAAAAGGAATTGTGGAAAGAAAGAATATACACTTAGTTGAGGTGGCTTGTACCATTATGTTGATTATAATGTGTTTAAATATTTTTTGGGGAAAGTCATTTTTACAACCAAAAACCTCATCAATAGGATGACTAGTTGAGTCTTAAAATTTCAAATTTTCCTTTATGTTCTCATACAATCTTGCCCACTCATATGCTCTTTTTCTTCTGACATACTATTGAAGATGTTTTGTTGTTCTGCCTTTGTTCACTTCCATCAAAAACACTATACCAAATTTGATCCCAAGTCTCTCAGATGCATTTTAGTCTTCCAATCAAAAAGGGTACAAAATACTACTCTCCAACCACTAAGAGTATGTAACTCCATAGATGTCACCTTCTTTTAGAATAATTTTTATTTTCTCAAGTCTAAAATTCAAGGGAATATCAAATTTGGGCTTTTTTGAAGATAATCTGACCAATTTCTTTTAACTGAACCAAATCAATTCCCTTAACGAACTCCACTTGTCTCTACTCCACCTCAACTAGTACTACTTGAAGAATCAAACTCTATCCAAAAAAGTCTCAATTGTCTCTACTCGACCTAAACATGACACCAATGATCAGGAATTGCATGTCTTCACTAGAAGAAAGGTCCACTGAACATGTAGATGCCATTATGGAGACTCAGGACTGCCAAGAGCCAGAACCAAGGCCTCTTGACAATCATAATCGTTTGGATACCTTAACCCATGACTGTCTTACATCGATGGTTAATAACCTAATGATCCAATTGCACACATGAAAGGTATCTAATGATGCACTGGTCATCCAACTGAAAGATTTGTAGCCTACAGAAGTTGTTGCCTTCTTATAGGGATTTTGTGACAAGCCGTAATAATATGCAGGTTTCCAACTCTATCCAAGGGGCTCTAAAGGTTCCTACATGGAAACATGCAGTTGAAGAAAAAATTTGTGCTCTAAGAAAGAATAATACATTGACACTTACAAAATTACAAAATGGAAAAAATCTTGTAGCCTGCGAATGGATATTCATGGTCAAATATAAAGGAGATGGAAGTTTAGAGAGATTCATAGCCAGACTGGTTGGCAAGGGCTTCATGCAGTTACACAGAATTGACTATCAAGAAATATTTGCACTTGTTGCCAAACTTAATTTGGTTCGGATTTTACTCTTGTAGTAAATCAAGGTTGGTCTTTATACCAACTTGATGTCAAATATGTCTTCTTGAATGACGACCTTGATAAAGAAGTTTTCATGAAAATACCTATGAGCTTAGAAAATAGGTCGAAAAACAAGTTTGCATGCAAGTTGAAGAAATCCTCATATGGTTTGAAGCATTCTCCTCATACTTGGTTTGATAAGTATGCTAAAATAGTGATTACAAACATATATCATCAGTGTCAAGTTGATCGTAATTTGTTTGCTAATCCAATTATAGAGATAAATTTGCTATTCTCATAGTATATGTAGATGATATTATCTTGACAAATGATGCTTCAGAGGAAATTATCAGACTAAAAGGGATGCATAGAACAAAATTTGAGATCAAGGATCTCAGAAATCTCTTATATTTCTTGGAATGGAGTTGACTTGGTTGAAGGGGGGAATTATCATATCCCAAAGTACATCTATGACCTGTTAAGTGAAATTGACATGCTTGGGTGTAAAATTGCCGACACAGATGTGGATTCTAATAAATGGATGAACAAAATGAGATACTTGAAGATGACTCCTAGATATTTTTTATTCTTTAAAAGATCTGAAAATCTTTATATTGAAATATACAGATGCTAGCTGGACAGGAGAGGTAATTGATAAGAAATCAACCACTTGATACTGTTCATATGGGGCAATTTTGCCACACGGAGAAGCAAAAAACAAGTCTTTTGGAGCAGTGCTGAATTTGAATGTTGCACTCTTGCACTAGAAATATATGATGAAAGCGGATTCAAACATTATTAAGGAAACTTAAGGTTGAGTTGAAAGATATAAAGTGGTAGCCAAACAACTATTACCATAGCTAAAAATCTTGTGCATCATGACAAAACAAAACACATCGAGATTGATCGATACTTCTTCTCAGAAAATGTTAATAGTAAAATTTGTTCAAATCAGTGATACCCTTACATGACTTCAAACTGTTGATATCCTTTAATAAAGCACTACTAAGAGTTAATCATGATGAATTAAAGCCTAAAATGGTATGTATAATGTATACAACCCAACTCTCGAGGCAAGTATTGGAAAGTGTCAATCTACACTAGGAAGGAATCCTTAGAATATATTTAATTGATTGTATTTCTGTAATTAGATATTTCCATTTTCTTCTTTTTTTTTCTTATTTTGCAAGGATTCTTATTTTGGTTCATTTCATTATTATTATTATTATTATTATTATTATTATTATTATTATTATTATTATTATTATTATTATTATATATAATAATATCTAATAATAATAATAATAATAACAATAAGTGTGCGAGCCCTTGCTTACTGGTTGCGGCCTTTGGCGTAAGTCCCTCGGGAAAGGGGTTCGAATTCCAACCATTATAGGGGGATTTGAATAGAACACAGGACTGGAAGGGGGGTCCGCTCCTCGGTCAGTACAACTTATAGGGGTTGATTGGCGGTCTCCTGACTGTCGATCAACTTTTCAATATATATATATATGTGTGTGTGTGTGTGTGTGTGTGTGTGTGTGTGTGTGTGTGTGTGTAATAAGGTGCAATGCATTGAAGCTAAGTGTGAAATAAATTTCTTTCTAGAATTCTACAATTTTGAATTCGTGCGAAACAATATTTAATGATGTTAGAAAGAATGAAAGGTTTGGACATTGCATTTGATTGTCATATATATGCTCATTTTTATTATAGAAAGGTGTGTGTCTGTGAATATATATGTATTTTTTTTTAAATGTATGGAACCTATCATAAGACCTATTATGGATAATCTGACATGATCAATTACTAATAACCAAAGGACAAGGCTAATTATAAATTAAATTTTACATCAGAAGCTAGTGAATATTTCGTTAAATAAATTTTTTACTTGGCTGAAATTTTGGGGATAGCTTATATTCAGCTTACCATGAACTCCAAGTTGTGGCACATTTACTGAATAATACCGAATTTAATATTGGGCTCACTCATTTGATTTCACAACTTTCTTTTGTTTGAACAGATTATGCTAAAAGCACTTGCTACGCCCCTAAGAAAAATCCAAAGGAAGTCACCGAAACCTAGGAAGACAAAGAGCAAGAAGGATTCGTCGGGATTGAAGAAACCAAAGCGCTGGGTAAGGTTTGACAAGGCCGAAGCATTATTTAGTCAACGCTTGCGCCTCTGCCTTCTTGGCCGGTTCAATCACAAGCGTAATCATTCTACTTGATTATGTTGAAAAACAGAAGAACAATTTTACATAGTCACAAGAGTTTATGATCAATTCAACTCATTGTCAATCTTCAATCCCTGATAAGCTTTCCATTATCTGGTTCAAATCAGTAATTTGTTTCCATTTTGAAGTCTTATAATGAAGGGATTGCTAACCCAGAAGATGTTCAGATCCATGTGAGTTTTCATGTAGCAGATAGTGATTATTTGAAGCATTAGGGGTTGGGATTAGTTTCAGTTAGCTTCTGTAGGCCTTAGAAGTGAAGACTTTGAAGACTAATAAGGCATTTGTTATTGTTAATTAAGAGCTTTTTGTGTAGATTTTATGGGTACAGTGTCTTGAGTTCTCATTTATTTGATGTTTAGATTTTGATACTGTAGTTTACCTGCTGGTCTAACTGCAGGTAAATCAGATGAAACTTTAACTTGTATTCTATTTTATTTTTTATTTTGGAATGATATCTTCTTTGTAATGGAATTGTAAGAATTTATTTCTAGTCCTTTGATTGTCATTTTTTATGGAAGGTGGGACTTTTCTTATAGGAGAATAATTATTTATTTATTTAATTTTTTTTATTTTTTTTATTTTTTTGTTTTCATCTAGCAGTTTACTGTAATTTCTGATTTCAATATTTTCACAGACGAACAATTATTTGTGAATTGAGTTCCATTAATTTTTAGGGAAAATTACATACACGGCACTCGAAACATCACTAATTACAAAAATACCCTAGGTGTTGATAAAAGTAAAAAATTTTGATTTTATATTTGAAATAACGCTGAAATTTATAGTAGAAAAGAATGTCATATCTTGCGTATATGAAATTTTAACTGTCGAATTATGCACTGTTCAAGTTCTAACACTTTCTTTTGTTAGTTTCAGACACTTGAATAGAATCAAAGTTTTAAACTGTAATCAAGCTCAATAAAGCATATATATATTAAATAGTAATGGTTTAATTAACTTAGTTATCGAATAAAATTACTGTTATAATTGTTGCAGGCAAGAAGATTTTATAAAGTGAGTCTGTTAACGATCATTTGGGATCATTTTTATTATTTATTATTTATTATTTATTTTGTTTTATTTATGTTTATATTTAAAATAAAACATGTTTGATAAAATTACTATTATAATTGTAGGTAAGAAGATTTTATAAAGTCAGCCTGTTGACTGGCAATGTGGGATCACTTTTAGTTTTTTTTTTTTTTTTTTTTTCTTTTCTTTTTATTTTGTTTTATTTATGTTTTGATTTGAAATAAAACATATTTAGTATGATTATGAAATTATTGTTTTTTAAACTACTTAAAAAATTTAAAAATTATTTGAGTGTTTTAAAAAATATGTTAAATACGCATTAAATAAACATGTTTTTAATAATAAAGGAAAAAATAAAAATAAAAGTAAGAAATAAAATTAATCTCGAAAAAGCCCTTAGCTTTCAATAATGTTTAACTTGTTATTAAGAGAGTTAAATTTATCATATAAGAGAATTTTCTTTTTAATGTAGGAACATGGAAGGGAATAAATTATTGGGCTTGATTTAATTATAATGTTTTTATTACTTATAGGCCAAAATTATAGAGTTTTCATTCTCTAAAATGATATAAAACACTAATATAATCAAAAGATCGAGATTGTTAGTGCATAGTGTTTATGGAGTGGGTAAAGATAATCTAAAAATGTCAAGGTTGATGATGTTACATGTTAGTTGGTTGAATCATTTTTTTTAATGAAGAGAGATTAGTTAACAAGATTTGTTGGGCCATTGAAATTGATTTACACATTTTTTTCCTCCTTGAAAGGATGAGAGACATGACATTTGAAAAGTAAATAAAAAAATAAAATAGAAAGCAAATAATATAATCAACAGACTATAGAAGCGTTAAAATTATTTGTGTTGAATCCTTTTGAGATGTGAGATCTCTTATAATTTGTGATACAATTCGAGAAAGATCTTGAAGAAATGAGGGGAAAGTAAGGAATTTTTGTAGAGTTCTTCGAAGGTGCAGGCTTAAGAGAGGAAAGAAGAGAGAGCCGGAGAGAGACGCCTGCACATTCATATATTCATGAACATGTGTACCCGCATGGTAGCCTAGAAAGTAATCATAAAACTAGGTTATATGTTATGTAGTACGGAGTCTGATCATACTCGTTGACAAGACTATTGGTGTGGATTATCATGTCATTAATAAATGACAGTATGTATGCTAACAAACAAGAATTCTCTTTCTTTTGCCTTGGAGAGCTGTCTGTCAAGCTTGGTGATGTAGCCAGGTACTTATTGATGTGGTCATACGAGTATGGAATAAAAATCAGGCGGTGTAGACGAGTTTGACTAGAAGAGCTCGCTTGAAGATCGAGTTTGGGTCGACCCATTTTAAGGAACTCACAGGAATGCTAACGTAATTCAAAGATATTTGCAATATTTTTTTGGACAATAAGGAGCTCAGTAGCTTGTCATTTCCAAAGGCATGTCTAACGGGTATGATTGATTTGATCAGTGCCAGACCATTGAATGCACAACGTACGAGCTCAATCCATTAAGCCCATAAGGCCCATTTAGCATTTAGGCTTTCCAGTTGCTCAACAACTTATTTTTTAGAATACATTTTGTTCATTGATTCACTTACCTGAGAAGAATGACAGAATGAAAAGATAATGGAACAAGTTGTCTTTTCATACGAGTAGAGGGTTGAGAAAATTGTAGTAAATGTCATGCCTTGTGGAGTTTGTCCCAATACATATCTAGTAATATTTGATAAAACAATGTTATCCACCAGCCATAAACTTTATTGGTTATGCATTAAAGAATAGTTGCATGATTTCTCCAATGAGCTCGTACTTTCTTTCCTA
Organism: Papilionanthe hookeriana x Papilionanthe teres; assembly: GCA_022702705.1. Classification (NCBI taxonomy): domain Eukaryota; kingdom Viridiplantae; phylum Streptophyta; class Magnoliopsida; order Asparagales; family Orchidaceae; genus Papilionanthe; species Papilionanthe hookeriana x Papilionanthe teres. Next base: position 24,779,612 of record CM040423.1, read on the forward strand.
TGTGGGCTCATAAGCTACGCCTGGAGGTAGTATTAATGAGTACTCAAAGATAACTATGAACCATTTCTCATTCAGAAGCCTTCACTTTCCTAGAGATTTAAGCATCTCGTTCTGCGACTGTGAATCAAAGAAATTTTCAGAAGGATTACTCCTTGCCAAGTTAGTCAGGATGGAAGCACATACTGTTATGAAATATGTGACTTATTTCAATCACTTATGAAGTGTGCACTATTGAGAAAGGGTGAAGTAATTTGCAAAAAAGTTTGAAACAATCCTATTTTATACGATATATTGATGCTCAGTTTTTGGGATTATCAGAAAATAACTATCAAATCATTTAGAATAAGTACTGCGAGGACACTTATTGAACTCACGATACATAGTCACCTTATTATAAGAAAATTATAACGTTAGCAATGTCAGCACTAATTTTGGTGGTTATAAGAATAGTTTTTTATGTTAATTCCTTGTGTGATATTTAAGAGTTGCATTACATTTATGATTGTGGAATGTTATGATTCAAAGACTTTATTCTTATATTCCTCCTATTTGCTCTCAAGAGTTCATCATCACTTCAACTTTGCTCTGATGGGAAAGGTTTCCAAGGAGAAGATGGATGTCCCAGAGGAGTGGTTGCATGTGATTATTTAATGGAGGGTGAAGAAGGGAAGACATTCTAAGGATTCATACAGCTTGAAGAGAAAGGATAGTGATGCGAGAGTTCTAAGTTTACTGAGACGAAAGAGCTGTCAGGAAGTTATGCTGAAATGAGATGACTCTAAAAGAAACATCAAAATTTCTTATTTTAAATCAATCTTTAGGGAACCAAATGCTGCAGTCCCAAAAGGTGGTGATGGATCTCCAAATTCTAATTTTTCTGGATTATTGAAAGGGTTCAAATATAATTGTGCTCTCAAATCTGAGTCTAGATGACCATGTGTTGGTTTTTTTATTTTTTTTAGTTTTTGTAGTTTTGCGTTTTAGATATTCTAACTTTTCTTTTGCAATTAAAGTCTTTGATTAGTCTCAACGACTCCATTACGAAAGATGATGAGGCACTAAAGGATCAAGCCGTGGAGGTGATGAGGGAAACTCGGAAGAATGTAGATGACTCATTCTGAAAGTCAATATTAACTACTCCTTTTCCATTTGCATAACCTCCTTACACTCATTGATCATCATTCTTTTTTACTGATGGACGAGCTAAGGATAAACTCATGGAGATGAGGTTAATTGTCTTTGAGGGTTTGTCATTGGAGGAAGAATCAGTGGTTGTTGCTGAAAATAAATCTTTCGTGGAAGGAGCCGGAACCACCTCACCGAACTTCTCTAATAATGACCTCTTGAATCTCATGAATTAGTTGAGGGAAGAGTTGTTATCAACTCTTCAGAAATTGTGGAGGACTAAGGAGAAGAGCATGCAAATTTTGGAGGAGCTCGGAGAAGTTTGGGATGAGTTATTAGTCATGAAAGATAAGATGGTACAACTTGAAGACAGGTCACTCGATATGTAGCATCATGTAATGGACCTGGAAGATGAATTGCAGAAGGTCTAGAATCATGATCTTTCTTTGGAATATAAATTTGTGAGAGATTTTATAGAATTGTTGGAGAACCACATAGTTAGAGGTATAAAAAGTCAATTTTACTACTTCTTCGTCGTTGAGTGGTCCTAACTTAGATAGTTTATTGTATGAGAGCATTTAGTCATGAAGAGACTTCTACAGTATGGGAATATTAATTTAAACAATGTAAAAAACAATTACTTTAAGTTTATTTTGTGAAGGCTATGATTTTATTTCCCATTAAATTTTTATATTGTAACATTTGAATTGGAATATTTTCAAATTTTCTTCCTTTTCATTGAAAGATACCCGTTCAGTTTGAGGCACGGGTGTAACACCCTTAAGATGATGAATAATTTATTATGACATGAAAATTTAATTTTAAATATCTTATTGATCTGTTGTTCTTTTTAACTTTTGGAATGTATTTCTATTTTTATTCTCACATTTATATATGGGTTCAAATGATTCAAATTTGATGTTCTTTTTCAAGCCCTTTTCCTTATTTTTCCCTTAACGATCGTTAGTCGTGCCCAAGCTTTTTCACTCTTTGTGTTTTTTCTTTTCCTGCAACCATAGTGAACTTAGATTATTCCAGCCCATAGGTAGATATAGTCGAAATTCTTATTGAGATTAGTAGCATAAATTTCCTTGCACCAAATATGTCCATGGGATTCGTGATTATTAGGGAGGATCTTGCCAAGATACAAAAGAATTACATCTTTGATGATTCATACACTCCTTAGCTACGACGAGAGGATGAAGCTCCAAACATTGTGCTTCTATATGAGGTGTGTTGCTATCAAGATCAATTTTGGTTTGACCTTTATCTTCCTCTCTGTGAAGAATTAATAGATGTCTTTAACTTATTCGGGTTGGTTCTCGCTTAGATTTTCCCGAATTTGACAGCGAATGCGATGTCAGTTATCTTATATTTAAGTCATATGAAATTCTACCAGTCATCAAATATTATTTTTAATTTGTTGTGGCCAAACATATTTTAGAATGAAAAGATATTGTTATCTCCCTTGTAGATTATAATGTTAAAATTAGAGAATAAGATTCCTAGTTGAAAGAAGAAGGTTTGCATTGTCCATTGCAAAATTACTTGCAAGATACTTAGAACCCCTTAACTGTTTACCGGGTTTATGACATGATAATCACAAAACGCACTTTTGAGGAAAGTCAAAGTTACACCTTGTTGATGGGTATGAAACCCGATGCAGAGTTTTCATAGAAACAAAATGCGTAAGGGTATCTTTGTCAGGTGTGTGTTAATCCCACTCGCATAAGAATATTTCCTGAATAATCTTTCAATCATTATTTTGAATCATTGAGATTTTTGTTCATTTTAAAGAGGGCACCTCAGCCTCTTAAAGATGGATTAAAAGATTAGGAACTCTTTGAATAAAGTGTTACAAAAAGAGGTGGTGAGGCCTCAAGCTTGTTGGCTATAAAGAATGTTGGAGAAGATGAAAGACAAGTTACTGACTCACCTATCATTAACGCGCCTGCCATTGACAAATGGAGACAATGAGGATAAGGATTCCTCGCAAAACTCCCAAGGAGGAAAAGAGTTCCTGAGAGGGAAGTTGGGATAGTGTTCAGAGATCCAATCCTAGTTCCTTGAGTTACATAACTAGTGCCCTAGAGGAAAGGAAGAGTTGTACTGGAGGAGTCGTTGCCCACTGTAGCTTGCTCTAAGAAGAGCAAAGTGCCAGAGGAGGAGGATGTTGGCATGGAATCCTTAGGAGTGGCTACATCTGGCCTCTCATGAGAAGAAGTATATATGAGAGATTGTATCACTTTATTAGATGAGGCATGGACTTGCACAATGGTTGATTTAAACTTGGAATGGATGAGCACGTTTAATTACTCTGAAAGGATTCCTCAGTTAAGAAAAGTTATCCACTGTATAAACGGGTTGAACTAGCCAAGAAGGTTGGAAGATCTTAACTTCATGCTCTATTAATGGAAAGCAGACTGTGACTTTGCAATGGGGATACATTATCACACTGTCAGTTTTGCAAAGAACAAGCTAAGTTAAAGTATTCTCTCTTTAAGACTGAGAAGAATTTAGAAAAAAATTTGAGGGGAACTATCTTCGTCTCAAATTCAGGTAAAGAAATTAGAGGAGAGAGCTAAGCTCTTTGATGAGCTGGAAGAGAAGAAATCTCATAATATCTCACTAGAAGGTGAGTTAATCGATATGAAGGAATGACTGGAGGTTTGGCGGATGAGTTCGTTGAGCACAAACAGTCGGCGGGACTCTTATTTCAACATTGTACCGAGCAGAGGAATGAGACGAAGGACCAGAATGCACCTCTTGAGAGAATTTCTATCAATTTAGAGGAAGTTGATAAGTCAAACGAGGAATTAGAGAAAAATTTATGAGCTTGGATAAGTAGATTGCAAAGAGTTTCTTGAATAATTTAAAACGGTGTCATAATTTGAGAAGTTACAGACGGATCAGTGTGAGAGGACGGTCAAGACTTGCTTGAATATTGGTGTAGAATAAAATGCTTACCCTTGACTGGGATAATTTTAAAAAAATATATGAAACTCTAGAAAATATCTAGCGATGAAGAAGAGGATCATGTTGAAACTTCTTCCAATGCCTAGTCGTTGTTGTTTCTTCTAAAGTTACTTTTTTATATCATAATACACATGTATCTTTGCATTTTGAATTTTGTTGTTACATTATTTGAATAATATATCTGATTTTATAGTATTCATACATGATCAAAGTCCTACTTTCTATGCTTGTAATTTAGATGCATCGTTAATACAAATTCTCTGACTTAAATCTTACGTTTTTTTGTCAGTCCATTATAAGTATCAATCTCTAGTTAATTTGTCACCTTGGGTAGATCAAGTTAAGGCTTTGTTGAACTCATTTTTTATGAGGTCCAATCTTTCTTCCTTAGAAGCCTAGGATCTAATAATAGGACTTTTCTGTTGACTATCCTAGAGGACTAGTGATGGAAACCTCCCATGTAGAAATTCTAAACACTTATTGACTCTTCTTGTGAAGTCTTATATGGGTGGTCCAATGCCCTTAGTCGTTGGCTAAGATGGCTAGGACCAACATATGAAAACTCAAGAATGAGTTCCTATAAGATCAATAAAGCCTTTGGATGGACCTGGGTGGCCTTTTCTTGTTCTCTCACATACATACTTAAATCTATCACAATTCCCCACATACCCTAAACCCTAAACAGCTTACACTTGACCTACCACCTAACACCTTTTAGAAACTCATGTGGGTGATCCCAAGCTCTTAACCTTTGGATAAGATGGCTAGGACTGACATGTGGATGATCTAGAATGAGTTCTCTTATGGATCTTATGGCTTTAGGGTAGCTTCATGGCTTGCATGTTTACCCTACCCAAATTTACCAAAATGACCGAAATACCCTTGAAACCCAAAAATTTCAAAATTGTCCAAATCCCCAATTTTCCATCAAAAATCATTCCAAACCACCATAAATTATTCAAATTGCCCAAATTCACTCAAATTTACTCAAAATTAGCCAAAATCCCAAAAATTCCCAAAATGCCCCTATGGTCCCAAATTTAAATTTCTTCACCAAAATCATTTTTTAAGCCCCTTCAAACTATCTAATTGATCTAAAATGCTCCAAACTCTTAAAATTAGCCAAATGCCCAAAATTCCAAAAATTTCAAAATAGCTCAGTTTTCACCAAATTCCAATTTTTTTCCTAAAAGTCCAAAATTCATCAAAATTGAGTCCACATTTCAATTCTAAAATCACCACGCCCAAAAACAATACTTCATGAAAAATCTCCTAAAATCTCAAGCCCATCCACATTAATTTCAAAACCAATTCCAAAAGCCCAAAATTAGCCATCATTCCTAAATTTTAAAAGCCCAAAACTTTGATTCATTTTAAAAGCCAAATCTAAACTTGTCATGACATGAGATCATTTCCTTCTCATCCATTTAATTAAATTGGAATCCTATATCCTAACATCATGATCAAAATCACCCAAATTTAGGCTCATGACAAATCCCCTCAAAATTACCCAAAAAAATTCAAAATCCATTCTCATGCAAAGGAGCCAAGCCAAAGGCAAGCCATGAAGCCACCTCTAAACCACATGCAAGCCATGAGAGCTTTGTCATGTCCTTCATACTCAAAATGGCAAAAGGAGGAGACCCTTTAATGACCTCCTAAAAGGTGACTAACCCTTCCTATGCTTCACCTAAACCCAAATTTAATCTAAATAATCTTAATTGGAACTTCAACCCACTGATAAAACTGACCTCCTCATCAACTCTAACCACTTTAAGGGTGACCTAAGCCAATTTGGTGAGCCTAGACTCAACCTAAACCCAAGTAAACCCAAATCATTTCCTATTAATATAAGCACCTTCACCCATGCACAAACGCAATTGGCTTCACATTTATATTTAATCGTATAGATGTGTTCGTCTCACATAGATGAAGGTGAAGAAACAAACCACACTTAATTTAGTTGAGTATCAAATGAGAACTTAGGGTTAGAACGTGGAAGATTTTTGTGTTAGGACGATCAGGAACGATGAACGGATGTCGTCCATTCATGCGTGTATTAGGTGGACGGCGGAGATCAAGCGGACGAGGGAAGGACACGTGAACCATGAAGCTAAGGTGTAAAGCGCAGCCAATCAGAGTGCTCCTCTTGGCTTTTCAGAGACTTTAAGGATGACGCGGCGACTGACTCGGATAAGTAGAAAATTAGGGAATTTTGGATTTAAATAATTATAGAGATTTTAAAAATTCATATCTTGGTGTAGGAAAATAAAAAAAAAATCCTCTGTGCTAAGTGAACAGAGGAGAATTGTATGAACCAAAAATAAAAAATATTTATTAGGTATTTTGTTTAATTAATTAAATACTCTAGAGAGTAATTGAATCATAATTAATTAAATAATCATCCAAATTAAATAAAATTTTTAGGGCTTATTCTTGATGGCATGAGAAATCTTCTATAATTTTTCCAGGGACATAGAGCATTTGTACGACCAAAATCTCTAATTTTCTATGACTATTAGCATTATTTCATTTAGAAAAATTATAAAAATTAAAATATAAATTATAAAAATACAAAAATTAGTTTGGTAGGTTCATTGTGGTGATAGGATTCTATGAAAAATAAAAATCAAATTTGAAAAATTAAAAAAATATTTTATTATTTAAAGATTAATAAAAATACCAAAAAATAAGAATATGCAAAATAATTCAAAAAGTCACCAAATTACCTCAAATTGAAGTAAATGAAATTATGAGGTCTCTATAAAAATTTGGAAGTCAGAAAATTTTTTTTTAATATGGAAATGTATTTTCTAACTAAATAGTAATTTTAGCTTAAATTAATTACAATAAAAAAAAGAAAAATAAAAAAAATTATGAAATTAGTTTAGAGTGTTACTTGAGACAAGAGGAACTTAGGAAAAATAAAATTGAAGTTAAAATAAAAAGTTAATTTTTAAGCATTTTTCTAATTTTAAAGTAATTAAAAATATCAAAAAAATCATAAAAATATGAAAATAAACATCAAAATCACAGAGAAAAATTTAAATATGTATTTATAAATTTTTATAAGTGTAAAAACATATTTTAAGTATTTAAATATATTTTTATCTATTTTTAGCTTAAAATAATTATAATAAATAAAGAAAAAATAAATAAATAAATTTTTCTGAGGTATCTAAAGTAAGAGATTTACGAAAAATAAAGAAATAAATTTTTGAAATAAAAATATATTTTCTATTTATTTATTCCTTAAAAATTAATTAAAATTTATAAAAATTAAAATATAAATCAAAAATTCACAAAAATTATTTCAAGTGATCCTCTGATCTAGGTGAACCTCTGACAATTTTCCTAAGAACATAAAGTATACCTTAGTTAATCAAATTAATCATCATTGAAAATTCTTATTTTTGAACTAAAATAATTATAAAAAATAAAATAAAAATAAAAAAATACAATTTACCTCTGATATTTTGATTGACCCATGAGTAGGGTAACAATAAAGTTTTAAAGCCTTTGAAATAAAATTGAAGGAATTATGAAGTAAATAAAACTAGGGGTAAAAGGTAATTATGAAAAATTGAACTTTAATTAAGATTTAGGTTTAACCAAAGGGTAAACGGGAAATGTTTATTATAATTTCTTCTCTAATATGATTGAAACATAAATGGTTAAAGGATATAAACCAATTCATGTCACTTTCTATAAAAGATAATTTTGTAATTTTACAAATTGTTGTAGTTTGGAAGTTAATTAAGTATAGAAGATTCTAATGTGAGGGGCTTGAGGTAGGAAGATAATAATTCACTAATTAGAAGCCTCAAGCTAATGGTGGAATGATAATCTAGACTTTCAGTAAGTTAAATACACTTTACTGAACTTTTTCAAAATTACAAATCTTCCCTTCAGATATCTAAGAGCTTAGTAGTGAATTAGGCTTGATTTAAAAATCATATATTAGGTTTAGAAAAGAAATAAATTAATTATAAACATCTTTAAACCACTATAGGCTCAGATCACATTAAAGAAAGGGTTATAAGATTCTTTAACGATTAAGTCTACCCTTAAGGGTACCTACTTACATAATTCTTAAGCATAATTGAGTTTCCCTGCTCATAGATTAATTAAAGTTCACCGAGCACAAGTTAAAAAACTATAAACAAAACCAAGGATGATTAATTCAATGACATAATAAAGTTAGGTGAACTCGAAGTGATCCAAAAACTCCTAAAGTTGATTGGGGTTATTCCCTGAATACTTTTGAAAGATTTTAGACATTTTGAAGGGCACCTGAAATTATTAAATTTGTTGAATAAAACCATCCTGGAAACATAAACAACTATAAAAAAAACCAAAACAAATATAAAATCGGTAGTGACCCACCAAGATATGACTACCCGTTAATTCACATTTGTAATTAAAATTCCCTACACTACTTATCCTACATTAATAACCCAATTCTCAAGGGTTTGGGTCTTGGATAAAGTATTCAAATCCTTGTAAGCAATTGGGGATATTTTTTAATGCCACATATGGATCATCAGACTTGTGTAAGTAGGAGGTCTAGGCAACGAGGGCAATGATTATAATGCTAATGTGTGTAAAGCGAGGGATACGAGGTGGGATTTAGAATAGTATCTCCTACCTCATGGATTTTTCGACAAAGAGGATATGATCGATGATACTATTCCCCAACTCTTAGTAAGATTGTTGCCCCTAACTCTCTTAGGCTAGTGGTAGTTCTAGACTAACCAGGGTCATTAAGTTGTGGACTACTTAATTTCCCAAAATATATTTACGATATAATAAATAAAAATATCTCTTCTCATGAAAGCAACACTTTTGGTTACTAAGTAAATTCTACATGCATGAAAAGTTAAAGAGCTTTTGAAATCTTGTAAGTATCCAGTGGTTAATCGTTCTGACTAAGATTAGAAACTGTCCTCCAATAGATTGCTCGGTTGGAACCTCTTACTAGGGTTGTGATTATAACGCACACAGTCCAGCTCTGAGCCCCCACCTTTACTAAAATTTTACACTTATCCCCAGTCTTCCATATGTGACAACGAATTTTTATTTCGCTTGATGTGTGTTTCTTACACTTACATTTTTCTCATGCCGGATTTTCTTACAATCTGCTTATATTTCCTACATTTGCTCAAGTTTCATGAACAATACACTATTATATTATATTGTACTGACCCTTTTTTTAGCAGTTATAAAGGCCCATGTACACAATTTCATATTTTGTCGTACCTCTTTTACTGCATTCTTTTACAACACATTATACTTATATGTATTTCTTTACTTGCTAGACTTATAGGGTGGATCACTATAACACATAAATACATTACATTTGATTGGATTAACAATGATCAAAACAAAACATAAGACATAAAACCTTAAACCTTGGAGATGCTACAACAAGGAGCTTGGAGTCACCGTTAGCAAGGAACTTGGAGCAAAGCATGGTGAGGGGGCAAGTGAAGAACATCTTCAAGAGAACAAATAAGATCTTCTTTAGCAAAACTTTCTTTAGTAATCAAACAACCCAGCCCATAGGATTTCGAGGTGGTCTGCCTAGTGTGACATAAAGCCTCACTTTATCTTTAGGTTTTTGCACACCATTTTATGCAATATAAATCCTAACCTTATTAGAATTCTAAGGATGTCATTTAGTATTACATAAATCATTCTATCTTCCAAGCTATTTGCATGATCGTATATTATGCAAATATAAGTCTTAAATAACAAATTTGGTAGGATTAAACATTAATGGTGCTCTAGATCTATGTCATCCCCTACTTTTCACTTCTTTGGACTCCGACAATGACTGCTGCTATTTGAACCATTCCCTATTGACTTTCCCATGTCCAACCTTGTAAATTAGATTTTGATTTCTTGAAGACGAAATCCCTGATCATTATTGAGAGTTTTCTTAAGTGATTTCGGTCACTTGAGATGTAATTAACAATAGGAACTTGCCTCTATACCCAGGTAAAATAAACTCTGCTTAATCTTCAATATTAAGTAGGGGAACCTGTCAGTCATACAAAAGGTTTCACAGACCGAACAGATTTCATAAATTATGTAGTTTATATAATTGAGCCCACTATCAAGTAATATGCATATCTTTCAGGATAACGCATTACTTATTGTGCTAGGCTCGATTACTTAAACTATTAAATATATGAGATATATTTGGTCTTATTATTCAAAATCAAAATACTAATTTGCAAAATCATATATATATATATATATATATATATATAAATTAAATTAAATTATTGTTTAGGCAACCGACAGATTCGAACTAGTGACTAACAGGCCTAATGGTGGATTTTGTCACTATCATTAGTTGAATCCTTACCCGGACTCACCTTAGGGGAAGACTCACATGCAACTCATTGCTTTTTTGGTGCAAAAGGAGGAGGAGTTCAAACTTTTAGGCTCGACATGTGGTCTAGGATTATGTTCTACCTATAAAATAACATAAATTGTGTTTGGGTGTTGAGGATTTTAAAAGATAAAAAACTCGTTGAAACTCTACAGAGTCCACCTGGATTATTTGATAAAAAATTGTTTTATATCTTTTAAGAGCATGCGGGAAGGCTCACAACTGCCCGATCCATGAGAGTACATTTTTCTTTAAAACCATGAGTAGGGCATGTAAAACACTTCCATAATAAGACTAGTAATATATTTACTGAAAAATAAGAAGCTTAATGGTACTCTTTTAGAATTTTTTATTGTCGGGTAATATCAGTGATAATAATCACAACAAAAAATAATAAATGCAATTATGGGATTAGGAAAAAAAATCGGTGATGTTTTTCGTGAGTCCTCCTTTAGGGGTCTATAAATAGGGCGGAGGAGTGAACTTTGAGAAATGCTTAGATGAAAATGGTTAGAACGTTCTTGTTAAATGGAGAATGGCTAATAGATGAATATTGATTAGAGGACTCTACCATTAAAAGGAAAGTAGACTATCCTCGTTGATTCTGTTAGGTATAATATAGTCATTTTATTCATTGATATCCGAACTAGAGGCTTTTTGTTCGTTGATTCTAAATGCTAGGCTATTCAAATTTAGTGAGATTAAGGCTCTCATTAAGACCACATGAGGGCTTTTACTTGGTGAAGGATAGATGTTTATGAAACTCTGCATGTGTAACCCTCTACAGTAAGTCCAAACTGTGGACCCCGAGTCCTGGTAACTCTCTCACCGTTCCTGATGCTACATTGAGAGCGTTACATAAGCCTAGCTCTGCTACACATGAAAAGAGGGCTTGTAGTAGGAGTAATTTTTAGCATTTTTCAACCATCTAGGATGCTAATTAGGGTTCTTGTGATAACTCTCTGATAAGAGAAGTTATAACACTGTTGTTGTAAGAACTTTCTATTTTATGAAGAATTGAGAAGGTGGAACTTTCAATTTTCTGAGAAAAGAACAATGAATGCATATCTTATGGTTTTTTTTATCTTTTTAATGTATGATAGTTCATAAAATGTAACGTTGACTCAAGTTATCTTTGTTATAATTTCTCTCGGATATATGAATAAAAATTTTAGATTCATTGAATTGTGATAGACTCTCATATCTCTATTTATGAGCTATGTCTTCTCTTTTGCTATTGTAAGTTTTCTTTTATTGATCCTTTGTGCAATTTTCTCGAGCTTAGACCGTAGAGAGTTCCCTAAGCTTGGATTTCGAGCGCGTTCCCCGTGTTTACTTGGTATGTTGAGTTTGTGGACACTCACTATTTTTTAAAATAATGCTCACCTCTGTTGCATAGGACATGAATAAAGAAAAAGATAAGTCTTTGTTTTTTGATATTGTTTTTCTTAGGAATTGATATACCTTTTAAGGATTTGTACCTAAAAATGAAAATAATGAATCATGAGGTATATATCGGCCTCTACTGGAAGGATTTTTTAATCTTCTTCAGATCTCACTTCCTTGAGAGCTTAAAAGCTATTCTTACAAAAAAAACTAATTACCATTTTGATATACATTATGATTGTGTTATTTTACCTCCATTAAAATCTGTCATTTTTATATAATAATATATTTTTGATAGATTCTAAAATAAGTATCCCTATTTATCATAATATATTAAATCTAGGCATCCTTTTTTGGCCTAAAAAGCGATAAGATCATCTCACCTTTAGGGTAGCATATGGGCTTGCTTAGCCAAAACTAGTTTGCACCATTAGGAGAGAGAGCAAGAAATAATGGGCTAAATAAAACATTTTCATCTAAGTCACTAATCAACAAAAAAAAAGGAATTCAAAAGACTTGATGCTATGTGTTCATGAAGATGGGTATGATTCTAGAAAGTAATTTAATGGAAATAATTCTGAAAATATTTTGCTCATAAATATTGAATCACAATAAATGGTAATATTGATATCATAAAGCTTTTCTTTCAAATAGCAATTTAATGTTATATATAGCGAGTGCATTGAACACCGACAAAAACCGTACCAAAAATGTAAAGTACTTAGACCAAATTTGAGAAATAATAATATTAAACGTTCATTTATGTTTTGAATATTTGTATCCTTAAAAGCAATTTAATTCCATGAAGAGAGCTTGTAAGAAGAAGTAACATTTTATCTAAACAAAAAGATGATAATCAAAATCTTCATAAGAGATGCATAAGTATATAATTCTATTATAAGCTTCTTTAGATTATACTTATATGTCACAACCTTAGCATAACTAGTTAATTTGCAATGGTGTGTCATAAACCTCATAGAGTCAAGTTATTGTGCTAATAATTCCATTCTTTCTTAGTATAGGTGGGGAGGCTAACATTGATTTAGGTTTTTTATAAGCAACTCATACATACCTTTTCTTTGTATAGTTGAGAGAACCTAATTAGCTTAGGTGCTTCTCTCGCTATCTATTCCACATTTTTTGGCATAGATATGACACACTGATAATCCAAATTATGCCCCACCTACATATACCCCTTTATTGGGTGTTATGAAATGACACTATCTAAATTTTTTATTAAAATTTTGATAAATTATATATTAATCATTACTACATAAAAGTACTGACGAATTACTTATCATTAACTATTTCTTAATTAAAATGCACTAAATAATATTAGATCGAGCAGCAAAATATAATAAAAATATAAGGACATATATATATATTCTCATGACTACTAAAACATCATCAGAACTAAGCTGCTTAGTTGAAATGTTTGTAGAGTAATTCTCTTATTAACTCCTCTTGACCAAAACAAAAGGAAAATAATATGAAAGTGCTATGAAGAGCCTATTAAAAAAAATGTAAAATAGTTTAAAGTTTATTCATGTATAATTACACTCTATTTCTAATTAATGATTAAACACCCATGATTTAATCATTAATACTACATTCAGTATGTTTTCATATATTTCAAGTTATATTCTTATGTAAGTATTTGCATTCTATGACTTATTGCATCATTGAGTCCAAAATAATGTTTTCAATAGCCTAACTAATTTGATTTGATTGTTAACACAAACTAACAATCACATTAACATATGAAAAGATCAAATCATGTAAACACCTTTTTTTTTGTCATGTAAGAATATCAACTTATCATGTCAACATGCCAAGCCAATTTAACCTTCCTTATAACACATGGTGTTCTCATGTTAGCTTTTGATTTAATATCATATATGAATCACACAGTAAGGTATGCTTCAATCTGCTTGTATAAATTTAAAATAAAAAAAAAATTATGATTTATTTTGTAATGGCTCATTATTCATATATGAAACAAATGGTAAGATAAGTTTCAAGATGCCTGTATGAAAGCTTGGGAAAAAAATTATGTTAGTTTGCTAGATTTGATGTGCTAAATGGCATGGAAGTGAAAGCCAAACTTTGGTTTTTATGGAATTGAATTAAATTGAGAAGAGATATTAAAGATTTTTTGAGAAACTCCTAAATAGGGGTAAACATTCAGTTGGTTTGAATGGATTATTTTTTAAGTTGATCAAATCAATTTCAACCAAAATTCAAATTTTGAGAACCGAATCAATCAAAATTTTAATAAAATCTAACCACTAATCTCAATTTTTTATTCAGTTTAAACACTTTGGTTATGAACAAGACAAAATTTAGTTGTTAGCTGGAGTTTGATTATGAACAAACAACAAGAATTACATATCTTACATGTATAATATCAATTTAATTTCACAATCCTCCATTTATCTTAAATTTATTTATTTACTGGCTATTTCATTTTAATGAAAATTAAAACCAAACCAATAACTAAAAATTGAAAATTTAGGCTTTAAAAACAAAAAAAATCAAAATGTATTTTTAAAGCCAAACTGAATCAGCCAAATGTTTTTGGTTTGGCATGAACTTTTGTTTCTGACCAAATAATTCACACCCCTACTTCTAAAGAGGTTAGGGTTTTAGTATTTGCTTTATCCTCTTTTTTATTGCTTTTGTAAGTTATTTTCTTTTTAATTGTCCTAAGAAGATTTGGGATTCTTTTTTCTTATTGAATGCAAATCTACTTGGCATCTTTTTTTGTTTATATTCCATGATTTTGGATTCTTAATTAGTGGATCATGTTCGCTTACTTCCCATATTGACATAACCTACTTAAGAAAAATAAGACTAATTTTACTATCTTATTTAAATGCACTTAGCTATCTTTTATAGTTGCTTTGAAATTCATTGTACTTGCTCCTAATTTGATATGTCCATACCTCAAAATTATGCGTACTCTTTTCCTAACATTTCTAATCATACTTTATTGATAATCAATATTAACAAGACTCATAGCAAGGATACAATTTTTTTGAAACTATAATAGATGAAAAATAATCATAAAATAAATAAAATGTCCACATGTCATCATTTAAGTATATAAAAAAATAAAAATAATGAAGCATTTCAACTAACTGTCTAATTTCCAAACCTTCATGAAGCTTAGCCAAAGATATATTTGCATTGGTGCATTATGTGTTCTTGATTTATTTTCTTAATTGATTTTTTCTACTGTTTTGAATTTATTATTGGTGAAAAATGTCTATGAGAGAATCTGCAACAATTATGATTGATTAAAGAGAAGAAAAAAGAACTTTCATTGGATGCTTTTCATGCCTTCAAATGTCATATGAAAATGATGAGATTGATAAAGAAGGATATGATTTAGGAGATTGGTCAAGGAAACAAATATATTTTGTTGTGCTCGTGATGGCTATTTAGGCTTTGATGAATATGAGAATTATAAGCAAAATATTTATGTTTAAAGATGAGGTACCAAAATTCAATATTTTGTTCTAATATTATATATTGTTATAATTGTGATTATTTTAGCTAGAAATCTAAATATTTTGTTTACTATAATAGTTGAAATATTAGTCTAATTATCATTCATTTGCCTTTATGTAAATCAATCTTAAGTTTTGTAATGTGATGTTGTTGTTTCTTTCTTTCTTTTTTTTTTTTTTTTGGTTTGCTTTTAGAATATTTTCACTATCAAATAATTAACCATTGATAAGTACACATCCATAAATGCTATATATCTAACAATCTGCCATCATATTATAAATGTAATGCTTTGATCCAAAATCGAGCTCCCTATCTTGCATCATAACATAGAACTAATTTAACTTTTATAGAACTTATTCAAACAAAAGTCATATTCTTAAAAAATAAGATTTTTGTCTTAAAATCTATATGTTAGTAGCTGCTTCTACCATCCACAATAGAATTTTTTGAGGTTTTGTTGCCAATTGTTTGGAATGTTAGAGGTTTAGGTTTCCCTTGACCTAACACTCACACTTTACATTGCCTAGCTAGGGAGTTGCTCAGCTTTCATGTGTTAGAATTTATATTAAACTTTCATTGAAAAAGTTTTTTTTTTTTATTACCTCTTACTCCCAAGATTTCTGTAGTCATGACACTTCTCTTCACCAATTTTTTGGAGTAACCATTGCATCTTTAGCCATCATTCTCACAGGTTCTTATTTTGCTTTTGTTACACCACTCTGAGCTCATAAAGAAGATTTAGGAAAACTAAAAAATAATAAGTGAGTCTTCTTATTTAAGGACAATTAAGGGCCAATAACTTGTTTCTGCTAATGTGAGAAAGGCAATTTATAAAGTTCTATTTAGCATAAGAAATGCAAAGGATTAGGTGCTGAGGAATGTAAATTTGTGTCAAATTTACTCCATCATTTCTATCAATTTGCATTTGAGCAGTCAAGCGAAGGACAAAATATTATCAGGACTCCGCACGTAGAGATACGCGTGGAGTCCCAATCTGAGCCACACTTCAACCAAATGATGTATTGGAATGGGACCCACTGCAAATTTTTTCCTTTTTTTTTTTTTTTTAAGTTGGTTGATGTGTGGCTTAGATGGGACTCCGCATGTAGCTCTAAATGCAGAGTCCTGATGCAATATTTTCTCCAAGTGAAGTGATTCATGACAGTATCTTACATAACAACTTTGAAACCACAACAACCCATAAAGAAGCTATAAGTTAAGAGTCTATTTGAAATTGTATTTTATTTTTATATTTTATTTTTTAAAATTTGTTTGTTTCATAGAATTTTAAATTTTATTTGCTTTTGCTTTAAAAATATATTCGATTAGTATTTTTTTAAAATGATTTTACCTTAGGTGTTTTAAAAATAAATTAATTTCTTTTTAAATACACTCAAAATAATATTTAATTATTTTAAATGCTTTCAAAATAGTCACTTCCTTCAAATACATTTTATTTCATATCAAAACATAAACAAAAGAAAATAAAATAAAAATGATCCCAAACAATCCATTGGTATGTCTATTACAGTTTTCTATCTTTTATTCTTAAAAATAAATCAATTGATTTCTACAAATAATTAGAAACAAATTGTGTTCGGAGTATTTTTAAAAAATAATCATACCTTTTTTGAACATTTGAACATGTCAATCATATTTTATTTCAAGATTAAATATATATAAAAAAATAAAGATAAAAAATAAAAACAAAATATCAATTATCCAAGACAACCCAAAAGTATAATATCCTCTAATCAATTAGGGCCAAAGCTGCATCCGGACAATGATTACATTCCACCGGAGACCGTTCAGAGCAAAAGAACCATCAATACAGACAAGAAATATTTAATAATAACACAAAAATACATAATATATGCTAACAACATTCTTGGAATAAAAAATATTTGAAGTAAACTGAAAAACTACTTTGATATTGAAACAAGACAATAATCTGTATGAAAATAACCTACAACCAAGATTGTTCTGCGTCACTATTGCTAGTGATTTGTTTTTTAGACCCTAATGAGAATAAAAGCATGAAATCCCAACAGACTACAATAACAGCATTACTATATATCCCAGAGCATTCAGTTACAAAGAGTCAGTATTGCTGAGAGGAAAAAATGAAAACTATTACAGATCATTCAAGGAACAATTCCATGCTTGATGCAAAGCGCTCTGCTACAATTCTTCACAAGCTTCTCATCAGTTCTCTTAATTCTGATCCACAACTGTGCAATCTGAAGACTTGCTTCTAAAATCCCAATTACATAAAATGCAGCTATCTCCAGTAATTTGATTCCACCACAATCAGATAACTCCAAGAAATTACAGAAGAAAAATAGACTACATGCTTTAGAACTCTCCTTTCATCAAATATCACTCCCAGAACCATTTCCGAACTGGTCATCATCGCCGAAAGAACCGCCTGAAGAATCAAAGTGGCTTCCAGCATTGAACATGGAACACTGTTGCTGGAATTCGGAACCCGAGCTTGATTCTAGTATATGGTTCCCTAAAACCAAATCCACATTTCCTGTTCCACGCATTCCACTGCCATTGCTTCGTAGCCTCTTGTTCGGTCTCTCATGTTTCATGCTCTCAGAGGTCGAGCCATCGAAATGGAAGCTGGAGTCCGGAGTCAACGGTTCCTGGTGGGAGGAATCTTCTAATGAGGCGCTCTTGACGAGCCTGTCGGCCTTTTCATGCTTGCCATTAGGAACCTTGTCCTTATGAAGCGACTCGCGGATTGGTGCGGGAGTCGAAGGGTTGGAGTCGAGGCAGAAGTCAGCGGAAGATGGCGGAGGGGGGAGGTTCATTCCTGGTGTCTCAGCCAATACTCCATTAAGCCGCTGCTGTTCCTCCATGATTTTCTTCAGATACTTTCCCTGGGCTTCTATCCTTAGCTGCAACTGCCTTTGTACCTTCAGAAGTTTCAAAAGCTTATTTAGTTGAGAACTATTAATGGAATTGAGAAAAAAAAAACTGCAATTAATGTTTGAAAAACAATAAAATAAAACCGTATACTGCACTAATACAGCAGAAAACACCAAAGCTAACCATTAATGAGATAAAACAAATAGCGTATTGACTTGTGATGTTAACGGAAATTTAAGCATTTGTGCAGGGGATTTTAATAAGTAACGAGAATTATACATGTATGCAGGAAGGAAGCAGTTAAACACTTTCAGATGAAATAAAATATCGTATAAATCAAACAAAAGAAATATGGCACTTTCAAGAATATCATTTCAAGCCAATCTAAAGAAAAATGGCAATTTAAGTTGCTATCTAAACAATATGATAACAATAATACTGTTAACTCATCTACTGGTAAAAAAATCCTTTAAAATTTAAATTATTAATATCTTGAAAATTGAAACTGACTTTTTCAAAATTAATTGATAATCGCAACCGTAAACCTTATACAAATGTCTTGTCTTGAAACAAGGACGAAGAATCAAATTCACATATCCTGTGAAAGGTCCATTGCCAGTGTACAGAAACTATAGAAAAATGACGATTCACAAAGTGTCTCAAAAGGTCACATAAGACTGAAGCCCGAGTTCAAGTTCAGCCATACTAATAGGAATATAAGCCAGAGGACAGGACAGCTTGAGCTTAGAATTATACACCAGCAACTGGTTATGGCTTATGTTTTTCAACTTTACCAAACACTCAAAACTATAATACTAGCAATATTTCAATATAACTCGCACCATATCTTTAAAAAATATATTGGAAGTTAGCAGAAACGGTTGAATCCCAATCTGCCTGTGGATTCACACCTCAAGGAATGAATTAGGAAGGAGCAAAAAATGAGCTGAAGAGAGGAGATCAATGTATTCATTAGAGAAATAAAGGTAGAGATATAGTATCCAGGGATTAATTTACCATCCCTCGTTACCTAGCTCTCCTTCTAATTATTGATGATTCTCTCCTATATACAGGCAGGTGATCATTGCATATAGGTCTACGGGGATCTCTGACTCACCCCTTTTTATCTTACTCTAAAGTTGTCATAATAATTAATATTATTTCTGACATATTATGCTCTCATAGCATCATATCTCAACATCTATTCCTGTGTCTCAATATCTATTCCCGTCGTCAGGTAACATCCTTATCAGCTCGCCCGACCCTTAAGTAGTTTGGTGCTAATCCTCATTTTTCTCTCTTAATATCAGCAAACAAACTAACAAAGAAACGTACCTTCACAGTTGTCATTATCGTTAGCGATAATATGAAAAATAAGTTAAAAACATCCAATTCTATAATCAGAAAATTCCTTTATTTTTGTTACATTGAAATAAAATAAAATTCTTTTGTAAAGATGTATTTTGAATCAAGCAAGTACAACGCTAAATTAGTTATATGCTACACATGCAAAACACTATGTTATATTTTAGAGAGAACTTGCCTCCAGTTGCTCATGTAGCCGTTTTTGGACCTCCATCTGCAGTTTTAGAGCTTCAGTTATTTGAACTCCGCTGGGCAGGGAAAAAGAGGAAAAAGTTAGGATGTTGTTGACTGAATAAAAAAGCATTTAAGTAACGTCAAGTATGAATACAAGACTGGAATAAAAAAAATCCAATCAAAAAGAGCGGAGTTAACCCAAATCATAATAGAGAAAAAAATATTATTACCGAAAGCAAATAGATTGTTAGAACCAACACAGTTGAAAGAAAAAATACAACTAAATACCCAAAAATCTGAAATAGCAACAACAACAGCGCGAACACTCAATTAGGGTAGATCTCTGATAGTGGTCACTGTTAAGGTGAGGGACGGTGGGAAAAATGTGGAAAGGCAGCGTCAGCTTGCTGTCCTGGGTTGCAGCACGCAGAGAACTGCTGTAATTGGCAGGAACCAGCAAGAATAGGCTGACCTGGGATGCTGGAATGAGGGAGGACTGCGGTGGGGTGGCTTTCTGGGGGTGGCAGCAAGTCCGGGAGCATAGAAAGTGGCTGGCAAGGCGAAATACTGCAAGAAAATAGTGATTTCCTACAGTTCCGCGTGATGCCAGTGAAGGAAATAGGTGGCGAGCGATGCGGGCAGGATGGGAATGGGTGGAGGTCTGTGTGGCAGCAGTAAGGCTGGGAAGCGAGAGAAGTGGCTGGAAATGAAGGAACTGCAGGAAACAAGAGCAAAAACTGTTCTTAAACGCACGCACGCACGCACCCACGCACCCACGCACCCACGCACACACACACAATTGATCAGTAGTATTTTAATTATGTAGAAGGCTACGAAGATTTATAATCAATTAAAACTATTAATTAAAAAATAGAATAAAAATATATTAAACATATTTTAATGTAAATAAAAAAATTTAAATCTTACCCTTATCCTTAATATCTTACGGCTGTGTAACTAGGGTTGGTAAAACGGGTCTTCTTCGCAAACAGATTGTGTTAGGCTCGCTAAGCAAACGAACCGGGTACAAACTATTTTTTTGTATTCGAAATATAAACGAACCGAACACAAACAATATTATTTTTTAACGAGCCAAACAGGAGCTGAGCCCAACTCGCTTGTGTTCGGCTTATTTATAGCCCTAGAGTGGGGGAGTGGGGATGGGGATAAGAAAGATAAGCACCACCTCAAAATGAGATACAGTCGGAGCACCACCAAATCCCTCAAATACAACCATCGCAGGGAAAAAAAAGATGTCGGTGACTGTCTCGAACAAAACTCACAACAAAAATAACCCTAGATTCCTATAAAAAACAAATATATAAAAATAGGATAACTATGAGCGACCCGAGAGGACCGATTGACTCGTCAACAGAGACCAAACTTGGACTAGTTTGGTCCAGGAATAGTAACCGGGTCGCGGCTTCGTTCACAGGACTCCCATATTGAGAATTGGGCCCGCTCCAGCGTCAGCATTTGCACAAATGCTTCCAGGGGTATGATTTTTGAAGTCAGATGTGAAAAGTTACATTCTACAAAAATAATTTCAACCCATTTTTAAATAAAAAATATTCCCTGCCTTTCTCTGTTCTAATGCCTAAACAAGGACATGGAATATGTTAAAGACTGTCAAGACAAGAAGTTGATGCAATGACAGTGAAAGGAACAAACTAGAATGCTAATTAGAAACAGATATGATAAGATCATTCAAATAAAGATAATTGTAAATATAGACCATTGTTGTGCTTCGATATATCACAAGTTCATAAAATTTCAGAAAGTAGAGTATTTAGTGGACAGAGAATACTAATTATGGTAGACGTAGCTAGCGTGGAGGAAATTCTGCTCAGAGATTGACATAAAAATGAAATCAACAACAGTGTTAAGCTAGTGAGCCGGGAGGTTTGCCAATGCCAGAGCTAGGCTCGGCCCATTTAGATCGGCAATCAGTGATATATAATTTGTACAAGCATAGATCAGTTGTAGAGAAAGGCCAGTCGTAATAGATGGACATAGTAATCTATGTTGAAAAATAGACTGAAATCTTATTTTGTTACGTGTATTAAGAAATTCAATATGATAAATGGGATAACACATTATTTGTACATAGATCAATAGGTTCATTTGCATTCAAATTCTATTCATTATTAGGTTGTACCAAGCCAAAAAAAACAAAAAAAGCTTTTTGAGCATGTTAAATTGTGCCAGGCCAAGGCTGAACTTGACCAAGTTTACATCCAGCATAGTTGGCACAAAAAAGTTTTATTGATGGCCATATATTATCAGTAGGCAGTCCGTTAATTAATCAAGTAAAATATAAAAGTCTCATAAAAAAGTATAAATAAAACAAGCTTGCCGAATGCATAAAGCTCCCACAATTTCGGTCTAACATGGAACAAAATCATAAACATCAACGTCATTAGCCTTATTCAAACTATTTAGGTATAAATCCTCATTTTTTATTCATTCCTATTCAGTATTGTCTGACGTGTTAAACATATCCTTTGCAAACCTAAGATGAGAAAAAATGTTCATGCCTAAAGACATAGTACAAGAAGTGTTTAAATTCTTCAGCATAGCTCATGCCAATTCCAAATTGAAAAAATAAGAGGGAAAATTTTCTGCTTATTTGTATCCAAAACATGATTGATAAATATAGGTGAAAAGTGTAAAATACACCAAAGCCAGATGAAAAAAAAAAACCAACAGATGTTTTTTAGTACGAGTTAGAACTTTCTGTTAAGCCACAAAATTAACATGCACGTTTCTCCTCTTGCAAAAAGGCCCAGTAAAATCATTAAACCCAAGGTTCCTTTGACAATGAAATATTTTAATAGACAGATAGCCAGCAAAACCCATACCGATCTAGTCTATCATAATCTCATAACCAATAATAATAATTTGCAAATTTCTTCTCATAACCAATCTACTCTATCATAATCTCATAACCAATAATAATAATTTGCAAATTTCTTCTCTTGGAAGTGCTCACCAAAAGATCAGGATTGGAAACAAGTGAAGCCCTTAACTATTCTACAAAAAAGAAAAAGTTTGTTTTACCCCATATATTGTGTTTATGATAACATTGTCCCTTCCATATGACTGCATCTAAAAATGTTGAGACATCAGATGGGGCGGACTTGTAGTCATGCTTACATTATATTCATTGTTATCTATAATACATGAAACTGACTCACAAAAAGAACATTGCTATGAACGCAAATGTAGGATAATGTACAATAATCTCTTTCATGACTCGCATTGTTTGGAGCTTCAGGTAATGCATATGCCCTTTTATCAAATGTGCTACTTTTGATGTAATTCTACCAGAGAAAAGTGTCAAAATAGTCCGCTAATTCTTTGCAGGGGACCATTTTAATCCTAGAGTTTATAAATGTTTCAATATACATAACTATTTTAGGCCCATTAAAAAAATTTGGGGATTAATTTAGTACTTTAATAAACTTTGGGACTAAAATGAGCCCACATAATAGTCAAGAGACTATTTTGGCAATTTATCCAATTCTACCATGATAAAATTCTCCCTACTAACTACACAATGAGCTTTCTCTCAACAAATACAAGCATTTGTGATACCGGAGTTGACCCAAACCACGATCAAACGACATTTATTGTTGAATTCAAAAGTGACAACAACGAATTCTCAACATAAAATACACAAAACATGTAAACAGCAAGTAACAACGAAGGCGCCGCCAAATAAGAAAGAAAACAACACAAAACACATAAATGACTCCCTAGAGGAGAGCGGCAGGCTCTAAAGGGAAGGAAGCCACAGCGGTGCTGGAGGTGTGGATGGCAGCAGGTGGCAACGGTGTTGTATGGCGTAGGAGGGCAGGCGGCCTGTTGTCAAGAGGCTGGCAGCAAGTGGCTATAGCGTAGAAGGGAGTAGGAGAGGTGGCGGGGAACTGAACATCCGAGGGAAGCGTCGACAGAGAACTGAGTAGCAACAGGAACTGATGTCTGGGGCTGAACAGTAGCAAGAACAGACCCCGGAGGGGCCGGCAACAGCAAGAAGTGGCCCGGAAGAGCTAGTGACAACAAGGACAGGCTCGAGGAGAGGGAGGGGGCGGGAGGTTGGTGCTAGCACGAACAGGACCGGAAGGCCAATGTGGCTGCTGGAAGGCCACTGGAAACACGAACAACAGCTGAAAGAGGGCTCGGCAAGTTTGTACGATGGCTTGAAGGAGTCTAGAGAGCAGGACGACGCCGAAATACAGGAAGGCTGGGGCATAAGGGAGATGGTAGCGAGCAAGTGGAGGGGAATATGGAAGGATAACGATCCCCGCAAGATCGAGTTACAGCTGGAGCGCCCCTCAAACCGTTGGAGAAGATCACAACCTTGGACGAGTTACAGCTGGAGCATCTCCATGCCTTTGGATACATCCCTAGAAGAGAAAACGGTCGTGAATGGCCAGCTAGACAGAAATTTGAAATCAAGAAGACCAAAAACTAAACCCTAAGACAACAAACAATATATTTATAATAGATACTAGTAGTTAGAATATGAAGGAATTAGAATTAGAAATGGAATAGCAAAGGCAAGGAATTGAAGAGAAAGGAATAGAAATAGGAAAGGAAGAGAAATAAGCAATGAATAGAAATAGAAAAAGAAGACAAATAAGGACTAGAAATAGAGAATGAATATAAGAGAAAGAAGTTCGCTCTATGAAAAGGAGTGAAATAGGAAATTGGGAGAGGAAAGGGGCGGCAATTTTAGCCCTCATGAAGGTTGGCCGGTTCAACTGGACACCTAGCAAGCCCCGCGTCAATCTCCCAGGATTGGGGAAGCTTCAACTTCATTCGTCGAAGCTTCTAGTTTCAAGTAGCACGGAGTAAAGTCTGCCACATTGAAGGTGGCAGAGATAGTGTAATCTCCTAGTAGGTTAATCATATCGGTGTTGTCATTCCATAACAAGTCTTGATAGAACAAATATGCATTATCTCTTGACACGTCCTGAGCTGGGGATGTATATAGATGTAGGTTTTCATAATATAACTCTTGAACCCATAAGTCTGGAACATTCTTCTTCCGCTTATCATACTTAGCAGAATGTAGTCAATAAACCAATATGTGAGGAAAGACCAACTCTAGGATGGACTCTATGTCAGGTTGCATTATTTTCACTAGCAACTACTGTTGACACCAATTTTTGATGCCATACACACTGAACGTCGGTCCGGTGATATGGGATCATATTGTATTCTTACATATCATCCCATCACGAAAGGTGCCCGGAGAGCCTTCTGTGGACACACTTGGCACTGGGTTAAGGGTTCATCCAGTTATGTTCGTTCCTGGAAGCAGCTGCGATTGTTCGGCCTTGGTCCCTGATATAGGCGAGCCCAATGACCATTCTAGTACTTAGAAGTAATACTTCAATCATTCGGGACTTCCCGAGGTCGAGGGTAGTCACTAAACTCTCCCACATGCGTTTTGGAAAAAGCAGGTTTCAGACCAATCCACTCACACGGGGGTCCGGACGAAACTTCCAGAATGTTCATTTTTGAGTTATGAGGTCGTATTTTAGCGATCTAAAGTTTCAAGTCGCTTCTAGATCAGTAAAAACCTTTCTACGGATGTTCAGGAGTGAAATTGTGTTTCGGATCGTTCAGGCCGTATCAGCTCTAGGCGGCGACTATCGTCTAATACCGCGCACCCATGGTGTTCACCCAGATGTGGATAAGACTGTTTTCATCCTTGGATGACTTCCGGTGGTTCGGGATCCATAAGAATCCCCCGGGTAAAGCCTCGATGAAGAAGAGAAAAATAACAAAAAAAATTAAAAAAATGAATTTTTTTAAGGGGGTTGAGGCCTAAGCGCCACCCCATGGGCACATAGGCGCCCAAAAATGAAGCCTCACGACAACGTTGGCGCATTTACGCCAACTTGCTAGTGCATAGGAGCTAGCTCTGGTGTAGAGCGCTCCCTCTTATGCCTTCCCAAAGAGATGGCGCTTATGTGCCACCTAACTAGCGCATATGCACCAAAATTGTTCTAGACAGCCCAAACAGAGATGGAGTCGCATATGTGTCCCCCCAATTGGTGCTTAGGCGCCCCAAACCACGCTCTGAAACAATAAGATGGGTGCATATGTGCCTAACCTTTGGCGCATATGGGCCCGAGGACCAATATGACGCGTGATTTCGCCGATTCAACCCCTAGGCAACTGTTTTCGTAGGATTTTCTCAGAATAGCTTGCAATTTTCCTAGGGAAGTGAAAAAAGAAAATGATAACGTATTTTAGGGCTTTGGAGAGGGGGTTAGAGAGAAAAAGAGTAGAGAAGAAGCCATCGAAGGGGGGTGTAGCAGGAGGAGATTTCTTGGAGAGCTGAGAGAGAATTTGAGTTTTTCCCTCCTTCCTTTTTCTTCTTCTTCCTCTTGATCTTCAATTTTCCCTCCATCCCATTCTAGAAGAGTGTGTGAAGGAGCCCCTTGGAAGAACAACCGAAAAAAGGAGAGCTTCGTCTCTCCTAAGGAAAAGGGAGAGCGTCCTACATTTTTAGAGAGGGGACGAAGCTAGCTTGTCAACGTGCGGTAGGAGTAAGGAGCAAGCAAAGAGAACGCTTCTCCAACAGCCACGAAGGTAAAAAATACTTAAAAGTTTTGCACTTTCATTCCTAGCAAGCCTCTATGCCTGGTTGTTAGAGAAAATAAGGCTAGGTTTTGTGCTTAGAGGAAACTGATAGGGAGCCTTTTGAT
Source organism: Papilionanthe hookeriana x Papilionanthe teres (assembly GCA_022702705.1). NCBI lineage: Eukaryota > Viridiplantae > Streptophyta > Magnoliopsida > Asparagales > Orchidaceae > Papilionanthe > Papilionanthe hookeriana x Papilionanthe teres. The sequence goes on from CM040423.1 coordinate 24,806,153, forward strand.
GGATCAATCCCTCTTGAATCCTTGAGTGATCTCCTCCTAAGTTCTTACCTCACCAAGCCTGCGGTCGGAATTCGAATTTCCCACGATTTTGACTGCTACACTCTTCTATGGAGAGATTGGAGCATGTGGAGCTTGAAGGATGAATGGTTATTTCATTCTCCAAATTCATAGGAGTTTTCTTCGAAGAATTGAAGAAAAACCCTTCTTTCACCAAATTCGGAGATAAACTTGCTACACATCCATAAATCAAAATCTAGATCTCATGCAAGAACGCTAGACGAGTCTAGCTTGCTATTGAACACATCGATTAGCATTCTCTTGCATGATGCTTATATGTAGAATGTAGCATTTCACACATCACTTCGGCTCGATCGGACGCCCCCGCCCCGCTTCTGCTCGATTAGCCGCCCCTGGCCCGATTGACCGATCACTTCTGCTCGATTGGCCGACCCGACTCGATTGACGGAACAATACGGCTCGATCGGCCGCCCCGACCCGATTGACCGATCAACTCGACGCGATTGGCCAACTCGGCCCGACCGATTACTTGGGTCTGGTCGGCCGTCCCGGCCCAACCGACTTCCAATGGTTCTTAGACCCGGTTGACCACCGTAGTTGATCCAACGGGTCGATCGATCAAATTCATTTGCATTTTGCATTTCTTGCATGTGTATTTTTATTGCTTGCATGACATTGTTATTTTCTTGCATTTATGTTTTTGTGCACAAAGAAAAAAAAATTGAGCATCTGATACGTTAAACTTATTACATGAAAAATCAAGCTTTTGCTTATGACATTTGCTTTCTCTTGGTATCTCAATGAGCACCAATACTTGTGATTTCACCGCACACATATGCCACCATATGTGCGTGGCTCGATATCTTTGGCGTGCGGTAGCTAGCAATGCTAGCCCGCTAGCGTGTGAATTTCCTAAACGAAGGACATGTCGCCTAACCTCTTATGGCATCACACTTGAATGCCATGAGCGGTTCATGTTGTATACTCAATTTAGGTCACGCATCAGAGCCATTGAACTCATTGAGTGCACAATGTGTGCACACTTGATTACATCACTTCGCATGTGTCACAAGTTTGTCATTTACATTCTGCTTGATATTTTCGTGGCCTTTCGGTGCCCATTGTGATTGCTCGTACCTCGATCAAGTGATCATGATGTGTTGAATCTTCTTGCATGCTTGCATGAGCATTGTCTGGTGTCTTGATAGCAAGTTGGATTCTCTAGTGAGCGATCCTGTGTTGATAGCGATGCTTTAACGAGCATTGTTGTCCAGTAAATCTCGGCGAGCAACACGAGTTATTGCATCAGTATCAACACAAGTATGACTGTGCTAAGGTTCTATGGAACCTAACTTGTGTCACCTTGCATATTGCAGGTTTGTATTTAATAACCCGCTATATTTTCAAAACTAGACAATTAGCGAAACTAGGTCATATGTATGGCCAACTTTCCAAATCCTTTTGAGTGATATACATTAGAGCCCTTTGATCCTTAGGATGAGGTCCGAATCGGCAACCCCACCAAAGTCATATACGGGAGCCTTTACCCCTACAACTTTGCACAAATTTAGATGTTGTGAGTAGGGCACTACTCGGTAGATGGCATACTAGGTACTTAGGTATTCATTTTGATGTCCTGCCTATTGTTCTTTGTTGGTTTAGTTGCCCTAGAGAGACATCTTTTTTGTGTACTATTTTTTGTGTGTTTACTAGGTGTAGACCGGCGCACCAGTATATTAGGGGCATTTTTCTGTGCATGGAGACATGTCTAAACATAACTAAAAAGGTAGAAGCAAGTATGATTTAAATACTATCACTTTGTGCAGGTGCTATTAATGCTCCCCTCCCGCAGGCATAGCTCATTATGTGTTGCCTGAATAAGACTCGTGCTAACTCTTCTGAAGATCGAGTCTTTGTTTTTTGGATTTTACTATGTATTTTTAGATTACTTAAAGAGTCTTGTGTCAGAAAAAAAAGTACGGGCATGGGTTCCGAGACACACAAAGTATTAAACCATGTGACGGGGACCAAGAGCAGCTACTCGTGTCTCATACCTTAATTCTGAATTTATATTCATGTATATAATTTGGACCGAGCACATATATGCAAAGTCTGACTGTTTTTCTCTGTTTTTCTGAGATATATTTTCGACCTAGAGGCACCCAACCTTTATTCCTTTATTTGACTTATTTTTTAAAATTGCGCAGCGTGCCTGATATTTTCTCTTTCTTGGCTTGTGGTTTCTCTGAGCTCCTACGAAAAATATAAGCTAGACTCATTAAGGACCCCAAAAATATCTTTTCAAAAATCCTAATAATAAAAAAGTTCAAGATAAATTAAAATTTAGGATTAAAATATCCTAACTTTAAAAAGAACAATGTATTTTCTACATCTACTTTCCTGCATAGTCTTTGGCCTGCATTACATGGTTATATCTCAAGTCATTCATAATAGGGCTTCCACTTACATTGAACTGTAAATAATTGCATCATATTGCATATCCAGAAGAGAACCACGTGCTCCTTCAATCGAGTAAGTCAAGAACAAATTTCCACATAGGAGATTGCCAAGTACGACTAGGGTGTTAGAGGCATCCCCAACCCAAACGAGAAATAAATGCTTTGTGGGGTGATTCCAGTTATATAGCTGGACCCATTTCATCTTCTCCTTTCTAGCGACATCTTCATCATTTAATTGACGGGTACAAGTCCCACCTACAAAATCTCTCTTATAAGGTCATAAGAACTAGAATTTTCTTCTTTTGACCTTAGGTCTGCAGAGGTTTCCTTGGACGACGCAATTTATAGATTCCTAAGAAGAGATATCCGCTCGGGTTGAGTCGACTACCTTCACGAACAGGTAGACTTAGGGTCACTATAGCTTGGGATGACAGATCTATGGTATCCTGATCAGGCCACCTCTACTTGCTTAGAAATTCCTCTTCATTTTGTTGACACCTCCTTTAAGCCTTGTCATTTATTTGAGAAGTCGTTGATACATCTCGTGGGCCCTGCAAACCTAGGTTTCACTCCCCGTAATGAATACAATGATTCAGCCTCTGCCTTATGACTCGGTATAGGCGTCGATCAAAATTCTCTCGCTTGAGATGATAAAATCCCTTGGTTTTCCAGTTAACTAAATATCATAAATAATGTAAGCAAAACCCTTCTTATCAAGAGTATTCTTGGACATCCCCAAAATGTAATTAACTAAAGGGCTCTTGAACCTAAAACAAGCACAAAAACTTGACTCTCTGATTAGATGAGAGACTTATATAGGAATTATTTTTGTGGATATGTGTTTTGAGGTGTTTCGATCTAATTTTATTTCGACATACACTCAACCTATCACACGATAATCTTTTCCTATATAATCCCTCATCTCTTTTTAAAATTCATTTGTCTAACTTTTGTTGTATATCCATCTTTCTGATTTCTCTCATTTTTGGATAAGGTAAGCTGACGAATTCAAGTCCTTTTAAAAAGGAACTAAAAATACTCGGGAGAGACTTCTTCATTGATAGAACTTGGATCTCACTGAGCAATTTCCTCCCCCATCAAGCTCCTAGGACAAATTTCAAGGCTGGGGTTCATCCCACCTGCCTAGACATCTGACGGTGGGACACTCCTAAACTAAATCTAACATCTGAATAACTCAATGTAATATTTTTGACATGACACAAAAGGGCTCCATTTCTGACGTGTTGGACCTCCCTCAATAAAGGCAACTCAAGAATGATTCTATAAATCTGAATGGTCTGAATTTCTCTTATTTAGGGTTAACATGCCTCTGGTATCAGTTCCTCGAACTCAAGACCGCCATAAAATCAATTGAAGTTTCTTCCATGAGCTCGGAGGGACTATGTGCAACATTTCCTCCTCAACTAGAAGTCGGTCCTCCTTTATCATTGCCATCTTCAGTGTCTACTATTTCATTAACTGAATTTTCAAAAACGTCTTGCTCAGTGAAACAGATCACCCCCCTGATTGTGCAGTCTGATTCAACATGCCTAAATTCGTGGCAGTTGTAACACTTCCTGACTGGGACAAATTTAGAGAGCTGGATTAGTTCTATTTGTTCTCCACTCTGATTCAGTTTTCCCACCAACGGGATTAGCTTGGATGTTCTCATGGGTATAATCTAGTTGTAAGACTCTGAGGTTGAGCAATACCTGTTCGCCTGGTGATGTGGTCTCTCCGCTTTTGAAGCTAGAGTCTGAATCTTCTGTCTATAGTAAACTAATAGGAACTGGCATTAGATCTCCCGCTTCATCTTCAAATTCTCTTGTTTTCCATATGTTGGCTCTTCTCTCGGACTCCTTTGATTCTTGATTCCAAAGCTTCATGGTCGGTCTTCTGCATCACAAAAGTCCTCCCTATAAAATCGATTCAGGCCCTCGTCTCTTACTCCAATTTGATTCTCTAAATCTCGGTCGAGGGCAATCTCCTCGAGTTTCATCCTCAATATCAACAATATCCACTAAGGTCGACGAACCTCTCACTCTATCTTTTCACGTGTAGGCTCAGGCATGTATCTCCTTGGCATAACTAAGATCTGGAGTGGGTGGTAAAAGGTATTTGAGACTAATTGAGAGTGTAGAAAATTTAATTTAGGGTTAATGATTTTGAAAATTAGCAAAGAAAATTTAGGGTTAAGCCAAATTTGGCTATGGTTTGGTGGTCAATAGGAAAGAAGAAAATATTTTGGTAGTGGCTTGGGTAGGGGTGGATGCTCTGAAAGTCTAGAAAAGGACTAGGGCTGAATTATCTCTGATACCGGAGTTAACTCAAACTACGACCGAACGACAAATTTTATTGTTGAATTTAAAAATGTCAACAATGAATTCTCAACATAAAACAACACAAACATGTAAACAACAAGTAACGACGACGATGTTGCAAAATAAGAAAGATAACAATACAAAGCACATAAATGGCTCCCTAGAGGAGAGCGATAGACCCGGAAGGGAAGGAAGGAAGAGACAACAATGTTGGAGGGTGGATGGCAGCAGTTGGCAGTGGCATTGTATGGCATAGGAGGGTTGGTGGCCTGTTGCGAGGAGGCCGGCAGTAAGTGGCTGCGGCGTAGAAGAGAGTAGAAGAGGTGACGGGAACTGAACAGTCACAGGACGCGTCGGCGAGGGTCTGGGCAACAGCAGGGACCAGTTCCTTGGGTTGGACGGCAATAGGAGCATGTCCTAGAGCGGTTGGCGACAACAAGAGTTGGCTCAGAAGGGCTGGCAGCAGCAAGGACAAGCTCTTTAGGGGGGGAACCGGAAGGCAAATGCAGCTGTTGGAGGCGATTGGAAGCATGGACAACAGCAAAAAGAGGGGCCGATAGACGTGTGGTGGCTGGAAGGAGCCTAGAAGGGTGGGCAACAGAATACAGGAAGGTTGAGGCATAGGAGAGATGGTAGTGAGCAGGTGGACGGAAACATGGAAGGATAACTATCCCTATAGGATCGAGTTACAGCCGAAGCATCCCTCGAACCGTTGGAGAAAATCACCACTGTGAACAATTTACAATCAGAGCACATCCTCGCCTTTGGATATAACTGTTGAAGGGAAAACAACCACTAATGGCAAGCTGGACAAAAAATTGAAATCAGTTAAAGCAAAAACTGAATCCTAAGACAGCAAAGAATATATTATAATAGGTACTAGTAGTTAGAATAGGAAAGAATTAGAATGGAAGGAAATAAAACTAGGAAGGAAATAGAACTAGGAAGGAAATAGAAAAATGCAAGGAATAGAAGTAGGGCAGGAATAGAAATAGGGCAGGAATAGAAGAGGAATAAGTTCTCTCTATGGAGTAAAATAGGAAATTAGGAAAGGGGAGAAGCGGCAATTCCAGAACCCATAAAAGCCGGCCAATTCAGCCAGCCACCCAGCAAGCCCCGCATCAGTTTGTCAGTTCATTATCATTTGCATATTTGAGAGGAAGAAAAGTGCAAAAGTACAAATCTAAGTTCTCAAAGAAAAAAAGCGTTTTGGCTATTATATATAAATGAATGAAAAGTGAAGGACAGAAAATGTAGTTAATGTAATAGTATAAATTAAGAATCCAGAACAATGCATTTGAAACATTTAACTCCTTTTCACTTAACATTCCAAAAGACAAAAGAAGGCTTTTCTCTGCTCCTTTATAAGATAAAAAAGGTCTTCTAAGGCCAAACAATTCCAACAGAAGAGCTAGAAAAAAAGTTGGAAGGGGATGTGGTTGAAGCAAGAAGACAAAACCTTCATGTATCATCCAAAGTTACATAATGTTAGGCTTGATAAGTTACTATTACCATTTCACCACATGATCATGCTTCATAATAAATACATTTCGAGAGCCCCCCTTATCACTATCATAATCAGCCTTATAACAACTATTTGGTTCAGTTTTATAAATTCACCTGGTCTATTCCTTCTCATTGATTACTATATGTGTTAACTCCAGCTTGCGTGTAGGTTTCAACAAATTCTAGCAATATAATCATTGGGCATTTACATACAGACCACCCAATTCCCTGTGTATTTACATATCTAAAAAATTTACTTTTTACATTTATGACAACCAAATCTTTCATATAACATAAAAAATACCACTATTTTAACTTTTAAAATGTGAAATACACCATTTCATGCATAGGTAATGTGGCATATATGTAAAAATTAAAGTTTATGTGTTAGATATATAAATCCATAAGAATTGAGTGGTATTTATATAAATCTTCCTATTATATTTACGCTATTTCAATCCATTCTTAATCTTTTGGTTTTAGATTTACCCGCCAAATGTATCGGTGCATCTTCTCCACCATTTTATATATGCCAAACCACCCAAATCTATTAAATGGTCCTCACGTTACACATAATTGTGTATATTTTATCACAGAGTGGACATGAAGGCAATTAGGATATCATTTCTCAAAAGTTAAAAGTCAGAAAATAGACGAACTAAGATTTCTTAGTAAGCTATGATATATTTCAGGATTTAAAAACTATGAGATCAACTTCTACACTTTAAACCACTTGCTTAAAAAAAAGACGACTTTCTAGAACATAAAGCATAGTAATCATTTATATTCATTTTATCCAATCACGAACTTAGTAATAGATATTTTATTAAAAATTATTAGCTACCGCAGAAAATAAAAGAATTCTAAATAATAGTTTTCCTTCCTCATATTGGTACATTCTGTTTGTTCTTTGTTTAGTAACATAATCATGTAATTTAATTGCCTAATTTTAGGCATTGATGAAATTTACATCTAAAGCATTAATGGACCCTTCAACTAAAAAGAAGCCCAATTTAAAAATTTAAATCCACCTTCATGATTATCTATTATCTGAAGGACGAAGAACAGGGAGAAAAAAGCATGAAACCACTAAGAAAGGTCGATGAGGTAGAGAGCTAATCAAGCATGGTCTGGGTGTACATTACTGGCATTGGTTTAAGGAGGATATTTAATCAATTGAATAAGGAAATAGAAAAAGGAGGTTAGTGGGCAGTTTAATAGACCATCACTTGTGGCCACTGTAGGAAGACAGAAAGGTCAGACAGTAATGTCTATCCAACTAAAGATTTGAGAAGAACAAGATGAAATTCATAATTTGAAAATATTAAAGATTATCTAGGTATCTATAAATTTCAATTGTTTTTATTTATATATAACAGCTTTGGAAACTCATAATTGTGTGTATAAATCCCAAAATTTTAGATGAAGTAAATAGCATTGGATTACTTATGATATTTAGTAAATTGGTAGTAATTATTTTGCATGAGGTCCATAGTATAGGACAATGGTTTAATGAAAAAGATTGTACTTATGGTCACATTGCATATAGCACATAGTGGCCTAATTGTCGAGGTCAATTAGCTTGGTGCGCTTGTCTGTAATTATGCACGGAAATTATTGGATCCATTCCTTAGTGTTTAAAATACCATTGAGGTCATGAGGGAATGTACTTTCATTTGGGAATCTACTATATATTGAAGATTTGTAAGCAAAAAGACTGGTGATAATATTAAGTCTGCCATAGCATTCTCCTTATTCATATATAGTATTCATATAGATATTTATGATTAACTTATAGGAAATAATTTTATAGTTAGATCTTTTTGGCGGACATCGATGCAAATTTGTTGGGAAACCACATTTGGAGATTGTTAAACCAGCAAGAACTGTTTATAGAGCATTTGTTTCCATTGGAGTGGTTGCAAACAATAGTTGGTGCGAGTGTGTACGAGGTTTTGCAATAAGAAGAGTATGCAAACCTCATTGAGTTTCAACTTATATTTAAATATTTTAATAATACAAACATAATTTGGTATACCTTTTGGACAGATTTAAGTACTACCATTTCAGATATAAGGTGGATCAACACATTTAATAAAGATACTCAAAAACAAATACATAACTTCAATGAAGTATGTAGTTCAAGAAATTCAAGCTAGCTAGTTATTCAAGCAATTCAAGATAGCATGTGACTCAGCAATTTAAGTTGAGCACATGAAGATTCCAAGATCAGCACTTCAAGATTCTAGGATTGTCATCCTTATTTTTTCTCTGAGTCTTGTATTATAATATTTTTCAGAAGTTGAGGTTGTTATGATGATCAACACATATGGACAAGTGAATTGAGCAAAAATAAAATCAAACAGAAAATTAATTAAAACTTTTCATAATTGATTGCATTGCACAAACATGAATTTTATGTTATACTTATAACTCAAAATTATTAATTTTCTGATGAAACCGTAAAATAAAGTTTGAATTAAAATTTAAATATCAATAATTGCATTAAGATTAAAAAATATATTAATTAATGAAAATTGTTCTCAAAAACATACTATATAATGTCAATTATATTGCGTGATCCAACTTATTTTGGTAAGATTGCTTTGGGATCAATTTCCACAAATTAAGATAATTCAAAAATTGAACTAATCCCATAGTATTATGAATAACATACAATATGGTTAGGATGATTATCTCAATCTAACCTACAGCATCAAGCGCCATAAATAAGATAATTCAAAAGTTAAACTAATCATATTACATGATATATATCATAATATACAATCATTTTTTTTAATAAAATAAATTAATCCATTTAATATATGCGACAGTTGATGAACGGACCAAACTTTACAATCAATCAGAATAACTTTTGGTTGACTAAATAGGTGAAAGAGGGTCCGGTTTAATAGCTTTTGCTTTTAATATATAAGAAAATACTAAACTCCAAATGCACCGAGATGATTTTTGCTGGAAATTCAAAGAGCCACTACTTGAGAAAGAGAGAGTTATTAGAGAGAGATTGCACTAAGAAGTCATCTTCATTTTCTTTAAACATTCCATTCCTCAACTTTGCAAATCCAAGAGTTTGAGAGCCATCCCATTTTCTAGTAAAATATCTTAGATCTCAATTTCTTTGCAATACCTTGTATAACTATGCATGGCGCTAGAGTAGCTGACTTCTCACTCAAAGCAGAAAAAGGTATAGAATTTCTCTATTACTTGATAAAGAGAAAAGCTTCTCAACCATAAAATAACCAAAAAAGAAGAGCAGAGAAAAACTTGAGAGAAGAAGTTAATAATTGAACACAGGCCTTTGGCATTGAACCACTAACTATAGTTTGCAATTCTTTTACTTGGTGTATATTTACTTTACTGCATCTTTTACATACTTTAAATACTTTTTTATCGCATGAAAGATTTTGTGATCTAAGCATACGTATAGGCTGCATAGGATACATTCATATTCTACACTTATGACCCGAGTTAATATTGTCATCTGCGGAAATTTTTTATGGATACATTCACATTCTACAATTAATGATTATTATTCTTTCAATTCTAATATGGTGCTATCTAGGCTGCATTTGGAGTATAACCATATCAGAGCTAATATATTTGTGGAATTTGCTTCAATTTGATGGTAAAATAACAACAACAAAGCCTTAATCTTTTTTCTCCATTGCGTCCGATTTACACAATGATCAAAAGGATTCATGTCAAGATTTTTTTCAACAAGTTTTACGCTGGCTGTCGACTACCTAACGCAACTCTCCACTTTTCACATTCAGGCTTGGTGGTAAAATAAAATAAAAATAAATAAAAATGTCTATTGAAAGACTATTGTACGTAATTTAAATTGTAATTAACATAGATAAACATGATAATCCTACCACACTAATAGATGGACCATGAATCTTTTGCGGGTAAACTATATAAGTTACAATTACTCTTCTTCAAGTTTGGTCTTTGTCCTTTATACTTTAAATGACATCATAAGTATTCTCTGATGAGCTACACATGATCTGATCTTAATAGATTTCAACAGATGACATTTCAATGTAGAGATAGGATAGCAAAAGAACTATGCAATCCTTGAAGAAATTGAGAAAGGCTGAAGAAGGAAGAGAGGCAAAAAACAAGAAATCTAGCACAACCTATGAGGAGAAGCAATTCAAAGAATCATATTTCATTTAATAATCATAATTTCTCATTATAAGATACTTGGGAGTTTATTTATGATAAAAGATCCTATAAGATAATACTGAATAATAAAATTTAGCCTAAATTAACAAATGGTCATACTACTCATGGAAATTAAAATAAATACTTCACAGAAACTAAGAAAAGAAATAAAATGATAAGTCAACTAACATGCCAATGAATATAGTTAGAATTTCCTTTATAAAAAAGATACTACAATATAATACTGAACAATCAAATTTATCCTAAATTAACAAGTGATCATATTACGCTTGGCAATTAAAATAAACAATTAACACAAAATAATAAGAAAATAAAATGAAAAGTCAGCTAAAATGTCATGAAATGACACAATCCATGTTTGTCCAACATCAATACTCCTAAAATAAAAAAAGTTGTACTCAAAAGAGTCTAAACATTGTTGGAAAAAAACTAGGTCTAAAACACACCCTAAAGAAGAAGAGGTGAAGGACAATCCATTCCAAGGTTGAAAAGACAGAAAAACCACTTTTCCTTGAAAAGAATGGAAGAGATAAATCATTGTAGCGTTTCATAGAAAAATCTATTTCTACAACCACTTGATTTCTAAAAATGTGATCCTTACTAAAAAATTCAAGAGAACCATGTTGCATGAATAATCAACAATTTATTCTAAATTAAAATTTAATTTGATGAATAGATGGCAAGATCCATACACCATTATTATATATTTTTAGAATATTCCTCCACATAGCTTTATAATAGTTGAAGGTTAGGACAGTTAGCTTGGGTTGAATGATGATATGAAATAGTTGCGTCAAAAGAATTGAGTACACATGGATTCATAAAATAAAAAAGATTAGAACAAGATTATAAGAAGATGGTCATAGAAATTGAATTTATATAAATTTTAAAAGAACTTGTAGTATTACCATTCTTGGACATATGGATATGAAATTTAGGGGGGCTGGAGGCATATTTATAAGTTTAATTTTATTTTAAATATTTGATCTTACGTGCAGAACTTCGAAAGGATATTTCAGAACGACAATTGAAAAGTTTCAGGAGATATTTTTGCAAGGTTAGAATTGGATTTTTGAATGAGATAGAGAGAAGATGTATTAGGAAGAAATAAGGGAGAGGTACTGCATGTTGTGTAGCACTCAAGTTAGAAGAATTGGATCACATCTTTATTATGAAAAATGGAGAGAGAGAGAGAGGGAAGGAATCTTTAAAAAAAAAAACATCTTAGAGGTCCATTGTTCAAAAAGATGGTGATATAGATGGGGATGTTAATAGTAGAATTCAGGTTGGTTGGTTGAAGTGGAGGAATGCGTCCGGCCTATTGTGTGATAGAAAAGTAAAGTATCGCTTAGACTGAAAGGAAAATTTTATAAGATGGTGGTGAGACCTGCAATGCTCTATGGTGCTGAATGTTGGCCTTTAGAAGAGAAGCATAATGCTAAGTTAAGTGTTGCCGGGATGAGAATGATTTGGTGGATGAGTGGCTTTACACTTAGAGACAAAATGCGAAATGAATATATCCATAATAGGGTTGGTGTTGCACCAGTGAAGGATAAAATTAGAGAGAGTCGCCTTAGATGGTTTGGTCACATTAAACGTCGACCACCTGATGATCCGATTAGGAGAGTGGATGTTTTAGATACTACTTATGTTAAGAAAGGCAGATGTAAACCTAGGAAAACTTGGGCTTATTGCATAAAAAATGGTCTTAGTTTATTAGAATTAAACAAAAATTTGACACTAAATAGGACGCAATGGAGAAAAAAGATTCATGTAGCCGACCCCACTTAGTGGGATTAAGGCTTTGTTGTTGTTGTTGTTGTTGTTGTTGTTGAGTACTCTAAAACAAATCAAAATAGCTGAAAGGATAGAAGAATAGTATAAATATAGAATTTGCCATAAAATACTACAAATATTAACAAAGAATTTAGAAGTTGTCATGTTAATTCATATACAGAAAATCTCTGATAATAGGGAAGATAGTAGAGCATTAAAATTGTTACAAAAATATCAAGATAAATAATGAGATCTGGAAAGTTGACTTCTTTTAGGGAGGGAGTTATAAAGTTCATCATGATTTATGTCTATAAGGCTTCTTTGGCTTCCATGCTTGTACAGTAATAAAAATAATTTCATACTTACGAAGAGCTATCCAAGCCAGAGAGTAAATCACCGGGTTCTTTACTTTCATCCTTCAAGCCTATATGAATGAAAATTAGAGAAAATAAGTCTATGATGGATGTCTACAAGATATATGCATTCATAGTCAAATGATTGCCAGCATAACGTATCAAGAATATATAAACCTTACCATCAGATGAAGAATCGGGAATATACTTCGCTAGACGATATTTCTACATGCAATAGAAATAACATTAGGAAAAAGCAACAAAATAATAGCATGAAAAGGAAGAATGATTTCATAAAATATTATTACCTGTAAGTGACTCTTAACATGATATATAGTTAACCCTGGTACACCCATGACTCTAAGAACACCTTTAGGAGTGGCTCCTGCTCCAATAAATCTTATGATTTGATTAATCATCAAAACTTCATACAATTTCATTATAGAGGAATTTCAATCATCATTATTTCAATATCTCATACTTAAATTCATGTGCAATCATGCTTTTGTATAATATAGAATACTTAATTTTGAAGGACCGGGAAAGCCTAAAGAAATTCAGGTACAACCTCAACAGGTAAAATAAACAACCTTCTACTCCTAGCATCTTTCTTACAACATATTATTTTAAAGAGAATTATGAAAACATTACTACAAAATTTACTCAAAACAAGTGTCAAATAAAAAACATCATGAGAAAAGTATCTAGAACTCTATCTTTAATATTAACATGCAATCAATATGAGGATCTTTCACCATTGATCCACTCTCAAATTTTCAAAAAACACTATTTTTGCTTCTCAATTTTCCATCCTAAAAAAGTACATCCCTAAGGCTCCCACTTCCTCTAATTTACAAAATCATAAACGTTGCTTTAAATAGAGAATTCATTTGAAAGGATCTTCATTTTGTATAGGCTTCTCTTGAAGAGGGAAAGGCCAATACCTCAAACGTTAAGTTGCTTCACTGTCAACTGGAGGTCATGAACTAAAGTCAACAAAGTAGGCTCTAGGCAATGCAAAGTATAAGGCCACATAAATTAATTCCTTATCGGATCCTATAGTGATAGGAGACTTGTGCATCAAGTTACACCATTTAATGTGCTCTCTTGACAACAATGAAAATATTGATTGTTACGGCTACTTATAAATTGCTCACTAAAAATTTCATTCATGGCTTTCGGGAAAAGGCATTGCAATAATCATTTAAGGGATTTTATTTTATTTTATTTTTCGAACCACTCAAAAGTGTTGGGCGTTGGCCTTCATACATATGAGATGGGGGCAAGGCAATACAATGTAATCTAATGCGCAAAGGTAATTCTCATTTAAGGTTGATACATTACTCTTGTATTCATGATGATATGAAGTAATAGAGTATATAAACAAATATTAGAAAATTTTTAAGTATCACTGTAAACAAAATAAAGGCCACTAGATCACACATTCAATGTAACAATCTATAAAATTGATTTTGCAAGGCCTCTGTTTAATTGAATCCAAAGAATCTATGATACCAGAGGAAGAAGCGCCCAAACCACAATAAGAATGAAAATAGAAATATTATTAAATTCCAGGAATTACATACAACGACACTTGCAATAAGAAACACGACACAAATACAAGCTAGGGTGCGGACGGGAAGGAGGCTGCGGCTAGGCTGTAGAGGGGAAGGAGATGGGGATGGGTTGTTATTGGGATTTTGGGGTTGGGCTGTAGCCGGGGAGAGCACCTGGGATCAGATTAGTGGCAGTCCCAGGAGGTGTTGCGTCAATTTGATGTGTTCGGCAAGGCTACAAGGAATCAGGAGGGAGATTGGAGGCAGAGAGGTGATTAGCTTGTGATAGCAGCAGCAGCGGGGAGGGGATTGTGGCTTGGGCGGTTGAGCAGGAGAGTGGAGCGTGCAAGCGGGAAGTGGGGAGGGAGAAAGTTGTGGCTGGATTTCACGGTTTTTTTTGCAGAAGGGGAAGGTGAAGCTGGTTGAGAGGGAACCCTTGGTTGGTGGTGGCTGGAAGGTTGGGAGTGCAGGGAGAATACAGCAGGTGACAAAGAGGGGAGGTGGAGGTGGATTTCAGAAAAGATAAATCACCACTGAGGAGAGGGATACAGCTGAAGCGCCACCCTAACCATCAGATACAGCCCTTGAGGCAAAACGAGGACATCGGCGGCTGCCCTCACAAATTTGAATTCAGAAATAACATAAACTGAAACCTAGGCAGCAAACACACATATAAATAAAAGATAGATAGGCGGGAAATGAGCACAGAAAGAGGATGGAAATTTCCTGCCAAATGAAAAGAGGAAGGAGGGGGCCAGTTCAACCCCTCTCTCTCAACTGAATCGGTTTGGGCCAAACCGGTTCAGCTTTTGAAGGAAAACACCTGTGTCAACCAATTTCTGTGTCAACCAATTTCTTTGTTGGCTTGACAAATTCTGGAAAATAAAACTTATTTAGATCACTAAGGTAAAAGGTTGACAAGTGACATGCATGAGAATCAGAGATACAAAAGTAAAAGTGAATGATTTATCAACATGAAAAGAAGGTGGAGAAGGTAGATCAAAGATTTTCATCACCATGAGAACAAATAAGTTCAGTTCTCTGGCTGAGCATTGTAGACCTTTGAACCTAAAAGCCAAGCTTTTTCGTAATGTTTTGAGTTAACTTCGATGAAGAATCCAGTTAAATCTAAATGCTCCACAATCTAACATGATCAGTTCCTTATATGAGGAAATTACAACTTTCAACGCTCTCAAAATCATTTCAGATTCCTACAATGAAATAAAGTAATTCTATAACCTTTTTAATGAAGTGTAGATTCAAAAATTTATGCTCTGCCTGCCAAAAGAAATTTAACTTGCATGTTGTCGGATATATGATCAGTTTGTTGTTTAATGACATATTTGACAAGTGCACAGAAAGAAAAGGGTGTATGCATACACACAACAACAAAAAAGAAAGGACGTATTGCCAGACTAAAAAAAGTACTCACTGTCTGGTCCACCAAGTTGTGTCACAGCATCAACAAAGCGTTCATGAAGCTCATGCGTCCATCTTAAACGTTGCCTTGAGGACAAGTTCATGTTGCCAGAGTTATTCGCAGAAGTATTCGAGCTCATTGCATTCCCACTGAGTTCTATTTGATGGTCATGAGCTGCTCCGTTGTTATGAACTGAAACTAAACCAGAAATATGTTTTGGCTGATACATGTCTCATAATCTGTATATGTAGATAAAGTGCGCAGAGTATCAGTTAATCACTCAAAACAAGCAAAAAATACTAAGCTTCTAGAAGTAGAATGCCAAAAATCATTATACTGAAGCTAAAGAGTTCAGATATTGGAATAACGTCAATTCAAAACTAACAGTTGAACTGCAACCAGTAATCAAGCGCAATAAACAGTCAAGAACTCCAAAGTTTCCCGCAAAAAATACATAGAAGCTAAGGCTGAAAGATCCCAGCCATTGTTGCACTACAATAGAGAGTTAAACAGATCCAAACAATTTAAAATAACATGAACAGACCAGAAGGAGAACCTGTTGTAAGATTCATGACAGACTTTGAAACATACCTAATAATAAAACGACCTAATAACATGAACTAGGCAAACCTCAGCTGCACCTAGTCCCAACTGCCCTTGAACTCAACAGAGCAAGTTTTTTCGATTTTACTACCTATTAATAGAAAATAATCTGACAACAGACATCTACTCACTGCTCAGCCGCGTAAAACATCAACCAAATGAGATGAGAAAAAACAGTGATCCGATTCACAAATAAAACAAACTCCATCGATCAAAGGCATCAAAATCTCGAATCCAAGTAAAACAAAAGAAGAGAGAAGATGGGAAGTACCCAAATCCACGAAGACCTCGAATCCCAGCTTCACAGATACTCCGAGCAACGAATTCTTCGAAAACCCATTGCAAAATCGATGTTCGAAGGGCGAGAAGCAGAGGAGTGATTGAACTATGTTGAAGGACCAAAGCTGTAAAAAGATTCCAACTTTGAGGAATAAATTGCGGAGGTTTAACTTCCGCACACCATCGGATTCGATTCCTTCTTGCAGGTGTCGGAGATTCTTAGGAATCGTGCTCGTGACGAGTGACGACCGATCAATGAGGTTGGACCCTACTGTCTGCACAGAAATGGGGTGGCTTTGATTTTGTTTTGATCAGGAGCTGCCCGTGGACGGCGAGAACTGCCCGGACTGTACTAAAGGTCGCAGTCCGTTCACGGCGTTTTCATGCTTTAATCAGGTACTAACGGCGTTTTCATGCTTTAATCAGGTACTAACGGACCAAAAGCTAGGGACTCTCCAAAATTAAAAAAAAAAAATTATATGCATACCACAACGTTTTTACATTTATATATTTAAAATGTAAATCTTTATATTGCATTTAAAACGCTTGAAGAATCATAAATACATACATAAAAATATACATGTCACCCAATAATAATGATATTCTCATGCTAATAAATATTTAAACCTTATGCATATGAATATAAAAATATAAATATAAATATATAAATGCATAAGAATTATGTGGTATGTATGTAAATGATTGTGACTGTTAGTATGACTGTCAGTGAATCGAGCATTTGACAAGCTGCTCGTAACTCGACTAGATATGACTTTGTTCACAATCATTCTGTCCGAAAGACACACATATGAAACAGAGTGTTAGATGAGAAAGATAGAGAGGGAAAGAGAGGGCAATAGCATTTAGAAGAACTGGTCATCGTACAATTACACACTATGCCCCTAAAGTTCGAGGGTACGTTAAAGTATTTTAATCAGCACAAATATATGGTTCGTGGGGGTTAGGGTCATGGTCGCCCGGCTTCAGACTGGGTAGCTGTGAGGCCAGGTGGCTATGTGGTCGGCCGGTCGTGAGACCCGGTGGCTGCTGGATTATGCGGTTGACGAATTAGGTGATTATTGAGCGAGATTAGTGGTTTATTTTTTTTCTCCTAGGAGAGCTTGAACTTGATGAATCATCCTAGGGTGATATGCCCTTGATTCCCCAAAGGTGTGTCGCTCTTTTGAGTGGGGGAGCTGTTGTCGATCGATCGTACAATCAAGAATCATCGCTAAAGTGTATTGCTGAGTCATACCAGATGTTTGTCGTCTGCAAGTCATCTTTACGATTCGCGTTGACACTCTTTTTAATACACATATTAAAGTTTATTGATTCTCTTGCTTCTTCATGATGTCAACTGGGATAAGGACAAGAGAATCTTAGATTTTAAAACAGTTTCATGACATTCATGACTATTCAATGCACAATAATTAATTACTCCTCGTTTTCTTCACCAAAAAAATTTATTATAAATTGAACCTGGACACTTATCTTTCGAAATATAGTTTCAGATCCATCTTGCACTTTTCCCAGCAACGTTTAGGATAAAAGGTGAGAGGTCAACTGTTGAGATTAGAGATCTGGTCCACTGCAACAATTAGGAAGTAAATAATATTGTTATTTATGTTTAATGTTATTTATGCTTAATTTGGTTCTCTCCTGTTCTGCCCGCTCCTCTCGCTTCTTCGGGATTTGCAAATTAGAGAAAGCTTAATCTGGCGTCGCCTCTCTCCGCTAAACCGCGTAACGCGTAAAGCTCTACGCGTTGGTTTTTTTATGTGTTTCCTTATATGGATTTTTCTGCAGATTATATAAGGCTAAGCCAACCTAATCCCTCGGTGGCTATTCCTTAATCTCTTCGCTGCTGAAGATTCATCTTGGGCAAGCTTACGGCAAAAGGTAAATAAAAGGTTTGCTTTTGGTTCTCTCCTTGAAATCTTCTTCACATGTCTCTTGATTAGAGAGAGAGAAAGAGAGAGAGAGAGGAGAGTTTCTTGTAATCATCGAGGTGATCGACGGGTGTAATTCCTCAAGTAATAAAATCTTCTGCAGCTCTGTGGACGTAGGTAATTTGTCGAACCACGTAAATCTATGTGTTATTTCTGGTGTTAATTTTCTCGTTCTAATTTTTTGTTTTATTGCCGTCCTTTTTTCACAATAACAATTGGTATCAGAACCAAGGTTCAGATTTGAGAGAAAATGATAGCCGGAGATGAAATGATGGTATCGGGGATCAAGAAATTTGATGACACGGATTTTAATTACTGACCCGACCCACAATTACGTAGTAATTTAGCTTTCAAAAGATGGTCAAAAACTTGACCCAGTTTATATTTAGTGTCTAGTGTGCAATATCGAAATTTTATAAAATTTAGAAATTAGTTTACACACTAAGATTACTACACTAGTATATTTATCATTTTAAGTAAATTAGTGTTTTATTTTAAGACCAAGAAAAGCAAAGTAAGAAATCTCTTAGGCTAATTCTAGGCTACTACTATCAGGTCTTAGTTTAGAATATCGATTAAAGTGCTTTTTCTAAGAACTACTTCTAAATGAAAATTTTAAATATAAAGATAACTTGATAAATTGGTTTGGAGAATTTTGAGATGTTAAAAACTACCCTTCTCGTGCAATGACCTTGATAATGTGCAAGAATGAAATGCTTAAAATTTAATGTAAGTAGTGACAAATATGAGCATGCTTATTCTTTACCTCTTCTCGGTGCTAGCAAAGAACATTGGTTAACCTAGAGTTTTTCATCAGCTTGTGTAGTAGTGATGAGTATATTCTGGTCTCTCACTTCAATATTAACCACTGTGCCATTTCTACAGGATCTACTAGGGACCTTACGATCCAAACTCTAAAACAAATTGATAAAAGAATCTAATCTGTCACCTTAGAAACATCAATTTTACTCCTATCAAAACTTATATATCTATCTATTTGCACTCCCACTTAAACGATTCGCAACGAATCTTTCCAAAATAAAGTTTGGCATTCACAAGTTGGGTGAAATCGTAGCATTCTCGAGTCATTATGTTTTGCAACAGATTTTAACCTCACAAGTGATCAGTTTGCAAAGTAAATTAAGAGCCGGTGAAATTTCCATCATATTAATTAAATAAGAGAATATCTAAGCAAATCTAAATCCTAAACATGCGTAGCTGTAAAAGGATTGATAGAATTAAGTAATAAATTATGTGCCAACAAGGAACATATGTCTACTGACCCACAATTTTATATTATGATATTTAATTCGATGGCAACGACGCCAAAAACTTGACCCCGCTATATTATATGTATAGAATTGTAATTATTTATGTTGTGGATGCTACGCAAGTATACGTATCGTATCAAGTAATACAGGGCTCTAGTGGAGTCCTAGTTATCGATCCCACGGGGAAAGAGAAAATTAAATAACGGCTAATTTTAAAATAATAATAATAATAATTTTAAAATAGTATACGAAAATTTGGAGTTCTAAATTTAAGCGCGATAAAGTAAACTAAGTATTCTAATCGGGTAAGCTTAGCCGAGTAGAAAATTAATACTAATTGCGAGTGCATGAAATAAAACTAATTGCTTAAATAAGTCTTAGCTATTCGGAAAAAGTATCTTTCACTTGTTTAAAAATTTAAATGATTGATGAATTTAAATAAATAATGTTAAGGTATTGTGACAAATAGGAGCATTCTTATTATTTACCACTTTAGTCAGGGTGTAAAGAATATTGACTAATCCCATGTTCGATTCTCGAATCTACGGTAGAGTTGGGAGGATCCGACTGCCACTCGAGCTCCCACGTTCCCTCGCACGAGGCTAATATCTACACTTCGACTCTCGAAACAATAGGACCGAATTGAATATTTTAGTGCATCACACTAAAATGCTCGATTCTACGCCCGATGATATTATTTCTCTGTTATTTGCACCTCCTTCCAAGGCTTTTGAATTTCCTCGAATATCGGATGTAATTTTTACTATAGTTGATAATCAACATATTTTAACAAATCAAATGGCCGAGTTGAAAAGTAAATTAAGTTTTAAGTAAAAATTATCACAATTTATTAATATATAAAAGTATCTTTATTTTAATTTCATCAGTCAGCTTAATTTCATAAACGGGAAGAAAAGCTAAATAAAGCTACTCGGAATGCATGGAAACTAAACTAAGCATGGATTTCATTTAAAGTTAAAAACAATAAATACAAATACTTATCTTAATTTATCCTGACGGACTCCTCATGATTCCTTTGACTCTTCCTTCCAATACGACAAAACTCACTAAATACTCGCTAAAGACTCGAAATAACTCACTTATAACACTTAGAACACAAAGACTGCACACTAAATGACACTAAATAACACAAAAGTAACACACTAAAGACTTAATTTCGGCTTCATATATAGAGGTGAGCGAAGGACCAAGAGGTGTGTAAGCATTCCTTCGAAAAGTGTCCGGGTTCGATGTATACGCACCATTTGAACTAGCTCGCCGTCGGCGACGAGACTACCTCGTCTGTCGGCGAGGCTTCAGAAGATCTTCAGCCGCTCTAGCTCGGCGTCGGCGGGCTCGGGCTCGCTGTCAGCGAGACAGTTATAAATCCTTCATAATTTTCTTCTCATAACCTCGCCGTCGGCGGGCTCGATCTCGCCGTCGGCGACTCAGCACAAATTGCATGATTTTGCTCCAAATTCGCTCCTTTTTATGATTTTTGCTTTTATCACCTAAATTTTCATTCCTACTGATAAAATAAAGAAAATACCCTTCTTTAAAGTGCAATTTCATCAAAAATAGGTATGAATTTCTTAATAAATTTTTCGGCGATCAAAATCCCACGAACTTACTTATTACTTGTCTCGAAGTAATTTTAGTACTTCATAAAAATAATGAGTTTTATAATAAGATTTTTCAATTTAAATAACTATGAATTAGATTAAGTAATATCATAATAAAGTTAAACAAAAATAATTCATGTAATTTAATTAATCTTATAGAAATAAATTATTTAGTCATCGAGTCTAAGATTTCTAACTTACTTATTCATTTCGGGAATGACTATATTTAAAAGAATAACTACTTAAGATATTCATATGATAAGAAATTCAAGAAAATACTATTAGGTAAAATTCTAATCCATAAACATAAGTTTGGAAATATCTAGGTTTTTCCCTTTAGGTTAAATCAAATGAAGCCAATTTTTGATAAGGCATCTCCTCAAGCATCTCCTCATTTTTCTTTTTCTTCTTTTTTTACTTTTTTTTTCTTTTTCTAATGAGGATTACTGTATCTGGAGAGCCTGTTAATAATTTTGAACTTCATTTTCATCTTCCTAAATTTGAAACTTAGGAATATTTCTTAGCTTATATATACTTCATAGTTTTTACTTCATTGATTTTCAATCTTTTCTTTTCACTTGAATACTTAAGAATTTTAATTTTAGAATATAGTTTTCCTTACTAAAAATAATTTACTATATTCTTATTCCTTTTAACCAAATATTTTATTCTATTTAATTAATTAAAGTACTAGAAATATTTTATTTAACCTTTTATAATAATTAAATAAAATAATTCATATTAAATCAAATTGAAAAATTTCTTTATAAAAATCATTTTTATAATAATTTGAAAATAAAAATTGAGAATAAGTTAATAACTAAATTTGTATTTTACTTTCCCCCCCAAACTTAAATTTTTATATCTATTCTAAATAATGAATAAGAAGGAAAGTAAATAAATCATACCTTTGAAGTTTAGGTATTTCTTATCTTTGAAATTTTTGCAGGCTTTTCATTTTTCATTGAACCTGTACTGTTAGTATTCTCCATATATATAACAATTTAAAGAAAATGCAGGGATAAAACCTAAGATAAGTATTAAACACAACAATTAAAATAACTCTACACTACACATATGAATTACTAACATATTAAAAACAATTGAACTAACAGATTAACACTTTTAAAAACTTAAAACAATACAAAATAAAATAAAAACATATTAAAGAAAACTAACATCCTAATTAATATAAAAACAAATGCAATTAACTAACACAAAAAAATAAAAACTAACTACAAATAAAGTACTGAATATTACAAACATATACAGTTCTCAAAATAACTTACATCAAACAAATAAAATACATAAAATCCTAATCTTCAGCATCAAAGTCCCAAACTATATCATCTCCTCCACGATACGTAAGTGCTGAGAAGACGCGAGCGGGGTGATGCCGAGTGTACTCAGGGCATTGCGGAAAGACTACATCTAAATCTCCACTCCTATAACGACGTTCGGCTTCATAATATGCAATCTCGTATTCGAATGTCGGCTGGAGGTATTCACTATCATAATCATGTCTTCTCTCCGGATTATCGATCCTTTGATCAAAATGATCGAACCTTCTCCCTTTGGTCTCTCCAAGCTGCTCAAAACTCCTCCTATGCGAGTCGATTCATTCATCGGATCTTGTAAGGTAGGGGTGGTAGGCTCAGGAGGTCCATAGCTAGTAGAGGGTATATCCCTACTTGATTGAGTAAAATAACTTCTTACTCCTGCTCTCCACCCTTCATGGGACTCATACTTTTTAATGTTAGCAGCTGTAAGTGGTTTCATTGGTTCCACCCATTCTTCATCATCTCTAGTCTCAACTCCAGAAAGTTGGCGAGTGCGAAAATCGATCCGGGGTGGCCCGATCCGAGCTCCACTCTCATTTCTAGGAGTGGCCAGGATATTCTGATAAATAACTCTCCCGATATTGATGCTTCTATTATTCTGAATGCAGAAATTCAGAATTGCTTTATCTCGTGTTACCTCACTATGGTGATATGTAGGTAACAAAGTAGAACAAATAAAGTAATGCCAGGCCTTGGAGACTGCATTTAATTTGGAAAGAGGAAAATTCACTCTTTCCTGCTGCTTCATTTTCCATACTCCGGTCCTATCAGTGAGAAAGTTAATGACTTCCTCCAGTGGTCCTTCCATCATTCCAAAAGTTTCATACTCGCTAAAGTGCGAGTCATGAACTTCATAGAACGAGTTAATTCTTGCAGCATTGAAATCTACAAAAAATCCTCGTACCTTCTACGGTGCATCTTCGGCGCGATCAAATTGGCATAAATTTCTTTAACCACTTCTACGAATTGCTCTATACTTGAACATAACAGAAATTTTCCCAGCCTCGTTCCTTTATAATCTGCTCTACTTCTCCTCCCGGATTTTTAAATACCCGATCCGCAATGCACTTTCTTCCTTGTATATTTTCAAAATATTTTGTCTGTGCTCGTGCATTAATGAATCGGTTTTCGTCAAACTCTACTCAACGTTACTGTCGTGGAGCCATTCGATCGATCTGTGAAAATCATAAAAAATTTCACTAAACTTAATAATAATACTAAGAAGGCTTCCTACAACATTTGTAAGCAATTTAAATCAAATTCCATGGATTTCCACCGAATATTTCTTCCACATTTTGATTTTTCCCAAAATTTGCAATGTGATGAAAATACATGGTGAAAATCAAAAATTTTTGCATTGGAGTGAAGCTCTTACCAAGAGAAGATGAAATTCGGTGTTTTTGAGTGATGAAATCGCTTCAAATCCAAGATCTCTCAAGCCCTAGGTCGATTTTTGCTAAAATTGGAGGTTGGGGATGATGAATAGTGTTTTTGACCGGTCAATTAAAGTGTTTTTCGTGACCTCGCTGTCAGCGAGATTTTTCTCTCCGTCGGCGAGCTAATATTTTTCAGAACCAAAAACCTTCGGGAAAAATCCGCTGTCGGCGAGATTTTCTTCGCTGTCAGCGAGATCGATCTCGCTGTCGGCGGGATTTTTCTCGCCGTCGGCGAGATTCCAAAAATTTTAAATTTCTGAAATTTGTCACTCATTTTCGTCCTTGATTTGTCTTATATTATATTTCCGATCACATCATTTATTAATTTAATATGAAGATTAGCTATTTAAACACAAACAAATTCACACAACACAACAAATTAACTTTAATATTGAAATCCATGGGATGTACAAACTAACATAATTTTTAGAATCTATAATCAAACTTTAAACTTCAATCCTTACTACTAATCAGCATCGCAAACCAATCCACGACACACTAAATCCTGATACAAAACTATGACGCATATCTCAATTAAGTTTGAGATATTCAAATCATCACTCCACACATAATAAAATCTAAATCAAATCAAATAACATAAACATAAACATACTATGAAAATCTTTTCTACTACTCTTTAATGTCAGAATCTTCATCTTCTCTGATATTTCCGATATGACGATGATGCACAAATAACTTATAGAAAGGCCTGAAGGGAATTCCGAAGCAGATTCTTCGATGATCCAACCCTTCGTCTCGATAAATGAAGAAAGCTAGCTTCCAGTGTCCAGAATGATCTAAGTGTTCCTTCATCCTCCGATCAATGTGATCGAATAAATCGGATATATTGTCGATTAAATCTCTCACATTTTGTAGTTCTTTCTCCATTCCATTAATTTTCTTCATAAGTAACTCCGTTTTATCCGAAATAGGCCTTCGTTATAGGATGATTCTGTGAAGCTCTATCGGAGATGAATGTAATGTCTTCATTATTGTCCAAAGTAGGGAACATATACGTAGGATCGAGCGGCTTCAAGGTAACAGAACCTTTTACCAAGCTTCATAAGAAACACAGTACTGGCTGCATAATGCAAAAATAGTAGATGGGTGTCCTAGTCCGTGAGCCGACCCATGCACGATTAAACCCGATACGGACTTAACAATTATTGATCCCACATCGATAGGCAATCCAATTTGAATACAATAATTCAATATAACGCATTCTTTCGAAACCTTGTTTACCCTCATAGTAGGTAACAATTTAGATGAGATGAAAAAGTGTCAGTGCTTCGAGACAGGATTCAAAAGTGATGCAGAGAAACTAACATACCCGTCTTCAAGCATTTCCCAATCTTTCGTTTCATCAGTCAGATATCGAAATATCTCATTCATATTATACCGAGAAGGCACAAAATTTAAATAGTGACATACCGGGGTGTTTTCTATAGAGAATAGCTCATTTACTCTGGATGGAGTAAACGTCACACATCTTCCTCGGACGTAGATATTCCCATTGTTGATCACATGTAAGTTAGAGTAGAACTTTTTCACAACTGGAATAACAACAGCAGACGTAGTGTAACAGAATACCTCCCAGTGCCGCTGTGCGATCATTTCTTCTATCTTCGTAGTGGAATTCTCTAATCCTCGATTGACAAATCCTCGTTCCTTGATAACTCTTTTCTTTACCAAAACCTTGTTGAAGATCCATTGCGCTTCCGCACTCGCAAATTTCCTCAGGTTAAACACTCCAGATTTAGAAGAATCTAAGAATTTGGAGGCCAATATGGTGAATGGAATGAATTCTAGTGAAGAAGGCAGACTTAGAATGGTTTAAGAATAGTTTTTCACTAAGGATTTGGTGTTGAAACCGTCCAATTTGGCTTTTAAAGTATATATAACTCATTTTTATAACATCTTCGCTGTCGGCGGGAGGTTTCTCGCCGTCGGCGACTTAGTTATAAAAACTACCTTTCAGGTTCTCGTTGTCGGCGGGCTCGTTTCTCGCTGTCAGTGAGCTTATAAATAAACTGAATTAGGCGCGAACCTCGGCTCGTCGGCGAGTATCGACCTCGCCGTCGGCGAGATTTCAAAATAATGTCCAATTTCGCTCTAAATCGAATAATTTCTTTTCTCATCATAAAGGTTCGAATATGTGACGATTCTTAATAAAAATTGAGTAGTAAAGTTTCAATAATATAAATTAATTATTAAGATACAATAAAAATAGATAACTAATATGAGTTGCCTCCCATAAAGCGCTTGGTTTAACGTCGTCAGCCCGACCTAATTTCAATTATTAATTAGGTTGACTAAGCATTAAAACCTCTTTATAGTTTGGTCTTATACCTTCGAAATATGGTTTTAATCTATGTCCATTAACTTTAAATTTATGTCCGAGTTTTTGGATCTTCGATTTCTATAGTTCCGTATGAAAATATTTGAGTTATGGTGAAAGGTCTAACCATCGAGACTTCGATTCTCCAGAAATAATTTCAATCTAGTATTATATAACAAAACTTCCTGTCACTGGTTCAAAATTTCTCGATTAATCTTCCGATCATGTCATAATTTCATCTTTTCTTTATAAATCCGATCATTATCATATGATTCATTTCTTAATTCTTCCAATTCATTTAATTGCAGCAATCTCTTCTCACCGCTTCCTTCATATTATAATTAAATTCTTTAATCGCCCAGTATGCTTTATGTTCTAATTCAACAGGTAAGTGTCATGTTTTTCCATAAATAAGCCTGTAAGGAGTCATTCCGATCGGAGTTTTATAAGCGATCCTATAAGCTCATAATGCGATTATTTAATCTAATAGACCGATCTAACTTATTTGGGTTTACTGATTTTTCTAAAATACGTTTTATCTCACGATTGGATACTTCGACTAATCCGTTAGTACGTGGATGATAAGCGAGTGGATATCTTATGAGTAATATTGTATTTTTCTACTAGTTTGTGAATGTATTTATTTCTAAAATGAGTTCCTCCGTCGGTAATAATCACTCTCGGCATTCCAAATCTAGTAAAAATATTTTTCATCGAAATTTTGAAACACTCTTAGCATCACACCTAGAGTAAAGCTTGTATCTCGATCCATTTGGAAACATAATCAACAAGCTACTAATATATATGAGTTTCCAAACGAAGGAATAAAAGGTCCATAAAATCTAATCCCCAAACATCAAAAATTTCGACTTCTAATATAAAATTTAGAGGCATTTCGTTTCTTCTAGATATATTTCCTACTCTTTGGCATTTATCGCAAGTTTTAATATATCCGTATACATCTCTAAATAGAGTAGGCCGGTAAAATCCAGATTGTAGAATCTTATAAGCGATTTTATCGATCCCAAAATTTCCTCCAAAATCGGAATCATGACATTTTTGAATAATTGGTTCAGTTTCTTCATAAGGTACACGTCTTCTAATAATTAAATCCTTACATTGCTTATATAAATATGGTTTATCCCAAAAATAGGTTTTCGTATCATGGATGAATTTTTTATGTTGTTGCAAAGTTAACATAGGTGGTAAAATATTACTAACTATATAGTTTACTATATCAACATACCATGGTATTTTCCACTCATTGATATTATATAGTTGTTCATCGGAAAAGCTGTCCATAATTTCATTTTCAATATCGGATAATTCATGATTTTCTAATCTTGATAAATAATCCGCAATTTGATTATCGGTTCCTTTCTTATTAACGATCTCGAAATCGAATTCTTGCATTAATAGCATCCATCTAATTAATCTTGGTTTGGAATCTTTCTTTTGCATTAAATATCCGATAGCAGAATGATCGGTATGCATGATACATTTTGTTCCAATCGGATAAGGTCTAAATTTATTAAAACTATATACTACCGCTAATAATTCTCTTTACGTAATCTGTATAATTTATTTCGGCATCATTTAGAGTTTTACTAGCATAGTATATAACTTTAAAAATCTTTTCATATCTTTGCCTAAGCTCGCTCCTACGACGATAATCACTAGCATCACACATAAGCTCAAATGGTTTCTCCCAGTTAGGTGAAACTATTATAGGTGCTGTAATTAATTTTTCTTTTAGGAGTTCAAAAGCATCCAGGCATTCGATTGTAAATTCAAATTTTTTGTCCTTTTCGAGAACTTGGCATAGAGGTTTAGTAATTTTTCTTTGTAGAATCCAGCATGTCCAAGAAAACTTCTTACCCCTTTTACCGTAGTTGGAGGTGGTAATTTAGCTATAACTTGAATTTTTGCAGAGTCTACTTCCATGCCTTTTTCCGAAATTTTATGCCCTAATACAATGCCGCCAGCAACCATAAATTGACATTTCTCCCGATTTAGAACTAAATTTGTTTTCTCGCATACTTAATACTCTTTCAAGATTAGTTAAGCATGTGTCGAATGATGTTCCAAATACGAGAAAAATCATCCATAAATACTTCTATTCCATTGTCGATTAACTTACTAAATATAGACATCATACATCTACGGAATGTTCTTGGTGCATTACATAATCCAAAAGGCATTCTTCGAAAAGCGAAAGTTCCATAAGGACTAGTAAATGTAGTTTTCTCTTGATCCTCGGGAGCAATTTGTATTTGATGATAACAGGTGTATCCATCTAGAAAACAAAAATACATATGTCCAGCTAATCTATCTAACATCTAGTCAGAAATGGTAAAGGGAAGTGATCTTTTCGGTGGCGGTATTTAATTTCCTATAATCGATACATATACGCCTGACCGGTAAGTTGTCTTATAGGAATAAGATCGTTATTTTCATTGACAGTGACGGTCACTCCTCCCTTCTTAGGAACACAGTGAATTGGGCTTACCCAAGCACTGTCAAAAATAGGATATATAATACCATTATCTAACCATTTTAAAATTTATTTCTTAACTACTTCTTTCATTATTGGGTTTAATCTCCTTTGGGGACCTGCTTTAGGTTTATGTTCATCATCTAAAATAATTCTATGCATACAGATTGAAGGACTAATTCCTTTAATATCTGCTAAAGTCCAACCAAAAGTTTTCTTATATTTTTTTAAAGTTTCTAAAAGTTTTTGTTCTTGAGATTCGTTTAATGCGAGATGAAATAATAGCTGGTAAAGTTGAAAAATTACCTAAATAAGCATATTTCAAATGATCGAGTAATATTTTTAGCTCGAGTTCGGGAGGTTTAATAATTGATGGAACTATATTTTTGTCAGTGTTTTCAGTATTATCCAAAAATTCAAATTTTTCCTGAATATAATTTAATTCTTCATTATTATCTTCAATTAATTCAGTGTTTTCTTTTTCTAAATTATCTTCGTAATATTCCTTAAAATGTTCGCGTTGTAATTGTTCAAGTATTTCCATCCGAAAACATTCATCATCTTTTCTAAGCGCAGGGATATTTCATTGATTTTGCAATATTAAAGGTAACTTTTTGGTTATTTACTCTCATAGTTAATTCTCCTTTATGAACATCAATCATAGCTTTTCCAGTAGCTAAAAATGGTCTTCCTAAAATAATAGGAATTTCTTTATCTTCCTCCATATCTAAAATAATAAAATCAACTGGGAAGATAAATTTATCCACCTTTACTAACACATCTTCAATAACTCCCTTAGGATAGGTAACCGAACGATCAGCTAATTGAAGAATTACTGAAGTAGGTGTAATTTTTCCTAATCCTAATCTCTTAAAAATCGATAGAGGCATTAGATTGATGCTTGCTCCTAAGTCACACAAAGCTTTTCCATAAAATTTTTCTCCTATAGCGCAGGGTATAGTGAAACTACCGGGATCTTTCAATTTTTCGGGAAGCTTCTTCGAATAATAGCACTACACTCTTCACTAAGTGCGATTGTTTCATTATCGGTGAATTTTCTTTTCTTATTTAGAACATCTTTCATAAATTTTACATAATTTGACATACGATCTAAAGCTTCGACAAAAGGTATATTGATTGTTAATTTCTTTAATATTTCGAGGAATTTAGCAAATTGTTTATCTTTTTTATGTTGAGCTAGTCGTTGAGGAAATGGTGGTGGAGGTGTTTCAACGAAATTTTCATAGGTATTAAAGGATGTTCCAAGTTTGAATCTTGTTGAATTGTTTCCTTTTCAATTTCCACTTCCTCTTTTTGGCTTTTAAGTTCTTTTTGAATTTGAGGTTCTAATTCTTTTCCACTCCTTAGTTGTATTGCTTTAATTTGTTCTTTTCCTTGATCTTTAGGATTTATTTCTACATTACTAGGAATAGTTCCAGTTATTCTATTATTTAGCGCAGTAGCAATATGTCCAAGTTGAGTTTCGATATTTTTAATAGATGTTCCTTGAATTTGTAATTGATTTCCTTGAATTTGTAGTTGATTTCCTTGATTTTGTAGTTGATGACCCATATTCAAAATTAATTCATCCATAGATAATTTCTTATCTTTGAATTGTGGGTTATTGTTAATAAATCCGAATTGGGTAATTAGGTTTATAGTTTGGATTTGCTTGATTAGGTTGATTCATCCATTGTTGATTAGATGTGTTATTCAATTAAAATTTGGATGAGTTTTCCAACCAAGATTATAATAGTTTGAATAAGGGTTATTAGTTCTATTATTAATATCATTTAAAGTTTCATAATTAGATTGAGATTCTATGATTTGTCCAGATGAGTTTTCTTCTAAAGTAGGAGAGTAGTTCATTCCAAAATGATCTAATTTCTTAGATATAGCGACAATTTGAGAAGCTAACATAGATATTGCATCGTTTTCATGAATGCGGCTATTTTTTCGGATTTACTCTATCAGTGAGCCATTGGAAATTATTTGTTGTCATTTCTTCGATTAGTGCATAAGCTTCATCAAATGGTTTAGACATTAATGAACCTCCAGCAGCGGCATCGATAATTGATCTTAAAGATCCCACTAATCCATTATAAAAGGTTTGAATAATCAGCCAATCTGGTAGTGCATGATGTGGGCATTTCCTAAGAAGTTCCTTAAATCTCTCCCAAGATTCATATATTGATTCTCCATCTATCGACAAAAAGAAGTTATATCATTTCTAAACTTAGCGAGTTTTAGATGGTGGAAAATATTTGGATAGAAATTTTTGTGATAATTCTCCCCAAGTTTTAATAGATTCAGGTGCTAACTAATTCAACCACATTTTAGCTTTATACCTTAATGAAAAAGGAAAAAGTTTAAGTCTTATAGCATCGTCAGATACTCCTTGATATTTAAAAGTAGCACAAAGTTCTAGAAAACTAGCAAGATATAAGTTAGGATCTTCAGTAGGTGAACCACTAAATTGATTGTTTTGTACCATTTGGATAATTGCGGATTTAAGTTCGAATGAATTAGCGACTACATCAGGGTTTTGAATAGTTAAATGAATTTCATCTGATGTAGGGTTGGCATAATCTCTTAATGGCCTTTGTTGGTCCATATTTTGAATTTCAGGAATATTCACCATTTGTGTTAAATTTATAGTTTGTTTCTTTTGTTTTCTAATTCTTTTAATTGTACGCTCTAATTCAGAATCGTAAGGTATTAATTTTTTGTGTCCAAATTTGTGCATACAATTTTAGAATAGATATTAATTTAATTATTATGATTATTTTAAAATAGTCCGTTACTCTAGTAAATTTTTCTTACTTTCCCCGGCAACGGCGTCAAAAACTTGACCCACAATTTTATATTATGATATTTAATTCGATGGCAACGGCTCCAAAAACTTGACCCCACTATATTATATGTATAGAATTGTAATTATTTATGTTGTGGATGCTACGCAAGTATACGTATCGTATCGAAGTAATACGGGGCTCTAGTGGGTCCCGGTTATCGATCTCACGGGGAAAGAGAAAATTAAATAACAACTAATTTTAAAATAATAAAAATAATAATTTTAAAATAGTATACGAAAATTTGGAGTTCTAAATTTAAGTGCGATAAAGTAAACTAAGTATTCTAATCGGGTAACTTAACTAAGTAGAAAATTAATACTAATTGCGAGTGCGGGAAATAAAACTAATTGCTAAATAAGTCTTAACTATTCGAGAAAAGTATCTTTCCCTTGTTTAGAAATTTAAGTGATTGATGAATTTAAATAAATAATGTTAAGGTATTGTGACAAATAAGAGCATTCCTATTCTTTACCCTTTAGTCAGAGTGTAAAGAATATTGACTAATCCTATGTTCGATTACTAAATCTGCTGGCTAGGCGGGAGGATACTCTACTGCCACTTCGAGCTCCCACGTTCCCCTCGCCCGAGGGCTAACATCTACACTTCGGCTCTCAAACAATGGGACCGAATTGAATATTTTAGTACGTCACACTAAAATGCTCGATTCTACGCCCGATGATATTATTTCCCTATTTATTTGCACCCTCCTTCCAAGGCTTTTGAATTTCCCCGAATATCGGATGTAATTTTTACTATAGTTGATAATCAACATATTTTAACAAATCAAATGGCCGAGTTGAAAAGTAAATTAAGTTTTAAGTAAAAATTATCACAATTTATTAATATATAAAAGTATACGTATTTTAATTTCATCAAGTCACTTAATTTCATAAACATGAAGAAAGACTAAATAAACTACTCGAGAATGCATGGAAACTAAACTAAGCATGGATTTCATTTAAAGTTAAAAACAATAAATACAAATACTTATCTTAATTTATCCCCAAGGACTCCTCGCAGTTCCTTTGACTCTTCCTTCCAGTACAGCAAAACTCACTAAATACTCACTAAAGACTCAAAATAACTCACTTATAACACTTAGAACACAAAGACTGCACACTAAATGACACTAAATAACACAAAAGTAACACACTAAAGACTTAATTTCGGCTTCTATATATAGAGGTGAGCAAAGGACCAAGAGGTGTGTAAGCATCCCTTCAAAAAGTGTCCAGGTTCAATGTATCTGCACCATTTGAACTAGCTCGCCATCGGCGACGAACTACCTCGCTGTCGGCGAGACTTCGAAGATCTTCAACCGCTCTAGCTCGCTGTCAGCGGGCTCGGGCTCGCTGTCAGCGAGACAGTTATAAATTCTTCATAATTTTCTTCTCATAACCTCGCCGTCGGCGGGCTCGATCTCGCCGTCGGCGACTCAGCACAAATTGCATGATTTTGCTCCAAATTCGCTCCTTTTTATGATTTTTGCTTTTATCACTTAAATTCTTCATTCCTGCAATAAAATAAAGAAAATATCATTCTTTAAAGTGCAATTTCAGCAAAAATAGGTATGAATTTCTTAATAAATTTTTCAGCGATCATCTACCTACTCGCTTTCGAGTGTATATTTACACTTAGTACTCTATTAGTTTTATGCAACTATATGTCATCTAGAAGCATCTAATAGAAACAAATCATTAAATTATATTTCCTTAAAAGTTGCATTGCTGCCTAAACTATTTTACTAGCCAACCGGTCAATGTGAGTGCACTTAAGTTGCGAGATCACCACTCTCCCGGGTCTTAGTTTCACATGCAACAAATTTTAACATAACTTATTGTCACTTAAGTTATGTCAATGAAACAAATGAGATATTACTCATCATATGAAAATAAAAATAATTCTATCATAAAACAAATTTTTCTACATATGTCACAACTCATATTAAAAGAAAAGAGTAAACAATACTACTTAAGAAGCATGGACAAAAAACAACACGAAACCTTGTTTAAATAAAATAAAATTTACTAGAAAGTGATTATAGCAATTACAAGAAAATGATGAACACAATACCTAGCTTTTTTTCCTCTGAAAAAAAAAATGAAAAAACTTTTCAACAAAGCCTCTTGTGGATCCATGCGCCGCTCATATTTCCTTACTCATATCTCCCAAAATCTCTCACCTTCTCTAAAAAATGGAGAAATCTACATCTTCATACTCATGCAAAACTCTCTCTAAAAATCTTCTAAAAACTCCTCCTAAAACACACACTAATTCCCCCTCATGAGAGGAGTCAAGCCCTCTATTTAAAAAGAAGTTAAATGTTAGGTATGGCTCATATCTAGGGAGTTGGAGTTTCTTGGTGAAGAGGTGTGACTCCTAGTAAAAAGGAGTGTCTCTTGGAAGTTAGTGGGTTGGGGGGAGCGAGGGCGTTTTTGTAATTTACATGTGGGTTTGTCTATATATATGTGTAACCCATGGGATGTAAATGAACTCCTCTGAATAGTGAAATTTGTCGGCTCGCTCCCGAGGACATAGGCAATTCTTTGCCGAACCTCGTTAAATCTTTGTGTTCTTCTGATTTTGTGTCGATTCTTGTTTTACTCCGCGCAAATTTTCATAACAACTGGTATCAGAGCCTCGTTCGAGGGCACAGGAGAAGATCGACGCTGGAAATCGGAGAAGAAAAGAAGATTTGCGTTCGAGGTTAGAAGAATTGTGGTGTTCTAGGCGGGAGTTTGGCGTGGAGCGGTAGTTCCCGGTCGTCGCAGGCGGAGTTCTAAAGGCTTGCGAGGGAGTCTGCGGCATCGACAGGTCTTTGCGCAACTCGGTTCCAGGCACGACAACAGGGAGGAACCCAGGCTTGTCGCGGGTCGGCTGCAAAGTCGTCGCGGCGGAAGCGGGAAGGTTTGGTTCCGGTTGGCGGAGCGAGTCGCGGAAACGAGGCTTGGATCACATCACTCGGCCGGGCGAGGAAGTTTTCGCGGAGGGAAGCTCGGCCCGGGATTCACGAACGAGGAACGATGAGCGGCTTCTTCGGTTCGCGAGGAGCAGAGGCGGAGAGGTCCCGCACGGTGTGCCACCGACGGAGTTGAGGCTCGAGCGGTTCACGGCGGTCTTCGGAGTTCACGGCGGCGGACGCGAGGTGCGCGAGATGAGCGGCGCGGGTCGCGATCCGGGCGAGGAACGGTTCGCGACACGAGGTGGGACGCTCCGGTCTTGAGGCGGCGGTTCCGGGCGGTTCGCGAGACGGTTCTGCGGGAAGTGGCGCGACGGTTCGAGGGCGAAGGCGGCATATCGCGACAAAGGAAGGAAGGACTTGCGGAGAGGAATTGCTAACCAAGTGGGAAGCAACGGTTGCGGGATTAAGGAGATTTAACTGCTTAACCGTTGCTTAATTGCGGCAATTAACTGCAAATCGGGAATTAAGGAGATTTAATTGCGACAATTAAGAGCAATTAAACGGATAGAAAATTTTATTCCCGAAGGCGCGAGTGAAGGGAATTAATTCCTGATTTTCTGTGGAATCAAGGAATCATTGTGCGGAGGAAAATTTTTTTAAAAAAAATTTCTTGCAGAGGAGTTCAGCCGGTTCAACAATCCGCGGGAAACAGAGGTTGTCAACCCGAGCAAGAGCCTCGTTTTGCGGGAAATTGAGGTGTTCAACCAGTTAAATTCGCCAGTTCGTCGAGGGAGATTTTGCGACAGGTGGAGTTCGGCAGGGTGCAGGTGGCGAGCAGACACGATTGTTTCGTGAACAGGAGCTTCGTAGAGGTTTTCCTCGAACAGGTGCGAAAAAGGTTCGTGGCTCGCGGAAATTGCAATTGGCGCCGAGGTTACTGGTACGGACATGAATTGTGCTTCGTGTGAAAAATTTAATTCACGAATCACAGGAGAATCGCGGGAAAGTTGCTGCATTGGCAGGGAAAATTTTCAGGTTTCTTTGAATTTATTTGAGGAGTATTTTCTTTTGTTTTTCGAAGCAAGGTAGGAAAATACAGTGCAGGATTAAATTCGGATGGCAATGTCTGGAGCAAAATTCGAGATAGTGAAGTTCGATGGAACCGGGATCTTCGGATTGTGGCAAACAAGGGTAAAAGATTTTCTGGCACAACAGAGAATTTTGAAGGCTTTGCGGGCTACGAAAACTGATAATATGGAAGATGAAGATTGAGAAGAGTTTCAACTTCGAGCGGCAGGTACCATACGTTTATGTCTGACAGATGAGATTATGTATCATGTTATGAATCTGAAATGTCCGGGAGAAGTATGGAAGAAATTGGAATCTCGGTTTATGTCCAAATCTCCGACGAATAAATTGTATCCGAAGCAAAGGTCTGTATGGGTCTGAAGATGCGAGCGAGTGCTGATTTGTCACAACACTTGAATGTCTTCAATCAAATAATCACGGATCTGGCACGGCTTGATGTGAATATTGAGGATGAAGACCGAGCAATGATTCTTTTGTGTTCGTTGCCTACTTCTTATGAACATCTGGTGACTACTCTTACATATGGGAAAGAAACAATTAAAATTGATGAGATTACTGCAGCATTGTTGGCTCACAACCAGCGAAAGCATAATGCAGAGGAAAGCTCTAGTGGTAATTGTTTATATGTTAAGGGTAATCAGAATCGTGAAAGTAAGGAGGAGAAGGAGAATTCTGGAAGGTCAAAGCCTAAAGGCAAGAAGATTCATTGCTTTAAGTGCAAGGAACTGGGACATATGAGGAGAGATTATCCAATGCTCAAGAAGGAGACTCGTAATGTATCTTCCAGGGCTGCGAATATGGTACAGAGTGATACAGATTACAGTGATAGTGATGCTCTTTCAGTTATGACAACTCAGTTAAAGGATGGATGGATTCTTGATTCAGGATGTTCTCATCACATAACACCAAACAGGAAGTGGTTTTCTTCATACAGGTTATCTAATTCTGGTTCAGTCTATCTGGGTGATAATAGACGTTATAATATTGCTGGTATAGGTAATGTCAGAATTAAGATGTATGATGGCACTGTTAGAACATTATGTGATGTTAGGCATGTTCCAAAGTTGAAGAAGAAATTGATTTCCTTGGGCACTCTACACAGAATTGGTTTCATTCCTAAGGCAGATGAGGATAGGGAAACCATCAGAATTGTTAAGGGTGCACAGACTATGATGAAAGGGAAGATCACTATAGGTAACATCTATAAACTGTTGGGGAGTACAGTTGCAGGTGGAGATCACTCTGTTGGAATATATGATGGAAATGCAGCTGAAACTTTGACCAAGAGAGGTTAGATGGTTTGGTGGCCCAACCCACTGGTGTAAGAAACTCCATGATCTATTTCTCCTAAAGGGCTGGATATCCGCAAGGTGGAGATTTTCTCCTAAGGGACTGGATATTTACAAATGTGGAGATGGTTAGATGTATTTTCTCCTAAGGGGCTGAATATTTGCTAAGGTGGAGATTTGTTTGGTAGGCACATATACCGGGTGAAGCATTTCTCCTAAGGTGCTTGATATTCGCCAAGGTGGAGAATTGTTAGGTATGGCTCATATCTAGGGAGTTGGAGTTTCTTGGTGAAGAGGTGTGACTCCTGGTGAAAAGGAGTGTCTCTTGGAAGTTAGTGGGTTGGGGGGAGCGAGGGCGTTTTTGTAATTTACATGTGGGTTTGTCTATATATATGTGTAACCCATGGGATGTAAATGAACTCCTCTGAATAGTGAAATTTGTCGGCTCGCTCCCGAGGACGTAGGCAATTCTTTGCCGAACCTCGTTAAATCTTTGTGTTCTTCTGATTTTGTGTCGATTCTTGTTTTACTCCGCGCAAATTTTCATAACATCAAACACTTCCTTTTTTCCAAAAGACACATGCCTTCACTACAAGAGACACATCTTTTCATCCAAAAGCTTTTCCAAGTGTCTAGATTCATTGAACCTCTCTATGGGGCGTGCAAGTTGTCCAAAAGCTTCCATAACATCCCAGCATAGACCGGAATCCCCCAAAACTCGTCCAAAAA
Source organism: Papilionanthe hookeriana x Papilionanthe teres (assembly GCA_022702705.1). Taxonomy (NCBI): domain Eukaryota; kingdom Viridiplantae; phylum Streptophyta; class Magnoliopsida; order Asparagales; family Orchidaceae; genus Papilionanthe; species Papilionanthe hookeriana x Papilionanthe teres. The sequence goes on from CM040423.1 coordinate 24,843,967, forward strand.
CCGTCTCGGGCACTATAGAGCCAGAATAAGTGTTATACGACATATTTCTAGCTATGACTAGTGTTATGGCACCAATTTGGGCGCTATAGAGCCACCCTGCAGGCAACACACTTGTTTTGCTCCATTTTAGCTCTGTTTCGCCCCGTTTCAGCTCCAGTTGCTCCGAATGTTACACCTACAAGATATACATGAAAAATAGCAAATCTTTAAAGTCCAATTTCATTCACAAATATGGGATAAATATGAATAAGTTAAATCATATAAAGACATATCAAAATGCGGATCAGAATTTTCTTCCTTACTCATTTTGACTTCAAATTACACCATTTTTGCTTCATTTTCTCTAAAACTTCATTTCTTGTATCTAAAACCAAAACATGCAAAATAAATTCCTTTAAAGTGTAATATCATTAAAAATGATTATAAAATGAGCATTAAACGTACATTAAAAATAGGTAATTTTAAGGTGGAATAGTTACTGGAGGATGCAGATAAAGGAGGGCCTCTATGGAAAGAAACTTCATCTGTCATTACTAGGAAAGCAAACTGAAAAGATGGATGAGGCTGAATGGAATCTGTTGGATCGACAAGTCTAGGGGTTATTTGATTAACCCTGTCGAGATTCGTTGCCTACAACATCATCAAGGAAAAAAATATTGCATATCTCATGACAACTTTTTCAAGTATGTATGAAAAGTCGTCGGCGAATAACAAAGTGCACTTGATGAAAAAATTATTTAACTTGAAGATGCGGAGGGTACTTGCACAACATCTGAATAATTTTAATACTATCACAAATCAATTGTCGTCTGTGGAAATTGAATTTAATATGAGATACGTGCACTGATATTATTAGTTTCATTGTGAAATAGCTGGGAAGCCATGAGGATAACAGTTAGCAATTCTGCAAGTAAATCAAACTAAAATATAATGATATTTGTGATTTGATTTTGGCTGATGAAGTGCACAGGAATGATTCTGGCGAGACCTCAGATTCGTGTTCGGCACTGAATGTTGATTCCATAAGGAGATCAGAGGGCAGGGATTGAAACAGAGGAAGATCAAAATCAAAGCACGGAGGCAAGAGCAATTCAAAGTCTGGTCAGCAAGCAGTCAGCCGGAATTGTGACAAAACTTGTCATATAAAGAAGAATGCAGGAATCCCAAGAAGAAGGAGAATGATAGTACTAATGTTGTAACTGAAGAAGTACATGATGTGCTATTGCTGGTAGTTCACAGTTCTGTTGATGACTGGATACTGGATTCAGGGGCTTCCCTCCATATGTCTTCTCACAGAGAGTTGATGCGAAATTATGTTGCATGTGACTTTAAGAAGGTATATCTGGATGATGGAAAAGCTTTGAACATGGTGGGGATGAGAAACATTGATATTGCATTCCCTAACAAGAGTAAATAGACCTTGCAAAAGGTCAGACACATTCCTGAGTTGAAGAAAAACTTCATTTTTGTTGGGCAGCTCAATGAGGGTGGTCATTCAGTAGTGTTCTCAGATAGCACCTAGAAGGTTACCAAATGAGTATTAGTACTGTCTTGGGGTAATAAAATTGATATATTATATATGACTACAGGTTTACTCAATATTGTTTCTACTACAGTTGCAAAGAGCGCGACAGCTCTGTGGCATTACAGGCTTGGTCACATGAGTCAGAGTGGCATGAAAGAACTTCTGTCTAGAGGTAAGCTACGAAAGCTGAAGTCAGTTGATCTCAGCATGTGTGAGAGTTGCATTATGGGGAAGCAGAGAAGGTCTATTTCTTGAAAATTGGTAGAGTGCAAAAGGCAGGAAAATTGGATCTTGTACATACATATGTGTGGGAACCTTCACCAATGGCATCTCTTGGAGGCTCTTGTTACTATGCCGCAGCCACTGATGACCACAATAGAAAGTTAAGGTTTCTTGATCTACCAGAGGTCTCAGTGCAGGGCAGTGATAGAAGTGATGAGCAGAGTGGGTTTGGGGCACCCATTTCTATTGTTCCACAAACAGCTTCAAAGCTGTCCACTCCTAAAGCTACAGTTTGTAGGCTAATCAGGAATAGACGTTCCCCAAAGCATTTCTCACCAAACTTGAATTACATTCTGCTGACAGATGTTGGACAATCACAAAGCTATGAAGAAAACTTACAAGATAAAAATTCAAGCAAGTAGGAGCTAGCCAGGAAAAAAGGATAAGATGAAGTTGTGTTCAACTACAGCTGGTCTTCTGGCACGAAGATCGACTTTGAGTTACAAAGGTGGAGGATATCACATTTGATGAAAATACGATGCAACAGTGGGTGGTGCAGTCAGTGCTCAGTCTCCAAGTGGGAGAATTATTGAGATTAGTGAAGATCCGGTCCACTGCAACAATTAGAAAGTAATTAACATTGCTATTTATGCTTAATTTGACTCTTTTTTGTTCCACATGCTTCTCCCACTTCTTCTAGATTCATGAATTAAGGAAAGCTTAATCTCGCGCCGCCTCTCTCCGCTGAACCGCGTAATGCGTAAAGCTCTCAACGTTGGTTTTTTTATGTGTTTCCTTATATGGATTTATCTGCAGATTATATAAGGCTCAGCCAACCTAATCTCTCGGTGGCTATTCCGTAATCTCTCCGCTACTGAAGCTTCATCTCGGGCAAGCTTACAGAATAAGGCAAATAAAAGGTTTTCTTTTATTTTTCTCTCCTTGGAATCTTCTTCACATGGCTCTTGATTAGAGAGTGAGAAAGAGAGCGAGAGAGAGAAAAATGAGAGGAGAGAGAGAGGAGAGTTTCTTGTGATTGTCGATGTGATCGACGGGTTTAATCCTCTAGTAATAAAATCCTCTGCAGCTCCGTGGGCATAGACAATTTACCGAACGCATAAATTTGTGTGTTCTTTTCTAGTGTTAATTTTCTCATTCTAATTTTTACTTTATTGCTGTCGTTTTTTCACAACAGTCAACTTCATCTATTGAAGAGGAGGGCCGAGCCTTGTTTATTCAGTCGATGAAAGAGAACTGAAGGTGGTTATCCTATGAAGAAACGTCATGTGACCGGAGAGAGAACTGAATGTGATTATCCTTTGAAGAAACGTCTCGAGCGGAGGGGGTGTTCTAAGAGAACTAAAGACGGTTTTCCTTTAAAGAAACGTCGTGTGACCAGAGAGAACTGTCGAGAGGTCCACCCAATGCGATTTTTTTGTGAATAAACGTCGTGTGACCAGAGAGAACTATCGTGAGCTCCACCCATTGAGTGGACTGGTTCATTTCTTAGATCCTCCTAAGTTAGGAGGAGGATGTTTTAGCTGCCGCCTCCAAAGGAATAGATGAAGAGCAACCATGGTGGAGCTCTAGGCCCTTACGAGACAGATTTTTCTTTATCACTTTCTCATCCTCAACCATCGATACTAGAGGTGGGGGTGAGGTTCATCTTTTTTTGCCTCTGACTCAGATCGGATGATGGATCCTTCTTCCATTAGAGGGGCGAAAACTTTACTCTCCATTAATTGTAGTGTGTTTCCAACCGGCATAGCAGAGGTTTGAGGTTATGTTGAAGATTCTCGTCATTCCTGAGAGGTTGGGAGTGGCCCAAAGTGTTAGGCGAATGATCTTTTAAGGGGATTTTTGCTCGGTCAAAATATGTCCTCACAGGCTTGAGGTTATGTCAACTAGTGCTAACGAACATTTTGGCAAACCATACTTTGTGCACTGGGAAGAAGAGTCAATTAACTCCTGGGCTCGCGAGGCTACTCTCCAAGACAAGTTGAATTCAGAGAGAGCCAATTTTATCTCCTTTCGTAAAGATATTTTGGCTTCCCGTTTGTTACCTAAGATGAATAGGATATAGTTAAATAGAATAGGTCACGAGCAAATGTTTAAGAGACTGTCTTAATTGGGATATGCTCCGGTTGAGGCCAAGGATGATATTTTTGTAAAACTTTTTCTTGCATAGTGAATGGTTGTATGCAAATAGATACGTTCTGCTAATCGGTGGGTTTATGTTTATGCTTATGTCTAACAAATGGGTATATTAGTCTATTGACATGTGTGTTTTGATTTGACACTTTTCCTATGCCTTGTCGTAATGATAGTATTAATTACCCTGGCTGTGTTTCAGCACTTGTGTTTCATTACAAATCAACAGGTTTAGCACTTTCGCTCCATACGTAACCACTTTTACTTTCACTCTTCTCACGCGATGGTTCCTAGGTACTCCTCCAAACTCTTCGACACCAACACACCCAGAGTTTCATCGGTTATTTCAGAGGGACTGGTTGTAGCTCTGTTTAACTCGTTTTCCTTTGGGTCTAACATCATACTCCATGTGAATACCAAAGGGGAAAAATCAGTTGAAAGCTACAAAGATATTTTAGTTTTTTAAGTTGATCGGTTATGTTATGGACTGAGGTTACCTTTATGTCATGAGATGAGGTCCATATTCAATGGGTATGGCATCATCGCTATGTAAATTACTCTGAACTCTATTGTCATTATCATAACCTTTGTCATCTACCTTTGGTAGGTGGAGATTATGTGTTCAATCGACTTGTTTTCTTACTTCTTCAGGTTAAAATTTGTCTATGAAGGTCATGCGAGTTTCTCTTATAGCGTTTGACTCCAGATGGTAGGAGTTGAGAATAAGGTGAAGGATTGGCGGTTAAAATTCATGATTGTCATGTACCCCCAAAGTTGGGGAATCATTGTTTGACCTCTGTTAAGGAGGTGGTGAGGCTGAAGAGGCTAGCTAATAGCATTCACTTTACACTAATATGCTCGAGAGGAGGGATCTCTCCATCTTTTAGTTTATGAATTAGGATTTAGTCAACAAAGTTTTGTGGTCCGGTGCTATTGGGGGTATGAATGAGGCCCTCTGAAGATGGTCGGGCTAGAAGGAGGAGAAGAGGGTTCATGTGGTTTTTGTTAAATCTGGGAAAACAAACCTAAAGCAAAAAGGCCTTTAGAGAGGGAGAAGTCTGCCACTCAACTGAGGAAGGTTTCTGGCAGACCCAACGTCAGTAAGGAGCCCTTAGTCATTTGCCCTCTCTTCTTCTCTCTGTCTCTCTCTCTCTCTCTTTTTTGAATCTCTGAGGTGGGTATAGGAACCTCGAGGGCATTTTAAAATACCTTGTCTGGGTCGTTGGGGTTTCCAGAGTTAGACCCCGGAGAAGAGGTTTCCCCTATTCATGTGAGTGAGAGGATGGGCGAAATCAGTGTTGTCTACCATGATCCGTGAAATAGAGTCGCAGTTCAAAGTGTCTTTGTCGCATGTTGCTCTCATTTCTAAGGGTGATGAAGGTCAGAGGCTGAAATCCAGAGAGGACTGATCTGGGCCACAAGAAAAAAGGGTCTATCGATGCCAAATTCGTACCGCCCCCACCCATATCCCAAAGCCAAGGGGCAGCCTCCGGAGTGGGTCGCTTAGATGATTGGTCTAAGTAACGTGTTTAAGAGTTATGGGGGGGGGATATATCTGATGGTAGATCCTGAGAGGGATTGGTTCACTAGTCTTCCCTCCAGGGAGGCAGTTGACCTCCCAAGTTATCTGATAGAGGTGGCCTAGTCCGAGGTTTGAATGTTGCCCAATCTAGCCTGAGCTGTAAGGACTTGTGTGAGATCTCAGACAGGTGTAATATTCTGGCCTCTACCATTTCCCATTATTTGACCAAATTTATAACTCATGAAGAAAAGAAGAGGAAAAGTGCTAGTAAGATGGTGGCAGAGATATCACAAGTTATGAGGGAAGGGGATGTAGAAATCCTAAGTTTGAAAAAAAAGTTGGAAACCATGATCCAAGAGAGGGAAACCGAGTCCGGGCGTGCGAACAAACTATTGTTGCCCTAAGTACAAAAAATAATGAGTTAGAAGAAGAATATTGGAGAATCTTCTTTGAAGCGACTTAGCGGTGATGGTCTCTGAGTATGAGCAAACTATTGCTGTTATAATCGCCAAAAATAAAGAATTAGAAGAAAATATATCAGGAATGGCTTTGCTGAGCGACCAAGTGGTAGCATTCACCGACCAGATCTGAGTGGGTCTCCGCATTACCATCGACTACTTCGTAAAGTGGAACCAAACTGGCGTGACATTAAAAACCTTGCCTCTCTCTTTATTTACTTTGACAATGAGGCTGATAAGCTTGGAGGAGAAGGAGTCGACACTGGTAGTGAAGTCGCAGCCGCCTAAGATCTCGACATACATCTCCTTTTCGTTTTTTTATATATAATGCAATCCTCGTGTTCAGCCGTGTCACATCGGCACTCATTGTACTCAAATTTATGCAAAAAAGAAATGATTTCTTTTTCCTCTTGCTCTCTCCTTTTTTTATTCATTTATATATATATATATATATATATATATATATATATATATATATATATATATATATATATTACTTGGGTGTTCTCAATGCCTCGACTGATAGTTTTGTAATATGTGCGCAGCCAGGCGACCTTGGCGCCACGGTCGACAGTTTTTAATATATGTTCAGTCGGGCAATCTTAGCACCTTGGTTGGTAGTCTTCAATTTGTGCCCATTTAGAAGACCGTAGTGTCACAACTACAATCTTCAGCTCATGCGCGGTCGGGTAATCTTGGCACCACTGCTGGCAGATTTTAATATGTGCACAGTCAGATGATTTTTGCATCATGACTGGCAACTTCAATTTGTGTCTGTTTTTTCTTTCAAGAACTCAGAGTATCCATCTTGTCAATATATATGTCATCGTCATATGATATCCTTTTCCAAGTAAATCTCCCTCTCAAATTATATAAATGATTTAAAAAGGAGAGCAATTTGGAATTTTGGGATATACGATGAAAATAAACAAACAAATTTAAAAACAAACATGGAGGGCTTATGCATAAGGTAATCCTCGTGTGTTAGGTCAAGATTATACATCCGAACAAAATCAGATCAAAATACCTCAAAATATGATTTCCACAAAGAAAATCCCTATATAAGCCATCCATAACCAAAGAACAAAAAAGAACTTTTTGTTATGGCATCAAGAGCACTCTTGAATAAACGTATCACTTTAGTTAATTGCATCTTGGGAGAAACCTAAAAATATTCTTGATAAATGGAGTCTTGTTTACATGATTTGTGATAACCGATAATGGGTCACCAGAAGGATGATTATTTTAACCAGTAACATTTCACTGCCTTGAGAGCTACTACTGAACCACACGAAAGATGGTGAGTCCCCTAGGGGGAAGATGAGGCCTCACCGTTAGAAGACAAGGTCGATTCTCCCATTGGGCAGCTAGACAAGACAGCAGGAGTGGCCCTGGTAACTTTGTCCTTCTCAAACAAAGTAATATAGGAAGGATCCCCGACCTTTGAATTCATTAAAGCGACAAAAATTGTTGACTTTCCTTACAGCACGCCAGCTTTCGAGAAGAAGGCACTGCGGCCGCGACTCTGCTTGGAGTCCCTTTAGAATGAGTGTTCCCCGTCACCTTCCCCACTCAATGAAATGAGAAGCACGTTTTCAAGTGATAACAGTGATCTTGTCGGCCACCTTATCTTGAATAACAACACTATGATCATACACGGAGACAAGTATCACATTGCCATGCCTTAAGGGACCTGGTCCTCATCTCCTATAGGATTACCTGACCTCGAGGGGCATTTCTGCTGCCAGTGCTTGGTGGCTAGCTTTTTCTTCACCGCCTTTGCTTGGACAGCCTCTTCGTTATTCGAGAGACACCGCTGCTCCTCTGTCATCTCACATGTCAGCATAAGTGTAACGATTCTCAACGGTTTATTGAGGGATCGAGAAATGATGATTGATCATCATCTCCCTTGCGACATTCATACACTTCGGAGAAGACTTTGGCTTGTTCACCACACGCTCTGCTAGCTCAGTCTAGATCCCCAAGGCGTCGAAATAAGAATAGACCAAATACTTCTTCTTATAATCCTTTATTTTATTCTCCACTCCTAGCAAGGAGTTTCTTATTAGATGTAAACATGTCGAAGCCCTCCTCATCGATAAAAGAGAACAAAAGTCATTATTGCTGCTATGGAATTTGACAATACTTGCACCAGAATAACCTCATACATATTGAAGGCACTCAAGAGCTCGTCAAATTGAGGTAATGAGGGCCTGTATTTGAACTAGTCTCAGTGTAAGACCAGATCCTTACCCACGAAGTTCGTCGCTCACGTTGACCCTGGAAAATTTCGAAGATCGATGATGTCATGTAGAACGTACATTCTCTACAACTCCTTTACATCATTCTTTGTCAGAAATGAAGGATCAGTACTTTTGACAGAGCTAAAGAGGGTAGAGGAAAATTTTAGAGCCATCTCGAGCACGAGAAGCAATCAATAAATGAAAGGTGAAGAATGATCAAGAGCACTGACAGAGAGACCGAAGGAGTAAAGTAAAAAAGAAGTGATATCTTATCCTATTTATAATGCAAGAGCGTAAAACGAGGCATCAAGTGTCACACCAAACATCTTTTTGATTTTTTTAAGCACTATTTTATTTCAAATAGCATTATTATAGATTTGAATAAAGTGCTTTTTGAGCGGGTTCTCTAAGACCTCAGTCGGGACATACTTCTTTTGAGTCTATTTGTCTGCCTAAACTAATATGATCTAGCTGATCAGCTCTATGAAGGAACTTTCCCAAGTTGATCAACTTGTAAAGCACTCTATGCTGGTGCAACGCCTCGGTAAGCTCGCTTTGCAAGAGACAACCTCCACCTGCAAGGCCGCCACCTCTGAGTTCATGGCAGCCATGGATGCTAACGACTACAACACTGGGTTCACGACCGAATATCCAGTCGTTCCTTCCAATGAGCTAACCAACTCCTCTACGATCCCTTCTGCACGTTGCTCCATGGATCTAGGGGAAGAATACCACAACTATATCCACTCCAGTTCAGAGCCAGTAACGGGCAAAGGGTCGGTTGATTGTACCCCTCCGAGGTAATGGCAGGCAGAAGCCTCACATATTCAGCTCGAGACTCACCATCACAATAGGGGCGAACTCCGCAGCATCTTTCGATGACCCACCATCTTGGCAATTCTCTAACCTGACCGACTCATCTACATTGAAGTTATGAAAAAAAAGGAAAAAAATTAAAAACCATCAATGGACCAAAGAAGGTCTTACATACCCATAAATCTATCTATGGAAAAAAGGATCCTAAAGGGCTTCTCTCCCTCTTGTACCAAGGTGCCCCCACCTTCCTGCAGTTTCTGCTGAGGAAGAAGGATGATCACCACTTCATCCTACTCCCTTCCACTCGCCTTGGTACCTTTAGCAAACAGAGACTGCGGGCTCCTGGTGCTTGCATATAGACCAAGCTCAGGGGCCATGCCTCCTTACGATGGACTTTCAGTATCCTCCTCTCAAGATCTATGGATGAATCAACCTGATCCGCCAACACAGGTTTGAATCCTGGTCGCCTCTCCCTCTTAATCTTTTTCTTCTTTGCAAGGTCCAAGACCCGATAACCTAGTTTGGCTAGAATTTTGGGGTATATGGTGATCCGACCCGAACTATCAGCCATTACGTAGCTCAGTTGTCTAGGAGAACACCATGCCAATCCCGCAACTCTATTTATAGAGTGTGCTGAGTACAAAATGCAAAATGGATGTTAGTCAATGAAATAATTTTCTTGATTTTAGTGCCACTAACTATTAATAATTTTCTTGTCATTAACATAGTTGTCACTGTCAAAGAGCGAAAAAACTTGGGGAAATAAAATGTATGCACCCAATATGTCAACACAAATGTTAAAGAAAACGAGCGGCTTAGGACAATGGCTAGAAAATCGAGGCATCAAGTTATAAGAACGTGATCCAAGTCGATTATCCAATGACCGATAGCTCAGTCAGAGTCATCCAACACATTATTATGAAGGATTCAATCGACACGCCACACCTATAGTTCAAACCACTTAAACTCTTCACGAGGGAACCCAACCACAACATATCAAACAACCAACTTTTTACTTTGGCAGGCACGATTGTCTCTTGTTTGGTCGCCTTGGACCACCGAACTCGAGCATGTCGACTAGCTAGTTACCGCCACATTTGAATTTGAATTGTAATATAGATTAGGTAACAAATCATCACGATTAAATTGCATTAAGGATGGTTTTCATAGCCGTTCTCCCCTTTCTATAATTATACAAATATGCCTCTATAAATAGGCGTCAAAAAGACGAATAAAAACACATATCCCTATTTCTCTGTAAGGACTTTCTCAATTTCTTTTACTCTATCTCATCCTTCTTCTCTCGGCTCTAAATCTCGAGTCATGTATCCACAAAGGACAATTTAAGATTCAACAGGTTAAAAAATAAGCGGCTCAATAATTTACTCATTAAGCTCCTCAATAATGACCCAATTATTATCATATAAAACAAACAAGAATCAAACTCAAACTTGAAATAAATTTGAACATAAACACAGCTTGATTAGAGCTTGAGTTCAAATTTTATAAACAAACTCAAACTGGAGCACAACCGCAAAAGCTGAATTTATGCTCGAGCTTGAAGTTTATAAACAAGCTCAATCTTGAACACAACCCCGCTTGACTCACCTCAGATCATTTACAGCCACACAAATGATCGTAGGAAAATTATGTATATATTTATACATTTCATATAACTAATTTTTTTTATTTAATAAATAACTTTATTAGTTACAACCAACTTCTAATACCTTTCTTTTGCTCAGCTAAAAAAAAAGAGAATGTTGAAATCGGTTGACACTGATTCAACTAAATCGTGCGTGTCAATTCCATGTTGTAAGAAAGGAAAGTAGAGAAAGAGGGGTAAGCTATATGCCACTCTAACTTTCCTCATTCTCTAAAGTTTTTTTTCCGATAATGTTGAATCAGGATCTGTCCTTTGAATCACATTCAAATAATATGGTGTACAATAGAAAGAGAGAGTGTGCACAATAAGAATCAAGTTCTTTAAAGGTAACTGATGAACTATTTATAGTATAAATGATATATGATTGACCCTGTTTTTTAGGGGCATTTCAAGATATTTTAGGCATATATAAAATAAAAGAGCCTACGGTTCAACTACTTTTTTGCTTGGTCAACAAAAATCTGTAATTCTTGGGTTGGTCAACTACGTTTGGTCGATTCTATTAGGTTAGGGATGTCGGTCAGCCCCAATGGTTGTTCGGTTGTTCGAACTTCACTCGGTCGGGTTGAATCTATCGGTTGACTGTTTCAATCCGACGGTTGATTGTTGAGCATTGAATGAGAAACTCATGTTGTTGTGGTAGAACTAAGCTATCAAGCAGAGAATAAATCACTGTAATCTAATAAATAGTCTATGCCTTTGTCAAGAGAGCCGTCTAGAGAGCTTGATGAATATTTGGCATTGAGAGTCTTGGGCCTTTTAAAGAGCCTTGGAGACTCTTGTGGGGCGTCTGGTGATACTTAGACGAGAGTTGGACATGTTCCTTCTCTCAGCTCAATAATGTTTGATATTTGACTTGGATGACCTTCGTTCAAGTTGGCCCTGGGTCCCCTATTAAGGGAGTATAACCGGTCAATGAAATTCTTTGGCCTTCTGCTGATGTGGTTCGCGTGGTTCTTGCTCTTTTTGATGGGTCATCCATGAACTAACTTCTATCTTTAATTCCTTGAATTTTCTTGAGTTTCGTGCTTATCCATTTCTGACATAAAGATAAATTATACTTTTAAATGCACTCTCCTAATTCATTTTCTTTTCCAAAACAACTGATTTCGGTGTTTCTCGAAGGGCAAATACTTTTTGAACAATCTTTAATACATTGATTGTCCAAAGTTTTCAATAATAAGGGAAAATAATTTTTGAACAATCTTTAATATATTGATCGTCCAAAGTTTTCAATAGTATCACATATTAATCAAATCATTCTTTTTTTACTTTCAATCAAGGTATTACTTTACTTTTCAACGAATATATAAATATATAAAATATACTCAAAAGAAATGACGATTCTTCCCAAATTATATATATATATATATATATATATATATATATATATATATATATATATATATATATATATATATATAAAAAGGAACTCATATTTGGCAGAGGCTCAAATATCAATTTTCCATGCGCTACAGCCCATGATTAGGCCGGAATTTATAATTACCCAGCCACCAACTGGTCAAGAAATGCGGCACGCGCGCGCTCACACATACACACACACGCACGCGCCCGCGCGCGCACACACACACACTTTTTCACACTTAATTTGAAGAAAATAATTTGAAGAAATTGGGCCAATTTACGTACATGCCACCCAATTCTTCTATATTTACGTACTTAACACCAACATTTTCATAGACATACATAAAAATCAATTCTATGACATCACATAAAAAATTCACTTGGGTTCATTTCTTGGCATAATAATGATATATATATATATATATATATATATATGCGCGCACGCTATATTATTTAAGATTATCATAATTTCACATAAAAATATAGAGTATCTTCTTAACTAGACATTTTGCTTATAGTCATAAAAGAAATATACATATATTTATATACGTATACCAAAATTATTTTAAAAAATAAGAAAATAATGAGTCTTATGGCCTCATTGGGATCACTTTAGTTTTATTATTATTATTATTATTATTATTATTATTATTATTATTATTATTATTTATGTGAAATAAATATGTTTGATGTGTTAAAATATATTTTCAAAATCAATAAGAATACCTAAAAATCATTTAAAATATTTTTTTAAAATAAATGATTTATTTTGCTATGTAAAAATATGTTAACAATACACTAAATAAATATATTTTAAAAAATAAAATTAATTAATTATCACCCCATAACTACTTAAAATATATCTCTTTAAATTAATTTAATTTGATTATAATCTCATATTACATGTGCCTATATATATAATTAAGATGAGTTGTAGACTAAAAAAAAAGGAAAATTTATATTCATGCCACAGAATTGTTTATATTTACGTATCTGATGCCTGAGTTTGATATTTACATTTATAACAATTCGGTGCCCTGAACATACATATCCATGAAAAGATGTACTTTACTTCTTCAAAAATTTATAGTAGTGATATTGATGTAATGTTAAAGATTAGAGTGTTATGTAGTTATGTATATAAATATGAATTTTAGGTGTTAGATATGTAAATAAATAAGAATTGTGTGGTATATGAATAAATTTAACAAAAAGGACATAAAATTAACAAAAAAAACCAACACAAGGGGACTTATTTTGTGATCAAATTTCTATTATTCTTCGAGCATTTCACATTCATGTGTTTCATCACACACTCTTCATGCCACAAAATATACATTTAGAATAGGGAAATCTGCATACATACGACACATCTAATACTTGAAGATTAATATTTACACTTATGATATTTCAATGTCATAAACTGTTGGATCCAAGATTGTTCGTGAATCACACCCAAAGAATATAATGTGAGGAGTAGAAATGTAGAGGGAGAGGGGGAGAGTTCTCTATGTATAGCTATATTTTTTTAAATGAAGAGTAAAAAGAGTGCAACCCCTCTTCAATAAATGCTTCTCCTATTTATAGAGGATTTAGTAAAATAATGATATTACTTTTTTGCCCCTATATGGATGTGATCTACTCTGGGAATTTTTTTATATGAATCATTTGGTCACCTTCTAGCTCGATCGGCTCAACATGGTTGCCTTGGCTCAGCTGACCAAACTTGATCAATTCAACATGGTTGAGTTGGCTCGACTAATCTAGCTCGGTCAGTTCGGTTGACTATTTATAAAGGTCTCATCTCTTATGAAATGTCTTGATATTTGTGAGATGTCTGAAGATATTTACGCGACTTATCTTCCCATTGGGCCAACTCTTCTGCGGGATAAGCCTCTGTATCGATCAGCTCCATCTAGTGTAGAGACTTAGACATTCTCCTGATTTGTTTCTAAATGAGTGGTTTTGTCGACATTGATTAGCCATTCTACCATCAAATTTTGGGCTCGGTCAGCTTTAGCTTGTCCAGCCTGGCTCATCCAGCTTGGATGGTCTCACAGTCTCATCGCATCGCAAGGGAACTTTCTTCATCATAGTCCTTTCTATTGGACTTTTAGATCTTTATAAGATTAACATTAACACCTTTTTGGCGTACATATTTTAATTTCTCAATTCTCTTATTTTATGAAAGTGACGTGACGATAAGAATAAGAAAATTAAACACAAAAAGTGCATGATTCAATTTTAATTAATGACTCATTGATTGGACTCCCTTGATTTCAGTTTCTGATTTTTATAAATAGGGTGAAGAGACGCCTTCCCATGTTTACTCCATTATGTGATTTTCTTCATTGGTTTGCATCTCTTATGCCTTTGGTTTTGCAATGAAAAACTCGAGAAATCTCAGGTTAACGTCCTGAAAAAAAAAAGAATTTGTTATGTATTTGCCTAGGCAAAATGTTGGGACCTCCCAGAGCGCAAGAGGAAAAAGATAGTTATAGTAAAAAGAAAAAGACTCTCGCTGTTCAGATCAAGTTGGCTCGTTTGATTCAATTTTGGGCATAGTGTTTAGAGATATTCCACTGGCTGACTAGGTTCCTGGTCGGACCACCCAATCACCTACTGCAACGTAGGAATCTTCTGCCAATCAGACAACTCCAATAACTTCTCCTGTGCTTCCCCCGTTTGCACCAGTACTCATTGGTGAGCATACTGTTTCTGAATTGATCTGACTCTTGGGTATGAGAGACTTATTTGGTATTTATTTAGTGTGTCCTTTGGCTTTTGGTTTGAAAATTACTTTTTGATGCATATGCTCCAATGAAACCTAGTTTGAAGGAGGATTCGATCAAACAGTCAAGGAACGTAGTTTGTGCAAAGCAATTGGTTCTCTAGCGAGGATTATGGGGTCGACCACCCCAATGATTCTCCACTTCTCCAGGAGGCACGCAATGAAGTAGTTGAAGGGGTCCGAACATCCCATGGGTCATTGGCTCATCGCCGGGACGAGGTTGAGAGTTCATTCAGTTGACCGGGATCCAACAAAATTGGGAGATATGTGAGTTGTTGATTCATATGTTAAGGATGGAGGATACAGTGATGACTGTCCCCCAGGAACATTTGATAAGCGGGAGAAGTCTCAAAATTTTCAAGCTGGGTTGAATCAAAATGGCTGAATCAGTTTATATCAGGACAATATTTTTTTATAGGTGCCTGCTTCAATTGGGGCATGTCTTAATTGAAGCGGTGTCTGATTCTCTTGTAAAATATTTCACTTCCTTGGATTTATTTTGGAGTTCTTTTATTGTAATGTACATGCCATTTATGAAATAAAGCTATCAGTTTTTTTTGTCATTTAAATTTTACTAAAGATTCCTTCCGGAAATGACTGCTCACTTTCGATTTTGCCCTCGTGCGATGATTGTGTTTCCTTTCTTCCTTATAAAAGGGTTTGAGATTTTGGGACATGCTTCCTCTACATTTTGCTCTCTTGCTTTCTTGATCCCAATCTCTTTGCTTCAGCGATAGCTCGATGGCACCCAAGAATTTTGCAAAGGACTTCAGGCTGCAATCTTTGGATGATCAATCTTGCATTACTCAAAAGAAAGTTGACTCGTTACTACGGAGTCATGTTTTTATGCTTTGATCAGACTTGAGGTTGCCTGCGAGAGGAATTGGTTATCCTCGCTCGCTTTATGGTGACGATCATTTATTCTATGGGGATCATTTTTGGCTCGGGCTGCGCTTTCTATTCTGCGTTGAGTTTCACTCCGTCTTCTCCAACTCTGGAGTAATCCCAACGTTGGCAAAGCAAAATTTCATTGCGTCTATTATGAATTTTGTCATATATTTTAGGAGTCACTGGGTCCCTTAGTTCATTGAATTGTTCTCATTCCGAGTTGACCAGATGGGTTTTACAATTTGTGTCGGCCAGCAATTCTAGTTGTTGGGGCTGAAAAATAAGGTGAAGGACTGTAAGAAACGGTTCTTTGTAGCTTCTTCCCCAAGAGACCGGTTCATTCAAATTGTCTCATTAGACGAGGCTCCTCCAAAGACAAAGGCAAAGGCATCAACAAAATTACTGGTGGAGGTAAGTAAGGTCAAGGGGTCTAAATTATCAGTCCAACAACACCTAAAGCCTACTCTTGTTAACTAGGTATTGTGACTTGACACCTTCAGTATGATAACTAAGGACAATTATAATGCATCTAGTGTTCACTAGACTGAGACAAAGAAAGTGTTGGTCACTCGGGTTGCTAAGAGAAAGGCTTGCTAGGTTGGCACCAAGTCAAAAAAAAGAAAAGATTTGATGCCAAAACTGTGCCCATTCAAGTAGAGGGACTGGAGAGAACAACAGGTGCGGACCTCGTATAATTGATTTATTCTTCTAATTTTATTTCTCAAAGTGTTGGAACAGATGAATTAGTTCAGATTGAAAGGTTGAAGTATCAAGAGAAAGCTAAGGGTCCATTTCCTTATGTAGGTTTTCGAGTCGTCCATCAGCCATAAATCAAGGCAGTGGTAAGTTACGAAGGATCAAATCATCCTAAGAGGACGGCTTTGGTGGAGAGTATTAAAGAGGTGGAACCTATTGATGCCTAATCAGAATCCCCAAGATTCATATCTCCGTCAATGAGGGAAAAATCCAATTGTCCCCTTCTTGTTGACAAAAGCGAGTCACCGGCATAATCACCTCTGGACATCAGATGGATCATCTAGAGGAAAAACTGACCAAATATCTTTGTGAGGTTGACTTACCCAAGTCGGTTCAACTTCAAGACATTTGTTGTCACAAGGGGAAGGCTCCCATGACTGGTGATAACCTCCCATAGTCTCTTCAAAAACCCAACCGAGACATGACTTCTAAGAGTGACTTTTCACCCTTATCATTTGGAAATAAATGTAGATTCTAACTCAAATGGATTTCTATGCACGCAGAGGACGCGAAGGTGAAACTCAACCCAAGTGGTAGATTTGCTTGATTGATCTTATAAAGGATTGGAACTTTGACTTTGCGGTTGATGCCTGATATGCCTTGATAAAGACCGAGGTGATGTGATCTCGGAGCTTAGCGGAGATTTCACTATGGAAGAGCTTAATCAGACTATGTTTTTTTTTTAAAATAAAAAAAAAAAAATTGGTATTTGGCAGAGGCCCAAGTATTGATTACCTTATGCGCTACAGCCTTATGATGGGGGCCTGACACCATGGGCCTATATATTCAAGGACCCTGCGCCACGGGAGTTCGAACCCGTGACCTGAGGGGATTTACAAAGAACCTCGCCAACCAACAGCCACGGCTTGCGAAACCGCTTGATCAGTCTATGTTAAACGACCAACTATGACTTCGCATGAAGCTCATACTCAATTGACACTTCATCATTAGGAGAGCCAGACTTGACTAGAACTAGAGGAGAAGCTGGTAGTGGAAAAGAAAGAGTTACAAGTGGCAAGAAATGGCCCATGTAGATGAACTTGAATAATCTTCTCTTCTTTTAGACTTGCAAAAAGAGAATTAGGCTCTAAAAGAGCAGAAGGCTTTACAAATACGCTTGAGCATCCTTCTCTAAACTTTCTTCTCACCCCATATAGAAGTCTCTTCTCATGGGCCATATGACAAAGTTCGAACTAGATTCTGTCAAGTGGGTTAATCTAGAGAAGTTTTCCACGCTAGTGACTGACTCAAACGTAAAGGAAAATGAGGTTGACCAAGGTAGTGGAAGTGAAGAGGTCGATGACGGTTCGTCAAATGTATAGAGTGATCAGATAGTTTTATGTAATTTGTTTTTTTAAAGTGGAGATATTTTGTAAACGGTTTTTTGTTAAGTTATAAATGCAAAAATTGAAAGAGTACTCTGATTGGTTGCACCTTGGAGTTTTTTCCTTTTTTGTGTGTACCTGATTCGAATAGTTGTCATGGCAAGGGCAATTTGCATGGCTATAGAAAATGAAGGCTAGATAATAAGCAAATTGGGGCGATTATGATGTTAAGTTGGGTAACAAGGCTGAAAGGCCAGTTTATTGGGAGAGTATTGTTGGATTGGGGAGTAGTTAAATAGGATTAAAGAAAGTGCATGAGTCATTTAATACGTGATTGCCCAAACCAAATCTTATACTATTCATGTCTTGGTCGTTCAGTTAAGTCATCACCATGGACGAGTTGCAACTTACCCCAGATATATTAAGTAGAACTTATCATGTTCTTTATTGGGGTAACAGTCTAGTCTTGCTGCTAATATGATTCGTTCACTACACACTACAAATATTTCCATGAGTAAGAAATGAATTGAGCCACAAAAGCTTTACTTGTGGTCCTGGGCAAAATACATGGGACTTCTATGATGCATGGGCATTGTGGGTAGAATAATTAGACGAATCCCTGCTTGGAAGGCAAGCATCATTGGTCAATGGATTTTTAAGATGTTAACTTATCTGCTCAGGTGAAAGTACCATTGGCGAGTAATTTTGACAGCTACAATTGTTCTAGATGAGTTTCCCGAGTGTCAAACGGACTCAATCATCCTTTGTGAGTGAGCACCAACAAAGATTTCTGAGGCTCAATCAGACCTAAAAATCAACTAGAAAATTGATATTATTTTTAGCTGCCATGCTGACATAATTATTTTAGTTACTGGCTCACTTTGTGGGTACTCACATCTAGCGATGAATTCAAGGGTTTTCTTGAAGGTTCTTTTGACCATTTATGGTTCATGTAGAAAAGGGATTATATACCTTTGACTCGATAAGAAGTAAAAAATATAAGAAACAAAGTAGCATTTCTTTTTATGATTTTTGTGTTACAAAACATATGCGTAAAATATTTTTAGGTCACCTTCACTCCATGTTCGATGCACTTCTTCCTCATATGCATTTTTAATTTATAAGCTCCGGGAGTTGCTCATTTACTGACGATGAATTACTCGACCCATGTCTGACAAGCTTTCTCATTCCTTGGTCGCGCGCCATTTGGTCTTTCTTCAACACAAGGTCTCTGGTGATGAACGTCTTTTTTTGACATTTCTGTTATAGTATCGAGTGATCCTCCTTTGTACTTTCTCCCGTCTGAGGGCTGAGTCAGCTTGTTGTTTTCAACAAGGTTGAGCGTGAGCTCCACCCATTCATTGTTCTCTTTTTCCCATTCATCCATATTTGTCTCATCGTATGTAAATGCCGCAACGACTCCTTGTTTGTGAACGTTGTATTCAATCAACAATAATTTTCCATTATGTGTAGGAGGAAAAATGATGTTGGGTCAGTCACAGTAGAAGGGGTCATCCTGATTGCCCATAAGCCTGATGGTAGAAGGGGTCGTCCCTTCACTCCTTAGACCTTATTTATGAAGCAAGTTCAAAATGATTTTATTTGCAGCTTATCCATTCATTTGTGGGTGATGAACAACATAAAATTCAAGTTAATTCCTTGGCTCTCCATTCTATTATCAATAATGATAACGAGTAGCAGGTTGTATCAACATATTAGATCAGTCGAGATGAAGTTTTGAACCACCTAGGCTATGGTTCGAGCAAGAATCTTTATCTCCATCCATCTGGAAAAGTAATTTATTTTGACTAGCAAGAACTTTTGTTGTCCGCACAATAGAGGAAAAGGTTTCAGGATAGTTGATGCTCATATGATGAATGACCACAGGCTGATGTGGATTGTAGTTTATGCGACGACTTTTGTTTCATCAGTGCAAAATGTCTGATATTGTTCGTAGCTTCTCAAGAATCCTTCAATATCATTTTGCAGTGCGGCTAGAAGTAACCTTATCATTGCATCCTATGGGACAACATTTTTTTCTCTGGAATGACTCTTGTGCTCGTCAGAATGTACTTCTCGAAGGACTTTTCAGATATCAATCTCTTTGACACACCTATAGTGTGGTGTTTGACCTTCGAAACAGTTTTACTCGATCATCAAGTACTGGGTGGCTTTGTTCTTAAAATGCTTCAAGTTTGTCACTTCATCGGAGATATTCCCAGTCTTGAGAAATAAGATGTAGGGGTCTACCCAGTTTTTGTCGATATATTGTTGTTGGCGAGCTCCAACAAATCGACCAGTGCTTTGGTCGTTGTAAGCCGAGTACATAGCGAATATGTAATTTCTTTAATCCCTAGGCGAGGACCGCATGGGCAACCATGGGTTCTAAATCATGAAACTTTAATATCTCCTTCTGGAAGTGGGAGATGAAAGCGCATAAGGTCTTGCCATGTCCCTGACAAAGCTGTAGGAGGGCTTGCAAGCCCTTCTAGGATTTTTGAACACCGGTAAACTGTGCGACGAAAATCCAACTGAAGTGTGCAAACGACGTGATTAATCTCGGCGGTGATCCATGCTGAATCTTTCAACATGGTAAATAAGTGTCGGGATTTCATTGCATCATCGATTCTAAGAAGGTGTGGAGTCAACTAAAAAAATGACATGGTTGGTTGGATTTGATTATCCTTTGTAGGATTCTAGTGCTAAAATCTTGAATCATTTCGGGAGCTTAACTTCAAAGATTTGCCGCAAGAAAATATTTTGTTGTTGGCGCGGCGGTTCGAAACACTCAAAATCAGTTACAGTCGATTGGTGATTTCTTATCACTGTCGAGGTATTGGGTATCATCCTCCCTCTCTAAGATCAGGGGTACCTCGTTTAGCATCAGAGCATCATCTTGTCGTTGTTGATCAACGAGCCTCTAATCACTTCTAACATCTAATCCTTCAAATCTTTTATTTGTTGGGCTATGAACTCTTGGGTGCACTCCCTGTTGTTGTTGAAATCCCTATTGTTAGATTTTTCTATTTGATTTGTTCCTTTTCTTCTTTGTTACACGATCCATGCTCACCGTACTTTTAAAAATGTTGGATCCAAGATTATTAATGAATCACGTCCAAGGAATAGAGCGTAAGAGAAGAGTATAAAAGTTGAGTGATAGAGAGAGAATTCTATATTGGAGTAAATTTCCTCAAATGAGCAGCAAAAATAGCAGACCCACTCTTTAATAAAATACTTCCCCTATTTATAGAAGATTTAGTATAATAACAATATTACATTTTTTGCTCCTATCTGGATAGGGTTCTACTCTGAAATATTTTTGGTATTTTACAAGTGATTATTTTCTGGCTCATTCAGCTCAACACGGTTGACTTGACTCGGCAGACCTAGCTCGATCAGTTCAACATTGTTTACTTGACTCAGTTCTAGTTTATCAGTTTAGTTTGGTTGACAATTTACTAAGGCCTCATCTCTGACAAGAAGTCTTAATATCTACGAGATATTTGAAAATAGGGAAAATTACATACATAGCACCCAATTCTTACGGATTACTTATCTTACACCTAAAATTTCTTTTTTACATACATAACACTTTACATATGGATAAACAAATGAATTTGACTATTAAAAGGTGATAATGAGTGCTAATTTTCATATGATGTTTTATAATTATGAAAGTTTAGGTGTCAGATAGGTAAATATGAACGTTTTGGGTGCAATATGTGTAAAACCCCGTTAAAATATTTGCGTTGAAAATATTGGCAAAACTGATATTCTTAATGGGTCGGCTCTGGTGCTGGATAAACCTATGTATCGGTCAACTCCCTCTGGTTTAAAGACTTGGGGAGCGTTCGGGGCAACTTATTAGCTACGGCGTGACCCCAAAACGCAAATAATCTTGTTTGGAAACTGTGGTGCAGCAACAATGTTGGATAATCTTATGTAAACGTAAACCCCTTTAAAATATTTGCGTTGAAAATATTGGCAAAACTGATATTCTTAATGGGTCGGCTCTGGTGCTGGATAAACCTCTGTATCGGTCAACTCCCTCTGGTTTAAAGACTTGGGGTGCACTCGGGCAGCTTATTAGCTACGGCGTGACCCCAAAACGCAAAAAATCCTGTTTGGAAACTATGGTGCAGAAACAATGTGGGATAATCTTATGTAAACGTGGGCCACATGTTAGGCCCCGCGACCACCCGCATTTTGATCACATGATTTCCTTCGCATGCCCTCAGTTTTCTTCTTTGTTGTGTCTGACACATCCGTACACTAGCTCCCTTCTCCTCTTCTAACTCCGGTCGACGGTCTCCGCTGGCACTCTCACCTCCTTCCTCCATTCTCGCCGGTTCTGAGTCCATCTTCTCTTTCGTCCTCTGGTACTTCTTACCCCTCTCTTTCCCCTTGTCTTACCTCCTTTTGTGAGGTATGTGGTTGATGTTGGGCTGTGGTTTTTGGCTTTCCCTGCAGTAGCTTGGTTTTTACGAATCTTTCTATGTGCTTATGACTGTGATTGTGATTTGTGGCTTGGTGTCTTATAGTTTGAGGCTTAACTCTGTGATTGCTTATTATGGTCTGATTTTTTGCAGTTCCTATGGAGAAGTTGATGAAAGCATTTGAGAGAGAAGTTCATGGACAATTTGTCGTTTGTGGCGTGGTTTGCGGTTTATGGTTTACTTCTATGATTGCTTCTCGTGGCTTGGTTTTTTGGGGGTCCCATGAAGAAATTGATGAAAGCATTTGAGAGAGAAATTCATGAAAAAATTTCACTTTTGTGTGGCTTGATTTTTTTGGTTTTTGACTTAGCTTTTCTTTCGCAGGCTGGTTTTATGGATTTATATGGATGATATAATAAAGGAATCTGACAGAGAAATTACCAAAAAGTATTGTCGTTAATGGCTTGCTTAGGGCTTCACTCTATGGAATCATTGAAAAAAGGAGGAAATGGTGGTTGCGTGCTGGGGTCCTATGCTAGTTCTATGTGTGTTGGTTATATGTGTTTTTTGTTATTGTGAGATAGTGGTGGTGGCTGTTGTGGTATTATATTGGGTGTTTGTGTGGTGATTTTGGTGATGGTAAATGGTTGGTGTGGTGGTTGTGGTTGTGTGGCGGTTTGGGTAAGTGGGTAGTAGTGGTTGGGTGGTGGTGGTGTTTGTATTGGTAGTGTGGTGGGTGAGGTGGTGATAGTGTGTTGTGTGTGTGGAATTGATTACATTATTGTTGTGTGTGTGAGGTGGTGACAGAGGTGATGTATAGATGGTGTGGTATTGTGGTATGGAGGGGCAGTGGTAATGCTATTGTGACATTCATATTTTTCTTTGAATTGTGTTAAATATTTTGATGGCAAATGTTTATGTTTAGTTTTTTTTTTTTATTATTTTTTATTTTTATTATTTTTATTTTATACACAATGGTTAAAACCAAAGAAGTAGGTTCATATGCAATGAGGGATATGAATACCAAAATGGTATTTTGCAACTTATGCCTCAAGTCGAAAAGGAAAATAATCCGACAATTTATTTCAACAATGAGGGATTACAAGATATAAAAATATTTAAGAAAAGTACAGGTAGAGAGTAAGATAGACTGCAGTTAAACAATAAGTGGGATCAACTGAAAAAAGATTGAAAAATGTGATATGAACAGTCTGTTGCAAACAACATTATTTTACATGGACAAAATAATCATTGTCCAAAAACAACTGCATCACAATTATTTTCAAACTATAAAAAATAAATAGATAGTCAATTTATCAGCAGCAGCTTAACATTAAGCCGCAGCTGCCCAGACAGGCCCTTAAGCATCTTCTTGATTCATTTCAAGAAGAGTGGTTTTGCCGGCATCGATTAGCTATTATCAACTTTCGGGCTTAACCGACTTTAGCTTGTCCGGATTGACTAACACACCTTGGTTCGTACAACTTGTTATGCCTCATAATCTCTTTGTCAAGGATATTTGCCAACACATACTTTTCTTCTGGACTGTTGATCTCTGTAAGATTAGAACTGACATCTTTTTATTGTATGTAAATTTATGCTTAAAAATATGCATCTTCATCTAATACGACATAGTCCATAAATTTGCTACAAATTTACATGCAAATAACCATTTCTATTTGTCTATGTGTGTGTGTGTGAATATCTAATATTCTTAATCACATGCCCTTTTTTATTATGTGTTACAACCCTTGTGCCAAAAAATAAAAAAAAAAGAAAAGAAAAACAAAGAACCACTTCCGACAGCAATTTTTCTATAACTAATAAATACAAGATCAAATAAGAAATGCAAAGCAGACAAACTTGAACCAAGTAGAAATATCATCCTCATTATTTTTAAGTTTCAACCAAACTACTAATGAACAAATTTTCAAAGCTATTAAGCTCATTTTTTTTCAATCTACGCATTACATGAGATGTTAAGCCTCTCATCTCATCTGCTTAGATCCCTTCTTAATACTCAAATTTATCAACAAATAGAATGCATATGAACTCCAAATCAAATTGAGGAACTGTGAACAAATACAATGGAGCAAATATAAGGATTGCAATTAATATAGTATAATAGACATTTGTTCAGATGAAACCAGAGGATATCTGAAGAAAATTCCCTTACAAAGAAGACAGATGAGAGAGTAGAGACAACATTCTTCCCCTAAGAGTTCATGAAACTTTGGAACCCAAGGTTTGAAATGAAATGGAATCAAAATTTCACCTAGAAATAATATGCCTTGGCCGAGCTTCAGAACAAGTTTTTAATGGCTGAAGTGAGTTGAAGATTCGGTAAGCTGCAGCTGCTGAAACACAGACTTGTTGAGAGGGGTGGGTGATGGACCGACCTGCCCATTAAAACCACCAGATGCAATTTGCTCCGATGCGATCTTGCAGGCCTTCTCCAACAAGGAGTCTATGTAGTTGTGATAGGCTTCCATTCGAATCTTGATGTGCTTCTGAACCTGTGGAAGAGGATTATAAATTCTAGTAGAATCTGATAAGTATCTGAATTTGATGTATAGGAAAAAAAAGGCGAGGGCCCGTTAAGCATCACTTTTATTTCTTATTATATATATATATATATATATATATATATATATATATATATATATATATTATTTTGTTTAGTTTATATTTTGCTTTCAAATAAAATATATTTGATTATTTGATTAAAAAATGATTATTTTTAAAAACACTCAAAACATTCTTTCGAAGACATGCTAATTTTTTTTTAGAAATAGAAAAAAAAAATTACAAAAAATATACACTAAACAAAGATGTACAACAACAACAACAACAAAGCCTTAATCCCACTAAGTGGGGTCGGCTACATGAATCCTTTTTCTCCATTGCGTCCTATTTAGCGTCAAATTTTCGTTTAATTCTAATAAATTAAGATCATTTTTTATGCAATAAGCCCAAGTTTTCCTAGGTCTGCCTCTGCCTTTCTTAACATAAGTTGTATTTAAAACATCTACTCTCCTAATCGGATCATCAGGTGGTCGACGTCTAATGTGACCAAACCATCTAAGGCGACTCTCTCTAATTTTATTCGTCACTGGTGCAACTCCAACCCTTTTACGGATATATTCATTTCGCATTTTGTCTCTAAGTGTAAAGCCACTCATCCACCTAATCATTCTCATCTCGGCAACACTTAACTTAACATTATGCTTCTCTTTTAAAGGCCAACATTCAGCACCATAGAGCATTGAAGGTCTCACCACCATCTTATAAAATTTTTCTTTCGGTCTAAGCGGTACTTTTCTATCACACAATAGGCCGGACGCATTCCTCCACTTCAACCAACCATCCTGAATTCTACTATTAACATCCCCATCTATATCACCATCGCTTTGAACAATGGACCCGAGATATCTAAATCGTTCACACCTTTTAATAATTTGATCACCCAAAGTTACACTGCTGTCACTAGACCTACTATTATTAAAATTACATTCCATATATTCAGTTTTAGTTCTACTCAAACGAAGACATTTAGACTCCAATGTAGACCTCCATAATTCAAGTTTTTCCTGGACTTTTTCGCTTGTCTTATCCACAAGGAGGATATCATCAGCAAAAAGCATACACCAAGGTACATCCTCTTGTAAATGCCCGAGTAAGACCATCCATAAATAAAGCAAAAAGATATGGGCTTAAAGCCGATCCTTGATGTAAACCAACGAAATAGTAAAATACTTGGTCAATCCTCCTTCGGTTCGAACACATGTAACGACTCCAGCATACATATCTTTAATGACTTGAATATAAGTCATATCAACACCTTTCTTCTCGAGGACTCTCCAAAGAACATCTCTAGGAACCTTATCGTAAGCTTTTTCTAAATCAATAAAAATCAAATGTAGATCCTCCTTATTATCTCTGTACTTCTCCATCAAACCTCTCAATAAATATATAGCTTCCATGGTAGACCTGCCCGGCATAAAATCAAATTGATTGTGAGAAATCTTCGTAATACGTCTTAAACTATGTTCAATTACCCTCTCCCATAATTTTAAAGTATGACACATCAATTTAATTCCTCTATAATTTGCACACTCTTGTGCATCTCCTTTATTCTTAAAAATGGGGACCAAAATGCTCTTTCTCCACTCCTCGGGCATCCTTTTAGTTTTTAAAATAATATTAAAAAGTTTAGTAAGCAGAAACCCACAAATCACCTAAACATTTCCACACTTCAATTGGGATATCATCGTAGTCCTACGGACTTTCCCCTTGGTTTTCTTTAAAGCCTCATCAACTTCTTTTTTCTAATGCGACGGTAAAAATGAAAAGTTTTATTATTATTAACGATATTAAGATCACTAAGGTCAATCGTATTTTCAGATCATCGTTAAAAAGTTTATCAAAATAACTCACCTACTCTATGTTGAATATTTTTTCTAAAAAGACTTTTTGATTTTCATCTTTAATACATTTTACTTGAGTTAAATCTTTACATTTCTTTTCTCTTTGTTTGGCTAGTTTATACATATATTTTTCACCTTCGCTTAGTATCTATCATGTTATAAAGATCACTAAAAGCGAATTTTTAGCGTCATGATTATTCTTCTACACTCCTGCGGCCGTTTTATATTTTTCTCGATTCTCTACGCTTTTACATTTAAACCAATTTTTATAAGCACAACTTCTTATAGTTTATCTTTTCTTACACGTTATTATTCCACCACCATCTATTTTTATTTATAGAAAGCTTTTCTTTTCGATTCTCAAAGTACATCTTTACCACTCGTTTAATAGTATTAGTTAATTTTTCCACATAATATTCGCGTCTTCGTAGAACATCTCAAATATTTAAATCTTGAATTTTACTCATAAAAATAATTTTATTTATGTCTTTTAGGTTCTCATCTTATTCTACGATGTTGAATCACAGTATTCTTTATTTTACAACTCTTCATCTTAAAATCTAGAGCTAATAATCGATGTTAGATACTTAATTGCTCACTTGGAATAACCTTACAATCCTTACTAATCTCGACGATCTCTTCTTCTCGTAAGAAAATAATCGATTTGTGTTTTATTAGATCCAATTCTTATAAGTAATAAGATCGCTCATCTCTTTCTTGAATAAAGAATTAGTAATAATCATATCATACGCTAAAGAAAATCTAAAATGTTCTACGCTTCTTCATTAATTGCTCATAACTGTAGTAGCCTATGAATATTTACGAAATCTTCTACCACTCTATCGACATGTCCATTTAAATCTCCTCCAATAAAAATTTTTTTCTTGAGGGTATCGAGTGTATTAAGTCTTCAGATCATTCAGAATTTATCTTTCGTACTATATCTAAACCAACTTGAGGAGCATAAGCACTTATAATATTAAAAATCTTAGTATCGATAATAATCTTAAGTCTTTATAATTCTATCTCCAACTCTATTAATTTTGATAACATTATCTTTCAAACTCTTATCTATAATTACACCTACACCATTTCTAATACGACTCTTACTGGAATACCATAGTTTAAAACCTAAGTTATCAATCTCCTTAGCTTTTTCTCCAACCCATTTAGTTTCTTGAATACATAGGATATTTATCTTTCTATGGATCATAATATCAACCAATTCCATTAGTTTACCATTGAGAGTACCATATTCCGGGATCACTATCCTAATACTAGTATCATGGACTAACTTACTTTACCCGCATCCGTCCGTAATGTGGGAACCTCGCTTACTTGACACTACACCTGCGGCGCGGTGTAGCGGCCTTTGCATACTTTCCATCGTATTCAGGTCATACTGCTGCGTCGCTCCAGGGACGCCCTAGCACTTACACAATGATCGAAAGGATTCATGTCATGATTTTTTTTGACAAGTTTTACGCTGGCTGTCGACTACCTAACGCAACCCTCCACTTTTCACATCCGGGCTTGGGACCGGCAACGGCAGTGATACACTAAACAAAGATGTATTTAAAAATAAAAGAAAAAAAAAAACTGAAAATAAAATTGATCGCAAACAAGTCCTAGCTTGAAGTGGTAGAACTTAAAAGCAAGAGAAAGGCACTTCTAAATTCGAGATACATCATATGTGAGAAAGTATGACATAAAAGCTTTAAACTTAAATTCTCTTGTAATTATCCATGTTATTAAAGCTTTGCCTCTTCTAAATTTGAGGTTAAGTGATTACGCCCAATCTCACTTTAAGTTATAGTTCCGTCACTATCTGCTTGGTTCGTCGCAAGAGCAAGTGTTTTTTCCTATCGTTCGAGTGCCCGGCAGGTAATGATGCCTGGTTTTTTCTAAATTTAATTGTATAAGAAATGCTGTAATAATCATAATAAAAATACTGTAACACACATAGATAAAGCTACTATCTTCACTTTTATCAAAACCCACCTCTTAGTCAAGCCAAAGCACCAAAAACCACCCAAAGATGACTAAGATTATCAATATCAGATTTGAACGCAAAGGATTGAAGAACTTGAACAGAAATTATTTATTAGACGAAGGAAAATAATGCAATAATCAGCCTAAAAATAACTAATTGTAAAAAGCAATACTCTTTTGCAGTTTAAAAAAGAACTTAATTCCAATGTACAAAGCTGCGGAACTAATTATAATTCAAACACTTGAGCTCAACCACTTAAGTAGCACTGAAAGATAAACTAACTTGCCAAGTAGGAGGCGGCATTAAGTAATACCATAACAATATGAAAGAGACCAGAAATAAAAGCTTTAAAAAGTAATACGGCTTTAGAAGTTTAACAATGATGTTTATTCTTAATTAAATAACTGATGGACTATTTATATTCCAAAACCTTCAAAATGGCTACTAATTTTGCTTAGGGCTGTAAACGAATCAGACATTTGGCAAGCTACTTGTGGCCCGATTCAATAAAAGCTCGTTTATGATAGTTCGATTAATTAATCAAACGAGCTTGAATGGTCTCAAAGGTACTCGATTACTTAATGAACAAACTCGAACAACTTGTTTTTTTATTCATTTATGATCATGAATAATATCATTTAAAACTCACAAACATCTTTGTGAACAAGCTTGAACAAGGCTCAATTACATCACATTTAAAAATAATATCATTTAAATGTTTATTTTTAGGCTCAAAGAACATTATTAGATATGAACAAACTACTCGTAAAACTTGAATAAGGGTCGATTAAGGCTCGATTAGAGCTCGTTTATTTTATCAAGTGAGTTGCTCGTTATTAAGCTCGATAAAACCGTACATGAACCAAGCTCAAGATAAGCTCGAACAAGATCACTATATGAGGGCTAGCTGAGCTCAGTTATGCGATGTCTATTTTCTATTCAAAGGAGTTTCTATTGTAGGGAAAAATTTTCTTTTGATGTATTTTAAATGTTTGGAAATTTACATTATACTTTGTAACAAAAACCAACCAAAAAAAAAAAAAAATGAAGCCCCTGCAATCTTGCACTTCAACACCATTTCTAAAATATTCAGAATAAGCCTTATGTTTCTGGGGGGACTACATGAAGCTTACATCATAATGTGAGGCCTGCCTCAAGCCTCTCCTTGCCTCAATTTTGATGAGGCTTACACAATAAGATCTAAGTTTTTTCTTTTTAATAAATATAAGTAAAATAACCATAACAACATATGTTAACCATATAATACACAACTGAAGATGCAATTAAAGTTGTTACTATCAATGTAGTCCGTGTTTTAAAATCTAATAAATATTCTGATTAATTAATATTATTAGACTAGAGGAATATGACTGAAATATAAAATGAAGAAAAATTAGAAAACAAAGATACAACAAAGGATGAGGAGAGAGAGGAAGTAAATCAATATGCTGACGATTCTAACAAGGGCTCATTAAATGATAGAATTGATAAAAACTTTTAAATTTAAAAATTCTAAACTTAGTGGCTTGTTATGTTATTACTTTAATGGGTAACAGTGAGAGTGTGAGAGAGACTATTTGTATCAAACTTCTTTTGAATTGTTATATTTTTAGCTCATACTTTGATATTTGTAAAACTCTTCTTATTTAATGATTAATGTTTGGATGCTAACATGTAACTACTTATTTTAAACAATTTATTACTTTTATCATATTAGAATATTAATATATTACATTTCAATCTATTAATAATATGTTATTTTTAATTAAATATTTTGAACTTAATACAATACATCTTGTTTTTAGCAATTTGTTGATTTTGAGACTTATGCCTAAAAATACTCAAAATTTATGCCACATCACAGAGACAAAAAAAATCTCAATACTAAATTGCACAATTTTAAACTGTTCTCTCACCAATCTATCAAGTGTTCTTATGGGATAAAAAATGTTTGACAGTTCTTAAAAATTTCCTAGACCGGTCGCCATTGATTGCCTACTCTCTCTCTCTCTCTCTCTCTCTCTCTCTCTCTCTCTCTCTCTCTCTCTCTCTCTCTCGCTTAAGTGTAAATAATTAATAAGAAGTAAATTTTTTTTTTTAAAACACAGTTCAATCCCTACATCATGTAAGTGCCCTTCAGCTAAGCTTTTAAGGATAATTTAAAAGGTTTTGAAGCCTAGTGGCCAATAAATTTAGTTTTCATTTGTGCAATAAAAAGGAGGATGAGAAAAATCTCAAAAGGACCTTTAAAGTACTTATCCTGTATTATATTGCATTGGTTACAGCAATTAGGCAATGTCATATGAAAAAGACATCATGAAACATGAAACATGAAACATAAGGGAAAATGGACAAAGAAAACTGAAATATACAGCCAGCAGAGTGGTACCTCGACTTGCTCATGTAGTCTTTTTTGCACCTCCATCTGTGCTCTCAAAGCCTCTTTAACTTCCTGATTCCTAAAATTACAATCTTTTACACATTAATCAACTCCAAAATGGATATAAACCATCAATGTTTTTTTTTTTTTTTTGTGTTGTGTGTTAAACACGAATGAAAATTTAATTGAATCAACAAAATGAAGTAAGAGTTCATGTAAGAAGAAGGAAATGCATCTTACTCATTGATATCAGGAGTAGGCATTCTTGGAGACAAAGAACTGCTACCTGGAACTTCCAAAAGGCAGAAGCGGAAGTTAAAATCCCAGATTAAATAGGAACTAATAGTCTCAGTTATGTTCTAGTAGCTGTAGTACGTAAAACCTAGAAACATTGTATTTCATGTAATTTTAGTTGGTGCAAATGCAAATATATAGTTTCTAGAATGGCACTTTCAACATTAAGGCTTCATTTGGGGCCGCTTTTTTCACGCGGCGCGGCCCCAAGCCGCGAAAAATTACTGTTTGGCTACCCGCTTCACGGCCGTTCGACGCTGAAGCGGGCGAAAAGCCGCCGCGAGATCGACCCTGCGGCCCCGCTTTCTCGAGTATTAATACCTCCATTGCCCCGCTCGAAAGCTGCCTAACCACTGGCATTCCTGAAACCGCGCGGAGAAATCTTCTGCCTGGCATTGCGCGAAGCTCCTACGCCGCTACTAACGTGCTTGTCGCGAAGCCTCCCCCTGCTCCTCCCCCCGCTACGCCACTGCTCCTCTTCCACCGTCGCTCGGGTCTGGAATCTTGATCGAAACCGCTACCCCTAATCGGTATTTCTCCGCTTTCTCGAGTCTTTCCTGTTGTATTTCATTGTTTCCATATCCATTGCCCCGCTCGAATCCTGTGTTCTTAGGTTCTTCCATCAGTGAGATGCATTGGTCGTGTCAAATGAAATACAGGAAAGAGGAGAACCCGCATTTCTTCTCTCCTTTCTCTCTTCCCCATTAGCACCAAGCTCTAATCTCTCGGGTTGAAATATAACCTGAACATACACGAGCTTCACAAGAAGGAATTTTGTGCTTTTAAGTCTCAGAGATATGGTGAGGAGGTTCTGGTGGGCGGTCTCCTCGTTCCTGTTGTTTTTCTTCTTGCTCCGTCAGAGTACAGTCGGTGCACAGAAACCTGGGGCTTCTCCATCGCAAACCTTTACTGGTACTTTCAACTCGTTTGTTGTTTCCTTTTGGCCTGCCATCTTGCTATGCTTGATTTTTGTGATGGGTTTTCTCTCTTTTGGCATGCAAGTACATTTAAGCCTTTTTGGGATTCTAGTTTGCAAGTTTTGGTTGTTGTTGTTGCTCTGTGTGTGTGGTTTCCTGCAAAGGTTTCGAGGAAAATGAACTAGTTCGTTTGATGGCTTTATTGCGTGCTTATTGTTTACCTTGGTGAGATTGGCTTTGGGAAATTTTTGTTTGATCTGAGTGGCCACTTTCTATTATTTTGAACTTTTAAGTTTGATCCGAGTTGTTGTTTTAAGGCGATAATTGACAACTCTGGATTTTCTGGATTTCCAAATCCTATAACACATATATTCATTTTGCATTGTCTTTAATTGTAAAGTCACTCATCCACCAAAGCCATCTCACCTGTAGGATTTGAAGATGTATTTTTTATGTTGTTTGGGAGGATTTAGGTGAAATCCTGCTTGATGTTCTAAAAAAAATATAATTTGTGTTAGATATGCAAATAAATAAGAATGTATTGAATTTGTATAATTATTCCAAACAAATAAATACAAGCATTGAATGGTATTTGTGAAAATCTTGAGGTTTGTTAAATAAATTTGAGTGCTATACATGTAAACACAAGCATTGAATGGTATTTGTGAAAATCTTGAGGTTTCAACATTTTTTTCTATTCATTTGCACTGGTTTGTGAAAATTACTAGTTTTTTATTCCATTAGCATGCATTGAGAAGGTGATGTGGTAAACATACTTTAATATTTGACTCTTTATACCTTTCAATTCTTTAATTGCATAAACTCATTAACTTTTTGTGGAGATGTATACATTGCTTCCTTGACTCCATTGGCTAATCATTTTGTTTGTGATTGTTATCTTTCTTAACACAAATATCAGTGTAACCCTTTGATAAGAAGTTGATCATGTATTCTACAAATTAAAAGAAAGATTAGCTCATATTAATGAATGTTTACGCCATTTAGACATATATTCTTTTTTAGTATGCCAATTTTATTTTCAAACTTTCTGAGATTCTGCTTTCACTAGTCGCCAACTATGATTCTATGAGCCTGGATAGCATAAATGCAGTTGTTGCAGTCTCCTTTTAAACAGTTTTACAAAACTGGGGCAGGATAGTCATTTTTTCGAAGCAATCGCTCCACTGATTGTTTCGACGCAAGCTTGCACCAAACAAGCAGTCGAACTTTCGCAGTTGCTTCCACGCAATGACTTTCTGTAGCAACTTTCTGGAGCAGCGCAGCTGCAGCTGAAAAGCTGAGAAACTGTAGCTGCGCCAAACAGAGCCTAAATTACTAGACTCAAATAGTACTTCCTGTTTACATTACTTTCGTTGAGTTCAAATGTATAACGGTATAATTTCAAGTAAAACAGATATCAATAAAAAAAAAACAAAGATCAATAAAATGATAAAACCAGAGGAAGATGAGCTCTACAACATTTGCTGAGTGCTATGAATTGTGAGTTCCATATAAATAACACAGAGCAAATATAAATCAAGAAAATAGCACAGGCCATGTCTTTTCTTAACAATTTTCCCAATTTAGAACCCCAATCAATTCTATAATACTAGTAATTTTCAAAATTGGAGCTTTATTAGAGTTTAGATGTCAAACAAAAAATTAAAATGCGTTATGTTCGTCCTGTCACAACAAATCAAACAAAACCAGCTCAAAGAAATGTGTCACGTAGGGGAAGAGTAAGCACAAGTAGTAAAAGAGCCAAAAGCTGCCAGAAAACTGGGACATTTAATGTGTAAATTACCATCTTTAGGTTGCTCCGTCATTTCTTTGCCGGATTGCTTCCCCAATCTGTACTTCTGAGCACCAAATAAAACATAGAATAAAAAAATAAGGGTAGAGAAAACCAAACTTATTTCAATATACTTGAAGCAGACATTTTTATATTCCAATTTTGATATAAAAAAAAGTATTGACGAAGCCACTAGAGGCAAAGCAGGAAACTTAGAGACGACTCACAGTAAAATGTTGCATAACTACCTGAAGATGGCTCTTAAGATGAAAAAGTGTAAGTCCTTTTACACCCATTGTTCGCATAATCGTCTTAGGAGTAGCTTCTGTAATAAAATTTTTGACTTATGAAAGACATTCAAGAAGTGATTCATGAAAGAAGGGGATTTTAAAATATTTGAACTAAAATGCTGGAATAAAATACGAGATCAAAAGACTTCCAAGGTAGGGAGCAATTTGATTACAAGAAGATTAAAATCTGTTTCAGCAGTTTGGTTACCTGAAGGTTAAAATCTGTTTCTAGAATTGTTTACTTTATTTTTTGATTGAGTAAATCATGAAAGAACTAAAAAGGAATCACCATACAACATCACAGCATTATCATTAGTCTTACTCCAATTATATGGGCTCCTCTTTATAGTCCTTATCTCCCTTCCTACTGAGAGTTACATAAACTTTTGACTCATTTTGCACATCATACACTTAGGGCTATATAATTATGTCCAAAATTTTAATTCACTCAATAATCACTTGAATTTTTGTTGACTCAAAATTGAAATTGCTTTGTTTCACCCAAAGATGACTAGCTCAAAGTAGTTAGTTTCAACTTTAAATTTACTTGATATATAGTACATGAGCTTGTATGAGTGTTTCTTAATGCATAAATACACCTAAAATACATGAATTTATGTATTCATGACAAATATTGGACTTTAAATTTTCTTGTTTGGTTTGCAACAGCACCAACAACAACAAGCCCTTATCCCACTAAGTGGGGCCAGCCACATGAATCCTTTTTCTCAATTGTGTCCAATTTAGTGTCAAATCTTCATTTAATTCTAATAGATTAAGAACATTTCTTATATAATATGCCCAAGCCTTTTTAGTTCTGCCTCTAACTCCTTAACATAAATCGAAGCTAAAACATCTACACTCCTAACCAGATCATCAGATGGTAGGCTTTTAATGTGACCAAACCATCTAAAACAGACTTTATCTAATCTAAAGAAAAATAAATTTAATGTAAAATAAACCTATTAAGGTTGGTGGTAGCGACCGACAAAAGGCTAAGGGCCACTGAAGAGGAGGTGGGTTATGGTTGCAACAGCCAATGGACAACAGTGAAGGGGACGGGCTGCGGTAAATGGCAGCTGCGGTGGTATCAACTTACACAAAACAGTGTACTTGGAGTTTGCCCAAATCCAATGAATTTTAAATACATTAAAAATGAACTATAGTGAATTCCAAATAAATTGGAATTTCAACGCATTTGTTTTTCTCCCAAACAAAGATTTAAATTAAAAAAGCCCCAGCAGAAGAAATGAAATGCACTTCTTTTACTGCCGACCAAAGAACCACTAAATGCATACTTCATAGGCATGTAAAAGAAAATATAATTCTGTAGCAAATGATCAAAACAATATAATCAAACACCAGAAGTCCTTACTGTTCAGTAGTGGCTTCCTACATCATAGCCTGCAGCAAAAACTTGATTCTTTACTAGCACAACTTTTATCAGATAGATCAAAGTAGTACAGGTAATGAGAAAATTAACGCAAACAGATCTACCTTAAATTACAATGTTATGGAAAATTATAAGGAAAAAAATAACCCAAAAAAAAAGCATGAAAGGTATGGTATGCAATCACATAGCACCATAAGAGATAAATCACTATACAGGCAAGTGCACCAAATGTCAGAAAAAGGTGAGAAAAACACAATATAAGAATTTCCACGAAAAGTAATGACACCAATTATAAGTTAAAATTGAAATAGAAACTGCAGAACAAGTTTCCCTTTTTTCAAGAAAATTCTCAACTTATTTCCAAAGAGTTCTGAACATGGCTCTCAGTTATGTGAAGTTCTTACAAAAATCAAACAAATCAAGATTGTAATAAGCAGTATCAAAGGAGTGCAGCAAAGCCATCTAAGGAAGCAACCTGGTGACTTGAAGAAACTAAAATCTGACTAAAAATTGTTCAATTACACATCCTATTCACTCAAATTCCTTTGGTTAATATTGGCCATCCAAAGTGGATTGGATGGTTGGAATAGTTAAGTTATGTAGGTAATTTTGGAGAATCTTAATCTCGTTTCAAGTTTCTAATTAGACAAGGCAAAATTGGCTAGTTATTTTGGATGGCCAGTTTCTCAAAATCACAAACCATCCCTCGGATGCCCTCAAAGCTCCTTATCAGGGATCAAGAATTAACAATACAGTGAAAAGTCATATAGACATCTCTTAGGCTCTCCTTGTTGAGGAGCGGGATAGATTTTGGGTCATGGTGATCCATCATCTGCTAGATAGTCTAGTGTCACTCTGCTGACAAATGCTCCTCATCAAAGATTGAGGGTTGACATCCACTCTAGATCAACTGAACGGCCTGTTCTTTAGGCTGAAAAATGATGGGGCTACATATTAGTGGATGATGGATGTAATATTTTCTAACCAGAAAGAGACAGAACATTGAGGTGTATGTGAATGATGTGCTATTAAACAATAAAACACCCGAGCAACATATAAAAGATTTAAAAGAAACTTTTGAAACACTTAACGAATTTAACATGAGGCTTAACCCACTCAAGTGCATCATTAGGGAGTCAAGAGAAAAATTTTTCATAACCCTGGAGGGGATAAATCCAGAAAAGGTGCAATGTTGATCGACACGTATTCCCTCGAAATACTAAAGAAGCATAAAAGTAGACCGACCGAATCGCAGGCCTAAGCCGGTTCATCACGAAATTGGACGACAAATGTGCTGCATTTTTCAAAATTTTGAGACAAGTGAGAGCTTTATTTAGTCAAAAGAATGCAATAAAATGTTTAAAAAGTTCAAAAAATCCTTGGCATCACCACCGCTCCTTTAGAGGCCGAAGCACGAAGAACTTTTTCTATAATTAGGATTGGACAAGAAGCCATCAGCTCAGTTTTAGTCCGAGAAAAGCTAGGGAAGTAGTTTTCTGATTTAATATATCAGTCCGGTCCTCCGAAGCGCTAAGCTCAAGTACCATATTACGAAAAAACTAACATAAGCTCTTGTTATTTCTACTTTCAAGCTTTGCCCATAGTTGCAAACACATATGATCAGGGTCAACGCCTACCATCCGCACAAGTTTGTCCTCACCAGTAAGAACATTCCGATCATCTCATCAAATGGGTGGTGGAACTCAAAGTGCAAGCCATAGTTGACTTCCTAGCGAATTTTTCTAAACCAAGCGAGTCGGGCAAAGGAATAACTATCGACAACCAAACCTAGATCCTACATATCGACAGAGCATCTAGCCAAATCAGAGAGGGGGGCTCGACCTCACTCTAACTAATGTGACTGGGGAGCATCTATATCATTCGATCAAAGTTGGATTTGAAGTCACCAACAAGCAGGTTGAATACAAAGCTTTAATTATCATGTTGTGTTGTGCTTATGAGAAGGGTACCTCGTACGTCCTGGTCAGATGTGACTCACAGTTGGTGGTGAATCAAGTAAACACACAATTCAAGGTCGAAAACGATATGAAGCTTGGAGGAGGGGATGCATCAAAAGCTTGTCCGACTAACAATTGAACAAGCCGAAACGATGAAGTTGGAGACAGAAGGGCTAACTAATTGGGTGGACCCCTACATCGACCGGGAAAATCTGGGAAGAAGTTAACAACCCAAGATTAAGATAACTCACTATTTTTAATCGAAAGAAAAGACCCACTCCGGAGGAAAGATTTTAGCTTATCAAGTACAACAAGAGGGTGTTACTTCTAGCCAACACTACCAAAAGGTGTCGAGGAGATCTCCAGAAAATGTGAATAATGTCAGAAGTATGCACCACTACAACATCAGACGACACATAAACTACAGCCCATCATCACTCCATGGTTTGTTGTCGTCTAGAGAACACCTCAAGCCCCTTCTCCCGTCACGAGACCAGTGCAAATTCTTTCTGGAAGATATAGATTATGTTTCCAAGTGGATCAAAACCAAGCCACTCGCTCAAATCAACGCAAAGGCCATTCAGAATTCATCTGAACGGATCTTATCTGTCATTGTGGGTTACCGTTGGTTATCATCGTAGACAACAAGATGTAATTTGCCAACTAGAGGCGTACAAGCTAAAGACCTACACAGAGAAATGAGTCTCTCAAACGTGGAATGGAGATGACCAAAAGAATTTTTTCCTTTGAAAATTTTATATCTCGATGAGTAAAAACGAAATTGTTATCTTTCCAAACCTTGTACTCTGTTATTAATTAAATAAAAAATTGATAAATAATATTTCGTTAATTGTACACACAATAACATTACACTCAGAAAACTTGAGGAGCACATAAGAGTTTTCAAAGCATGATCGACGCTTAGGGAACTTGGATCGAGCCGATGACGGTGATTTAACCCAAGCGACAAAATCGGCAACGACACGAGACTTTCGATCGGTAAAGATCTTTCAAAATTGAAAAATGTCAAATAAACGTATGATCAGTAAAAACTATCTAAACAACGATTAATGTCCGATCAGTAAAATGGACAACTGACCCACGCTCAAACACCTTTCTCCTAGCTCGAAACGGGTAGAGCTTTGGCAGTGATTCCATCTCTAGTAGCAATGAGAACGGTAGTGGGTATACAAATAACCCCAGCAGAAAATCTAGACAATTAACCCCACGAAGGGTCCAACAACATCCACTTAATAAGCCTCGCATATGGTGCTACTCGTTCAAAACAACGATCTAAAAAAGTGACCAAGACATGAGAAGCGTAAGACGAGTCGGGCGAGACAAAACCAACCGAATGCAACAATCAATCAATCATCAAAAGCATTTATCGCAAAGAAAATAAAATATGAGGTAAAAGTAAAAAAGCAAGAAACAAATGTTAAAACAGGCCGAAAACTTTATTTTATTCCATGATTGAAAACTTATAAATAATTTTCTATATATTCTTTACAAAGAATTTCCTATGTGTTTCTTTAAAAGTATTAAAAAAGAAAAAAAAATCCTAAATCTTAAGCAAAATTGAAGACGAGTCAAACATTTGAAGACTCTACATCTTCGTTGCTTTCATCCTCTTCCTCGCCCTCCTCCAAATCTGAGACTAATGTATCAAATTTATCCAGATCAGCCTACTCGCCGGAGACTAGCTTCGTCTTTTATCATCCGGTCGACAATTAAGGATACTCCAACTCTGAGCTGCGCAGCAAGGAGCTCCATTTACCGAGGGTGGGAAGAAATCTAAGCAAAGAACTCATCAACATCTTCATTGATGCCATATGTTCCTTTAGGGCTTGGTTTGCTTCCCGAGCAGCAGAGAGTGATACCGATCATCTGAGCACCGGCTTCGGCTGCCTTTGTCTGCTTCTCTGTCTCCTTCAACCTATCCTTAGCCTTGGCCAATTTCTTCTCAGCTTCCAGAAGAACCATCCACTGAAAATGTGAAGCATCCGAAGCCATCAACTGGTGTCGGTCGATCATCCGGCTAGACCTGAAAGGCTTTGTTCATGGAGGACCTTCTCGAAAGTTGGGGACCATATGACTTAGATAATGGTCAAGAGATATGGAGACGCAGCAGAAGAATCTGAATACCAATCTCTCTTCAGATCAATTAAAGCAAATCGATCGTCGGAGTTAGTACTCACCTTTGCCCTCTCACCCTGCATCAAAACCCATGCAAGTGGGCGTCTTTTCCACTTCTTCAAATGAGGGTTGCTAGAGCTTTCCACTTACAAGAACACGCCTCATCCTAGTTGGCTGGCTCGGACTTAGTTTCAATTGAGGCAGTGAGAGAAGGTCAATTGGCTTCACCCCTCGCTGAAAGCTCAATAAATGTCGGAGTGGCCAAACGAGGGGTAGCTAATCCCAGTTCAGGTCTTCCTGTCGAGGCCTCTCCCTCGATGCCACTCAATTCCAACCGGTTCTTTCAGCTTCTTGGTGTTGCGCGCCTAAAGGACCTACAACTAATAAAGAGTTCTTAGTCAAAATCGAAGAATCTTTCCTCTCGATCAGAATTTGCTCGCCATTGGCGATTCTTTAATTAATAACAAAAGAATTAGATATAGAGTAAACCATGTTCGCACCTTCAAAACTTTCCCT
This sequence comes from Papilionanthe hookeriana x Papilionanthe teres, assembly GCA_022702705.1. NCBI lineage: Eukaryota > Viridiplantae > Streptophyta > Magnoliopsida > Asparagales > Orchidaceae > Papilionanthe > Papilionanthe hookeriana x Papilionanthe teres. The sequence continues at coordinate 24,884,227 of CM040423.1, forward strand.
AACAAGAACCACCATTCCAACCAGCCCAACATGCTTTCAGTTTCTTGATATTGCACACCGGAAAAATCTACAACTAATAGAGAACTTTTAATGGGGATCAAATAAGCTTTCCTCTAAATGAGAATTAACTCGTTAATGGAGATCCTTCGAATAACAACAGAAGATTCAAATATAGAGTAAACCATGTACATACCCTCAAGACTTTCTGCGGCACGGACCACCACAGGCACCTATTGAACCACCACTGCTACAGGCATTGCATGGGCAGTCGCTCGGGCTTTCTTCTTAGTGGCTCGAGCGGCAGTTGCTGTCTCCCTCTTAGCTTCTTGGGCGCCCGAGGCTGTCCAATCTTCCTCAGTCATTCGCCCAACTTCTTAAGGCTTTTTGCGGCACGGACCACCACAGGCACCTATTGAACCACCACCGCTGCAGGCATTGCATGGGCAGTCGCTCGGGCTTTCTTCTTAGTGGCTCGAGCGGCAGTTGTTGCCTCCCTATTAGCTTCTTGGGCGCCCGAGGTTGTCCAATCTTCCTCAGTCATTCGCTCAAACTTCTTAAGGCAAACTGGACACAATCTCAACAGGCCAAGGAGGAAAGAGAATAGGTATGTGAAGAGCTCCATCGACCACGAGATTACCGACTGACGGCAAAAGATGATGTAGGTCATAACGAAGATGATAGAATTAGGCAAGACCCGTATGACTTCATAATGGTTGAAGAGGGCACACAGCTCATGGTAGAGAGGCAATTTCAAACTAAAGTGATGGTCCTTGTGAAGATGAGTTCGTTTTCATATTGAGTGGACGCTTGGTCGCGCCACCGACAACCCGAAGCCTGAAGGAGAAATCATGAGTGCAGGCATCCAGCACCCTATCCACCTCCCCTTGGGTCATCGTCGACCGTTGGATCACGATGATCAACTCGAAAGCTTTCGAATAGTATTTCAAAGCCATAAAAACAAAACAAAAAGGACAAAAAGCCGAGGGAGCAAAGAAAAGCGAAGGGAAAAAGGCTCTAAAAGCACAGCGTCAATCTAACTCTTAACCCTTATATATAAGGTAGTAAAAGAGGAATCGACACACAAGCATAAAAACAGAATCGTACAGTAATTGCAAAAATGTGTTGACATAAATATCACATCAACACAGGATTCGAGAAGGAAAGATAAATTTTATTCCAGAAATATATATTAAAATGACAGTCAGAAATTAGCCTGGAAGAAAATATTTTATAAGGTCATTGTCTGGTGTTTCGACTAGGACAAATCCTTATGAAGCAGCCTTCTATACAAAACTTCTTCCTCAAACTTAAACTCATTCACCTTATTATTTTCGACTTGAGCACTTTGTATGAGGGAATTCTCCTAGATTTCTGACAGTTCCAGACGAAGGTCGACATCTCCTCATCCATCCTCTCCATTTTTTTTCACACGAGATAGTAGCTCGCTTGTCTCCTCTTGTTGAATCCTAGCCGATCGAGCAAAGGAGTACTCAATCTAGTCCAGCGGCGAGCCAGCAACTTGGGGGATGTCTGGGGGTTCATTAGCTGTCTGATCGCGGGCCATGAAAGGACCACCCAAGGGGTCAATCCCTTTGTCCTCGCTTGAGATTCGGCTGCTCTCAAGAAGTGCCTAGGCAATATCCACGAGTGTTGCGATCACATTCTCACCAAAATTCACCGGTGGTGAGCCGTGACCTAAGTCCAACAGGCCAGCTACACCCAAAGACGATATAAAGGCAAGGAAACCCAAAAAAAGAATCAAAACTTAACAAGTAAGGTCGAGACTGCTCTTGCCAAAGAGTCAATCTCACTCAGACGAGTTAACCAACACTGCGCCCTCACCGGGTGGCGGTAGAGCATCGACAGGCTCTTGTGTCTCGGGCAGCAGTAGAGAATCAATAGCTTCTGGTGAGATATATTTGGTTGATAGGCCTTGAGCCGCAACAAAAGGTTGAGCCAACAAAGTGATGCTTGGGCCGCCCAATCTGCCTCCGCCATCTACCGAAATTTTCCTTCACTCAGGATCGAGGAATGAAGCAGACGATTCACCTGATCCACTGACACATCTGCTTTCCTCTTCTTGGTAGTGACTTTCTTCTTCTTTTCACCTTCCAAGCGGTGCCGCCCCATCAATCTCTCGTGAAGGAGGCAGAAAACACTTTCTTGCTCGGAGGATTAATCGGAAGATTCAGCATGTAATACATGATAGCGCTTGGAAGCCAAATGATTTAGATGAGAAGGGATTAAAAGCAAATATGGAATGTCAAAGAGTCTCGTCATGCCCTATTTATAAAAACCAAGAGCGTGAAAATCCAAGGAGTTCACTCATTGAAGCATTGATTATGAATATATGTTATATACTTTTTGCATTAAATCTTCTTATTATTATCGCATCATTGTTTTCAACAGAGAATCGGGAATCAAGAATAGTCCTATGGTCTTCCTCATCTCATGTTAAAGATGGCTCGAAGCTCATGGTAGAGATGCAACTTCAAACCGAAGTGAAATTGATCCTTGTAAAAGATGGGGTCATTGACATATTGAGTGGTAGCTCGGTCACGCTCAGTGGAGATCCGAAGCCTGATGAAGAAATCATGAACACAAGCGTCATGCATACAATCCACCTCCCCTTGGGTCATCGTCAACCACTTGGTCGCGCCAATCAACCCGAAAGCTTTTAGAAAGTATTTTGAAGCCATCAAATAGAACACAAAACAGAAAGCTAAGGGAGCAAAGAGAATTAAAGGGAAAAATTCAATAAAAGTGTAGCATCAATCCAACGACTAGCCCTTATATATATAGGGGAATAGAAGAAGGGCAACCGTTACATAGGAGTAAAAAAAGAATTGTACAGTAATTTAAAAAATGTGTTAACATAAATATCACATCAACACATAAATTGATAAGAAAAATAAGTTTTATTCCGAAATAGACATTACAAATTACACTAGAAAAATATAGTCAAAGAGAAAATATTTTACAAGGTGATCGTTTGCAAAGCAACCTCCTATACAAAACTTCTTTCCCAAACTTAAATTAGTTCACCCAATTCTTCTCGACTTGAGCTCGTTGTATGAGAAAATTCTCCCAGACTTTTGATAGTTCCAGACGAAGGGCGACCATCCTCTCCTCCATCCTCTCCGCATTTTCCACACAAGCCAGTAGCTCATGTGTCTCCTCTCATTGAATCCTAGTTGACCGAGCAAAGGAGTTCTCGATCTTGTCCAGATGGCGAGCTAGCGACTAGGGGAATGTCCACGTTCATCAGTTGCTTAACCGCGGACCCAACAAGCACTTCCTGGGCGGTTAATCCCTTTATCCTCGGTCGGGAGTCGATTGCTCCCGGCCAGTACCTGGGCAGTCGCCAGCGCTGGGCAAATGTCACTACTACTGCGATCAGATTCTCACCAGCGTTTTTCAGAGGGAATTCATCACCCAGGTCTAGCGGGCCAGCTACATCAAAAGACAACATAAAGGCAAGAAAAACAAGAAAAGAATCACAACTTAACAAGTAACATTGAGCCTCCTCATACTTAGGAGTTAATCTTACGCAAACGAGGTAACTGATAATGGCCCTCACCGAGTGGTGGCCGAGCATCATCAGACTCTTGCGTCCCGGATAACAACAGAGCACTAGTAGCTTTTTGTGCGGTCTGTATAGTTGATAGGTCTTGAGCCGCAGTGTAAGGTTGTATCGATGGATCGATACTCAGGCCACCCAATTTGCCTCCATCTTCTACCGAAATTTTCCTTCACTAAGGATCAAGGAAAAAATCAAACGACTCCACTGATTCAGTGGCGGATCTGCTTTCATCTTCTTGGTAGCAATTTTTCTATTCTTCTTTTCGCCTTTCGGGCGGTACCACCCCTTTGATATCCCGAATGAGACAAAAAGCACTTCCTTGCTAGGAGGATCAATTGGAAGATTTAGCACATTCTCCATGATAGCGCTTAAAAGCTGAATAATTCAAACGAGAAGGGATGCAAAGCAAATATGAAATTTGAGCCCGTCATGCCTTATTTATAAGAACAAAGAGTGCAAACATCCAGAAAGTTCAATTATTGAATCGATGATTAAGAATAAATGTTATCTGTTTTTTGCATTAAATTTTCTTATTCTTTTCGCAATATCACTTTCAAGAAGTAAGAGAATCGGAACTAAAATATGCACATCAAAAATAGGTTAGCATTAATCTTTAGGAGATGTAACAACCGAGATAGGAGAATACGACAAAGAAAGGCCCACATATTTGATTGGATGTAGCCATCCAAGCACGAACAACCAAGGTCAAAGTAAACTGAGTCACGAAGTTGGTCAAGTCAAAGTCGTTTAGTCCATAAATAAGACAAAAAAGATATTCAAGCTAACCACTACAAGAAAACTGATCATATGCAACAATCTACCTTCCTGTAGATGTAACTAGAGGAAAAATCCAAGTCCTCAATATCACCAACCATCTCTTGGATGCTCACAAGTTTCTTCATCGGAGATCAATAATTAAGAATGCAGTAAGGAGTCTTTTAGACATCCCTTGGGCTCTCCTCCTTAAAGAGTGGACAACCTTGTGAGTCATGATGATTCACCCTTTTGCTCGATGATCTAGCGTGGCTCTGCTGACAAGAGCTCCTCATCAAAAATTGAGGACAACCAGACCAGATCAACCGATCGGCATAGTCTAACAGACTGAATCAGTTATGCTAACTCAGAGCCAATCAAGCTCAACCGAAAGACCATGCAGACTCAGCCTAGCCGATCAGCAACGCCGACTCAGTATAGCTGACCAAACCAATCCAACCGAGCCAAAGCCAAATAAGCTCATTTGACCGAGTCAGAGAGTTACCGCGTGATAGGCTCCTACCTAATAAATACCTAGAATACCCTGTGCACGTCCCATTAAAGTAGGATGCAATATCACAGCCTTAAACTCTCTCGAATATGAATAGGGAGATCATTTTATAAATAGGGCACAACATATTATTGTTCATTATTGTTCAATCATCTATGTCTCTATATGTCCCTCTCTCACCATTTTTACGCTCTATTCATTGGGGCGCGATTCACGGACAAATCAGTATTCAACATTTGGGAGACTATTCTTTCAAAATCATCTGAAAAAAATCTTAACAATTCATGAGTAGCTCTAAGGGAAATAATGGATGACCATGATAAAATTAATAAAATATCGCAAGTGACACATGTTATAAGAAAAAAATGTTTCTTCCATAGGACTATAAGCACCTCAGACATGGACTCTATAAGCGCAAGATATCTCTTTAAATACTATTTAAAACAAACATTACATTAACAGCCTTATAAAGAAGCGCACAGTTAGAACAAGAAACAAATTTCGTTAAACCGTGCTCAATGATGACTCCAAAATTATTAAACAAAGGATCAGAAGGCAGCAATAAATAAAAGAAACCAAAGTTATCACGGAATCTAACCCAGTCTACTGTCGAAAATTAAAGGGGAAAAAAAAGAAAACTAATTCGAAAACATAATAGCCTCTATGAGCATCCATGGTCAACGAACCGCTTATTCTAGAACAAAGAACCAATTTAGAAGGCATCAAAACAACAAACCGTCATATTTCAGCTGACAAACTCACAATAAACAACTAGATCACTGTCCACCAGCTTCGATAACAAAAATGCAAGAAAATAGACCGTGAACAGGAACAAACTTTCGGGGCCTCCGAGCTGGGCGACAGCATCGACGAACCGCTCGTGGAGATCGGCCGTCCATCGGAGTCGGGGCTTGGGATCAGCCGTTAGCACTAGACTTGGACTGTGGATCTCTTCCTGGTGAATCGATGCTTCCTGACGATGAATCAAGACAGGAAACATCTCCTTTTGAGAACAAAAAGAAGGATCCCCGAAGCTCAAATGGCCGTGAAAAGGGAAGAATAAAGAAATCTGAAGCTTTTAATCAGAAAGCCAATAAAAGGCCACTTTGGTTGAGGGAGACCTCTCCGCCAAGCTGAGGGAGAGGAGAGAGAGAAGCATGGCGTAGGTTTTCCACTTTAGCTATTCAATATATTGAAAAGTGGATAATTCATTTAAAATATTTATATAAATAAAAGGATATATTTTTATATACTTTGGTAAATAACAACTCTAAAAACAGCTATTTAATTTTAAAAAGAATTTTAAATCTATTTTCAATATCTAGCTTTTTCTCACTTTATAGGTTTTTAAATAATATAAATAATGAACACTACCTAGTTATACATGATAATATCTATATTAATATGTGTATATATGATTTAAGAACTTTCCTTAGCATTATTATGACTAAATACATGGAATGAAGTATAAAGGGGAACTTTTCGTATGAGTTTGGGATGAATTTGAGATAAGTTTGAAGTAATTCAATCGATTACAATATAAGAAATTTTCATAAATATCATATTGATGTGTGTTAGAAGATTCACGGCGGTAAAATAATGAATTATCATCTTAACGTTGCACGAAAATCCAACATACTCGGAAGAAAAAAATAATCAATAATTATCTCAGAAGTTTTTACATGAAAAACTCGTAAAATTGAAAAAAAAAAAAACCTTAAGGATTGGCTCAGTTGAAGAGGTACACTATAAACCGAAGATTACAAGTATAACTGATTGTCGCACATGCGGAAAAGGGTTATAAAGTCTCATGAGTTGCAACGTCAATGCGTAGAGGAACTTTTCACAAGAAATGAACGGTGACCAATGCTAAACGACGATGTAGGACAAATGGTGGTCGGCAACAATCGGCAAGTGGTTCTCGGCGGCGGTCAGTGATGAGGTGATGTTAGACGAACTCCATTTTTAAGCTTTAAATTCTTCTTCAAGCATCGAGCTCTTCTCTCCCCCTCATGAGAGGGAAGGGGCTCTATTTATAGAGTCCCGATTGCAATTAATGAAGAATATGAACCATTTTGATTTGATGGTCCGGAGAGATTCATTTGATTAGACGATGTTTGATGGATATTTCTATGCCTTAATAATGTCTTAATTAAGTGATTTTAGGTTCGTTGGATTCGTCTCGCCGATATGCTCGATTCGACTATAAGCTCACCAGACTCAGTATTCGTTTGACTTTTAAAGTATGCTCAGAAAGCTTCTAAAAGTGATTGAGTGGCTTGATCTGAGCTTGATTTGACATGGATTAGACCAGTGTTAGTATTATTGGATCTATCTCATGGAGCTGGTCACTCTAAATATAAGTTTGCTAAAATCAGAGCTCTAAATGAATTTTGATTGAAGTTAGAAAGTTTCTTGTTAAGCAAATCTTCCTAAGACCTGTGTAATGCATCGAGATTTATGTCAGATGATGAGAATTTTTTGATAACATATCAATTGCCTCCTATTGTGGGCTGGACGAAAATCGTCGTCCGAAATTGCAAGATCAGTAGGTGTTTATTTTTAGCATATTTGTATATATATACTATTAGTAGTATTATAGGAAAACATTAAGTTGAGCTCAGTGGTTGGTGTTTTTTGCTCTTTGAGGTTGGGGTTCGATCCCTATCAAGTGCATATCTTCGTTTTGTTTGCTTTGCCAGAAATTCTCCATGAAATTTGGACTAGGTCAGGCCAAGGTGGAATTTCGATAGGGCCATGCCATTCCTGCAAAATTGAGAGGGAATTTTAATTGGACAGCATGCCAGGTTAAATAATTGAAAGGGATGTGAAGGTAAAAATTTCAGCTTTTTATGGCTAAAATTAATTTTTGTCATAAATGTAGATAGTTTATTTAGCCTATAAATATGCATCAAGAATATGATAGAGGTGGAGTCTCCATCTCGGCCTAACAGATGTGAGATTCCTTAAAAAAGAAATTCATACTTGCATGTGTAACAGATAATCAACGGAATCTTCTTTCGTGTGATGTTGCAGAAGAAAGTTGTCTCTGTTCTACATATCATAGAATTAACAAGATGATTTTTTGTGTTGTAGTGGAGGAGAAATTTGTCATTATCCTACATAGCAGATGATCAATGAGATATTCTTTCTGGTTGTCAAGATGAAAAAAGTTTTCCCCATCCCTGCCCAGCAGGTGACCCGAGATCTTGTTGTTGTGATGAAGAAAGTTCTCTCCGTCCCTGCCCAACAGGTGACCTGGGGCTTTTTTCTCATTGCTAGGATAAAGAAAGTTGTCCCCGTCACTATCCAGTAGGTGACCTAAGATATTATTTCTCGTTGATGTGCATTTCGAGGGAGATTCACGTGTTTTTACTACATATTTTGGGGGTGATGAAGAAATACTGGAGTTTTCTCATTGCACTTTTCGAAGGAGATTTTTTTGTTTATGTCGTGATAATATCTGGAGATCTTATACCCTTGAAGTTTAGCAGAAGTAGCAAAATTTGAGGAGGCGATCTGCCACCATTTGATGTTGTGTCAACCTCTTGTAGTATTTGTATAAGTGTTTGTTGGTATTAATGCCATTTTAATCATCTGATTAGCATTTATAGATGATAATGTATTTTCTTGTACATATTTGACGTTGCTTCTGAGTGTGATTTTCCTCTTCTGGGATGCTTTACCCCATTATGGGGGTGTTGTTACCCAACTTCTATGTTGTTGTTATCCCACTTATGGGGTATTGTTAATGTTGACATCTTATGCGTTTTATGCCTTCCATGGTTCTCTGACTTCTCAAACATGCGAAAGTAAAGTGAATCACATATTTTTTTAGACTCATGTCTTCTGAGGTTGTGCCATCTTAGGCTTGTATCTTCCGAGGCTTACGTCTTCTCAAGCTTATGTCTTATAGAAGTTTAAAATGAACTAATACTTTCTGAGGCTCATCGCCTTTTGTGGTTTTTAATGTACTTGTGCCTCTTGAGGCTTGTAGTCTTTTGAGCTCTTTGATGTGTATGTACCTTCTGAGGTTTATAGCCTTCTAAGATCTTTAAATGGAGACACTGTCAACCACTTGCTCTCTTGAAGTTTTTTCAATGCGAACCCTATCCACTACTAGTTTTACATTGATATTTGCCTCTTGGACTCGTCTTCCAGGGGCATAGTAGCTTTTCCAGCAAGTCTTGTTTCATGGGCTTGACTTTTAAGAGTACCATATCTTCCCACAGAGTCTTAACTCTTTAGCTCGACTTCTAGAGGTATGGTAGATTTTCATCGAGTTTTGTCTCTTGGGTTCAACTTCCAGAGGTACTGTATCTTCCAATCAAGTCTTGCCACCCGAACTTGACTTCCAAGGGCATGGTTAAAGACCTTGTCTTCTACTATAAACGTTCCATTTTTCTCGGTTGTTAGTCGAATCACATTTGTCTGATGATTGCAGTTTGTGTTGGAGCATAGTTGAAAGGAGAATTCATTAAGGATGCAAGCCCCATCCAGGTTTGTATAGCTAGAGTTGCTTGTCGACATGAACTCGTAACGAACAAAGTCATATGAAATCCACTATGGATGGTTGACCGATCCTATTTTATTGATCGAAGCTTTCGATTGATGACCGTAACATGCTATGTAAGAGGTCTAAGGAAATCCACCAAGAAATTTTAACTTATTTGAGGTTGTTAGTCGAAGCTTCTACTTGACAATTGTAGCTTGTGTTGGAAGCGGTCAAATTGAGTATCCCAAGGATCAATTAAACTCAGAATGAGCTGTCAAAAATGCTCTGAATCTCTCAAGATTGGGGCGTAGGTCGCAATGGATTGTATGCTTTCTTAGAACTATATTTTCAGTCATACTCAAGAATAATTTTTTACTACTCGTTAGTTGCTGCTTTTAAATCTTTTTCCCTGGAGCGGGGGTATTTTCCACATGTACTTGTAAAACATCCCATGTATCGACCCTTAAAGAGGTCAACTTCTGGGTTAGGTTGAAAAGAAAGTCCAGTACGATGAGGGGATGCAGAGGAAGCATTATTTGTGACAAAGATTCCCTCAAGTCTAGGAGCAATTTTCAAAGATTTGTTATTTGAACAAAATGGGGGATGACTACCCTACCATATTCGTGCTCGAGACATTAACATGAATTACCTTTCAAGACTGTAATGAAGTTTTCCCTTATCCTGGAAGAAGATGTGAAAGACTTTTTGTATGAATATGATGCAAGAAGACAACCTCACTACAATCGCGCATGAGACATGAACGTAAAAGATCTTTTGAAATTGCAATGAAGGTTTCCCCCACATCGAATAATGCTCAAGAGATGATCTTCAAGATGCAAAACAGGTTCATTCGCCAGTTAGTTGTTGTATGTCATTGGAAAATAAAGTAGGGGCCTAGTATCACAGAGTTGAAGATAGTGTCGAACGATGATTTGTTTCCTACAGATGACACCATACTAATGTGTGTTAGAATATTCACAGTGGTAGAGTGATAATTTATCGTCTTAGCGCTACACAAGAATCCAACACACACTCAAAAGAATGAAAACAACTAGTAGTGACACTATAAGTTTTTACGTGGAAAACTTGTAAAGGGAAAAACACAACTGAGTCAGGCCCAGTTGAACAGATCCAATATAAACTGAAGATTATAAGTACAAATCTGTGTTCCACATGTCGAAAAGGGTTACAAAGTTTCTCGAGTGACAAAGTTGATGCACGGAAGAACTTGTCATAAGAAATGGGTAGCAATCAATGCTGATTGGAGATGTCAAACGAGTGGTGGCTGGTGACGGTCGGTGAAAAGGTGATGTTGAACTTTAGTTCCTTCTCTAAGCTTCAGGCTCTTCTTCAAGCTTCAGCTCTCATATCCCCCTCATGAGAGGGAAGGGGCACTATTTATAGAGTCTCGGTTGCAATTAATGAAACAATGTGAACCACTTTGATCGAAAGATCCGGAGAGATTCCCTTGATTAGACAACATTTGAATGCCTTAATGATGTCAGAATTGATTGATTTTGGGCTTGTTGGATTCATTTTGTTGAGACGCTCAATTCGATTATAAGCTTGCTAGATTCAATATTCGTTTGAGCTTCCAAGTATGTCTGGAAAGCTTCCAAAAGTAATCTAATGGTTTGGTCTGAGCTTGATTTGACTTAGATTAGACAAATTTTGGTATTATTGGGTATGTCTCATCGAGCTGGTCAGTTTGATCATAAGTTCATTGAAATTGGAGCTCTGCATGAACTTTGATAAAAGTTTGAATTTTTCTTACTGAAGAGATTGTCCCGAGATCCATGTCATGCCTCGAGATTCATATTGAATGATGGGAATTTATTGATAACGTATCACAAACCATTCTTATGTATTACATATACGACACCAAAAGCTTAACATCTATATTCATAACACTTAGGTATCACAAACTTATGGATGAAAATGTGTATTTCACTTTAACAAAGTTAATAATAGAGATTTTTTGGCAGCGGTGTTAAAGTTTATAAGTGTTATGTTCATGTGTGTGCATTGGATACGCTCATTTACTTCACTATCAAAACATTAGTTGTTGTTATAACTATTGTCGTCATCATAATTGGTGATCAATAAACTTCATCAAAACCCCAATCAGATATGCATACACTATAACAAATAAACTTGATTTAGTTAATTTTACACAACATAGCAAAACATAAATATAAATATGATTAATTATATTGATTGCAGCTCAACCGTGAATTTTGTGACTAAGTGTAGTCCAAAGATTAATATTTGAGTTGATTATAGTCAGGGGTAAAGTAAAAAAATCTTTCTAAGTTGATGTGTAAATATATGAATCTAAAAAATTTTAACATTTTTCAATAGACTTTTGGGAACAACATTCATAGCTATAATTTTTGTTGATGTTGTTGTAGATTTTAATATAAATATCTTCAAATTCTGAAAGACCTAAATATTTTGGTTGAATTCATTAAGATATCATTTTATCTCTCATGCATGATAGCTATAATTTCTCCCTTCAGGTCTACAAAATTTTAAATCAATGCACAATCATAAGATAGTAATTAAAAACAACAAGATAAGTTGTTCAAATGTTAACTAAAATTTTATCAATAATTATATACAGAGCATATGAAACATTGTTATTTACAAACTCAAGCACCTAAGTGATTTTTGCAACTACCGAATCAATGCATTTACGTGTGCCACGATCAAACTATTGAGAATTTGATAAAACTGAAAAATATAGGTTGGAGTTTTATCAGGAATTTTGATATTCGAGTGAGAACTTGAAAAAGGGATGAAAGTGGGTCCTTTGGGTGCTTTGCATATAATTGGCCCAACATTATTCAACTAATTCCCAAATGTTTTTTCTAGAACACATATGAATTACAAGCTTCTAGAATCACATAATAACTAAAAAAATGGTAAAGCATAGAAGATGATTAAACTAAAAATAATACAATCACCAATATCTAAAATCTACACCAAAAACATAATTTGTAAGACTTATGTCATAAACTTAATTGAACGATAATACAATAACATAATAAATATTATAAATTAAATCTTTTAGTTGCTTGATTAAAGTTGGGCAATAATGAGTGGAAATGAAGGTAATTGAATCATAGCTTGTATAGTATCAAAAGAAAGCAACCTTAGTAGAAGGACCTGGAATCAACCTATGCATGTAAAAAGAGAGGTTTCTACTTCTAAGCTTTTATAAACTAGTGTTGAACTTTCCTAGGCCTCCAACCATCAAGTTTCCACAAGATTTACAACCTTCCATCAAGCCCCTGACCTTGATTGATCATTTTTCCGTCTAGGAGTTTGTCATGAAACCCTAACTATAAGTAACCCTCAGAGTATTGAGCAAAGATACAAAGTGGTTAGTAAACCAAGATGTTTAATAGGATTAGTGATTTAATAAAAAGGTAAAATTTTTTACAACTTATTTTGGATCGAGTTAGTGGGGGCATGAGCATGTAGTTCCTCCATGCTGGATCCAACCATGATTGTGGCATGAGAATAATTATAAGAAATAATAGCATAGTCATAATTTAGTGATTTTTGATTCAGGAGTATGATAAAATAAACAAAGTCACAAAACTTAGTCACCATTTACATTGGAAAACAAACATAGTGATATTTGTGAAAATAGAGTAAGAGAAGACAAAAACAAAAAAAAAGAATGATAAAAGAAATGAATGGAAAAGATATAAATTTGTATATTAAATCTTTAAAAAATATTTACTTCAAGGCTCAATTCATTTAATTAGGATGCTTTTTTCTTCTTACTGATACTTCATTATTATTTCTTTCAAGAAAATTAGTGGTGATACAACAAATCTTTAAAATAGCATTGCATAAAGATCTATCCACATATAGATAAGATAAGCCTTAGGTGACAACAAAGTTTTTATATTAAAAATACAGAATGAAAATAATTATAAGTTCTTACACTACCAAATAAATCACTACATAGGTGAAGATTGCATGATTGTGTCTTTCTCTTTAATTAAAAAAGTCGAGAGTACAAATGATGAACTGTTAAATTTCCATAGTATAAATATAATTAAAAACATTAAAGCAATAGTGAGGAATAGCAACTAACCTTGTCAATCAATAAGAGACTATTGACCTCACTTTTGTGAGAATCCATTTTAAATGAGATCCATGATCCATCTTGGGAAAGGTTCTACCAACATTGATTCCTTCAACCCACCAGGGATCTCTAAAACCCTAAAATTGGAGCAAACTCCAATGTATCCCCTTTTGACCTCAAAATTGAATGACACCTTAAACAAACCTAGCCTGGACCCCATGGTCACCCCACTGACCATTTGGTTAACCCTGGACCCTATGGACACTACACTGACCATTTGGTCAACTCTAGACCAAATGATCACCCTGTTAACCACTTAGTCAACCTTTGACCTTATAATGACTATTTTAACCTTATAATTGACCTAATCACCATATGGTTAAGGCATTACCATATGGCCAACCCAACCATCACCTTGGTCAACCCAAGGACCCAATTAGTCAACCTTGGTCAATTGATCTATCTTGGGACCCAATTGGTCATCTTTTTTGGTCAATTCATGGTCTTTTTGATTGAATTTTTAATTCTCTTAATTAATTAATTATTTAATTAATAAAAAAAATGAAATTAGGATTTATTAGACTTAGGATTTAAGCCCTAAAATCATGACCTAGCCCATGGCCACTTAAATCCATGCATGACACCCAAGCCCATGCATGACATCTAAACCCCAAGTCCAACCCATGACCCATTGTTATTGGACCATCCAGTATTCATTAGTACCCATCATGACATGGGTAACCCACTTAAAACCCACAAATCACTATTTTGACCAAGATAAAAAATCATTAAGAGGGAGGGGGGGTTATATGACACCTTACCCAAATTCCACATCACACTATTTGAACTTAGGTGGATTATCTGAACCAGCTCATTGTCATGCTGTCCATCCACCTCATCCCATCTCCAATAGAAGAAGAGCCTTTTCATAGCCACCTCCTTCTCCATGCTCAAGATCATGATGAGCCCACCATCGGAAAACCTAAAACCTGAAAATCTTTAGCCAAAATCTCAGCCTATGAACTCACTGAGCTTCATTGAACCACCACCAATCTTCTCCAATCAGCTCCAAGCTCCCTTGCCTCCTCTAATGACTCTTTAAGGAGCTAACCTGAGAGCCCTCCATAAGAAGAAGACCCTAGATAGAGTCCCCAAATCCTATTGACTCCAACAAAGAAAATCTTCCCCACACCTTAAGCAACCAATCCCCCACACTCTCAACTCCTGAAATTCACTAGGAAACCCTAATTTCCGACTCTAAAACAAGGATACTTTTTCGGGTTGACATAAAGCCCTCTAAAACCACAATCCATCCATTTCATAAGCTTCCCTGAGCCTCACGAGGAAGTTCCTAATCCAAATTGGCCCTTCTCGCAAGCTCTAACCTATTCTAAGTTGAAAATGTGATCCCATTTCAGTAAGAACATACCTGGGCCCACTTTCAACTCACATTGGATCAATGGAAATCTTTCTGAAGTCAAAGTGAAGTTTCACAACGTTTCCAATCGAGGCTACACCTCTTGGACCAAGGTATGGACCTCTAACCCTAATTCCTTGCTCGTGTTTGGAACATTGTGAAGAAAATCATCACACCATGCCAATATAATTGCATGGATATGTTAGTTTTGCTTCGATGAAGCTATAAGAACAAAAATCATGAATTTGGTGCAAGATCCACGGAGACATATGCCTTAAACGAGAACGTCTCTCAGTTAATCACTCTGCAGGGATGATGAACCGATGCCGCCAATTTCCGTGTATTAGAAATGAAAGGCTTGGATTAAGGCGGACCGTTGATCCATTCATACACAATAGACCAAACCGCGGGACAGCTCAGCTGCAATGCGTAAATTCCCGCAAATCAAACACCGCCGTGTGGAGTTCAACCCGTCTGAGGTTTGAGCTGGCGCCGCGTAGGATAAGTGGGAAATTAGGATTTTTTGAATTAATTAATTCCAAAAAAATCCTAATAAACTTAAAAAAATCATATCTTTGTATAGCAAAATCAAAAAAATAAAATAAAAATACCTTTGAACTCGACAAAAACATGAGAAAATAAAAAATAATAATGGAGAGTTAATAAATTATATTTAATTTTTAATTAATTAATTAATCTCTGGAGTAATTGAATTATTAAAAATTAATTATAAATCCAAAAATGACAAAAATTTCATGGGTTAATCCTTCCATCCTTGGGGACATTCTTTGATTTTTTCTAGGTCAGGAAAAATTTTCAAAATCAAATTCAACAATTTTTACCACAATTTGTAATTATTTTCAAAAATAATTATAAAAAACAAAAATTTGGAAATTAAATTAAAAATTTGTTAGAAAATTCAGAGTAATGAATTCAACCCCTAAAATGATAATTTCTAACCTTTGGAAAATTTAAATTACAACTTATACATTTATGATAGAATTATAGATTTTAAGAATTTACATTTTAATCCTAAAAAAAAAATTCCTCAAATGATTATTAGGATTAATCTAATCTTAGTTTCAAGGTTTAATTCACTTTAGACCTAAAATAAACTCCTAAGTCCTAATTAAGTTAGGTTTAAACACATTTTAAACCTTTAAGTCTTAATTAGGCTTAACCATATAATTAATCTCCTTAAGCCTTACCTATATTAGACTTAAGTAAACTTAAACCTTAATTAAGTATAACCCAAATTAAACCTAATTAATCTCTTTAAGCCTTACTTATATTAGGCTTAAGTAAACTATAAAACCTAATTAGGTCTAACTCTAATTAGACCTAATTAATCCCATCTCATTGAGCCTTACTTAAATTAGGTTTAATTAACTTTAAACCCTAATTAGGTCTAACCTTAAATAGACCTAATTAATCTTTTTAAGCCTTTCCTACATTAGGCTTAAGTAAACTATAAACCCTAATTAGGTCAAACCATAATTAGACCTAATTAATCTCATTAAGCTTTACTTAAATTAGGCTTAATTAACCTTAAACCATAATTAAGTCTAACCCTAATTATACTTAATTAACCATTAAGCGTTACTTATATTAGGCTTAAGTGACATTTAAACTCTAATTAAGTCTAACCCTAATTAGACTTAATTATCTATTAAGCCTTACTTAAATTAAGCTTAAGTGACTTCAAAATCCTTCGTTAAGTATAACCCTAATTAGAATTAATTAACCCTTAAGCCTTACTTACATTAGGCTTATGTGACTTTTAAACCATAATTAAGTTTCCCTAATTAGACATAACTAACCCTTAAGCCTTACTCACATTAGGTTTAATTAACTTTAGACGCAAATTAAGTCTAACCCTAATCAGACTTAATTAACCTTTAAGCCTTACTTACATTAGGCTTAAGCGATCATTAAATCCTAATTAAGTCTAACCCTAATTAGACTTAATAAAATCATAAGTATTAGCTAAATAAGACTTAACTTCAAAAGCCCATTTTCAACCCAAACCTTAGGCTCAACCCATATTGAACCTCAGTGAACTTAAACCTTAAGTTCAACCCAAATTGAACCTAAGTCAACTTAAACCTTAGGTTCAACCCAAATTAAACCTAACTCAACAAAAACCTTAGGTTCAATCCAAATTGAACCTAACTCAACTTGATTCAACATACACTTAGGTTCAACCCAAATTGAACCTAAGGCAACTTAAACTTTAAGTTCAGTCCAAATTGAACCTAAATCAATCCAAACTTTAAGTATAACCTACATTAGACTTAATTAAAACTTCTTTAGGTCCAACATACATCGAACCTAAATCTTAAGTCTAATATACCTTAGACATAACCAAAACTTCTTTAAGTCTAACCTACATCAGACCTAAATCTTAAGTCTAACTTACATTAGACTTAATCAAACTTCTTTAGGTCTAACCTACATCGAGCCTAAACCTTACGTCTAACCTACCTTAGACTTAATTAAACTTTTTCAGGTTCGACTGACATTAAACCGAAACTCTAAAACTAATATACCTTAGGTTCAACTGACACTGAACCAAAATTTTAAGTCTAAACTATATTATACTTAATCAAATTCCTTAGGTTCAACGGACACTGAACCTAAATTATAAGTCTAACCTACCTTAAACTTAACCAAACTCCTTAGGTTCAACCTAAATTGAACAAAAGTTACTTCAAGCCTTAGGTTCAACTAATACTGAACCTAAAATTTAAGTCTAACCTACATTAGACTTAACATAATTCCTTAGGTTCAACTGACACTGTACCTAAATTGTAAGTCTAACCTACCTTAGCTTAACCATACTCCTTGGGTTCGACCTAAATTGGCCCAAAGTCACTTCAAGCATTAGGTTCAACCAAAGTTGAACCAAACCTAACTTGAACCATAAATATCCTTAGGTCTAACCTACTTCAAACCTAAAACTTAAGTCTAACCTACATTAAACTTAACCAACTTTCTTCAGACCGTTGATGAAACTCTTTAAGTTCAATTGACATTGAACCTAAACCTTAAATCCAACATATCTTAGACTTAAAACCTAAACCTCAACTCACACCTAAGATTAGACAAATAAGACAATCAACATAAAACTCTAAACTTTAAAATTTACCTTAAAAGACATTAAAACTTAAACTTAAAACTTAAAATGCAACTGGGTTTGAGAAAATATCTTGGAGGAGGTAACCTATGGTTGCTAACAAAATATCTTCCAGTCATTCATGGCTAGTCAAATTGCAAACTTAATGACCAGGGATGATGGAACCATGAGATTCTAATCAGGTCATCCAAAATAAAAATAAATGATAAAACAACAAAATTTAATTGGTTAATAAATCATAAACAATCTGAAATTTTCAACATCTAAAATCCAAAAAAAGTCACTAAAACTTAGATGAAACCCTAATGAATAAAGATCAACGAATGTAATTTGAACCTCAGTGTTCAGATTTAAGAAAATCTCTTGAACGATGCAATATGTGGTTGCTAACAGGAATTTTTCAGTCCTAGTTTAAACACATTTCGAGCTAAGTAGATCTGAGTACCCCGATGACCCCGAGACGACGGAGCCATAGACAACTTAACCGGGTTGTCAAAAATCTAAAATACAACCAATTAAGCCAACAATTAATCTATAATTTGCTGCTAACTATGTTTTGCAGGATTGTTGAAGACATAATGTAAATTTTGTTTTGGATTTACTTTACATATTATTAGGATGTGATAACTCTATTTTGCAGGGATGACATTCTGAAGTTTGGATGGTAAATTTTAAAAATAACAAAATGAGATTAACAAAACAACAAAATGACATCAACAAAAATAACAAAACAACATCAAAAAAACCAAATAATGACAACAAAAAGACAACAACGACAATACAATGACAATGACAGAACAAAACAAAAACCAAACATTTAGGGTTGTACTTGACACTTAGAAACATATTACCCTTAGGATTAAAAATTGACGTTTCTTTTGTTGATCTTGACACTAAAATTTCTTTGAGAATGAATGATTAACCTTGCTCGGGAGTTTTTTTATATAATTTTAATTGTTTGGAATGTAATTAATTATAGGAGCTTGCTTCTATAGGAGAATGAAGATCTCGGAATAGGTGTCACACCTAAATCTCTGGTTATAAAATACTTCATGTAGTTTTCTATGTGCAATTATTTTAGACATCTCAGAGATCTCATTACAATGATTATCACAATGAAGTTTTCCATACAACTTTCTTTTGTTTGTTTTCTTTTCGCCCTTTCCTTTCTTCTTCAAATTTATTAATATATTGAGGTCATTTATATGATCCGAAAGAATAAGTTATTTGGAGATTAGGGTGATGCAATAGATAAACAGAATGACGACTCCTCACACCAACAAACAACGACACTCAACAATCGCAGAGAATTGGCGGCAACGGCAGTGACAAGTCCGACAGCGATAGGGACACAATTGATTGGGTGATGATAGTCATTGATGTTAGTTGATAGTGGGTAGGTCTCATTTACGTGTAGAATAAAGAATATTGATGGTCCTTATTCTTTTCTTTATTTTTTCATGTGAGGATTACTATATCTGGATAGGTCTTATTAATTTTGAATTTCACTATCCTCTTTATAAAGTCCAAAAATCAAAACTTTCCTTCACTTTTTAAAAGTGTAGGTATTAATATGAAAAATGTTTCAATAAAGGCTCAATTCTCAATAAGTATAAATTTAAGAATCTTAGTTTTTCAAATATTCAACTCCTTTCTACCATAAATAGCAAAATCATTTTCCCAATGTTTCCTACAAAATATCTTAACTCTAGAACATTTTCTTCACATAGGATTTCAACTAAGTTATTTTTCTAACATTCCGAAAATCAAAATTATAGTAACATGAATGTAACACCACATACCACAAGTCATTTTAAAGTGATATCAAATTAAATACATGTTACTGAGGACAAAGTTTTATAAGTTTTTCTTCCCCCCAAACTTGAATTTTTAAATATTTTGCAATTAATTCCATAAAATGTAGCAGAAAGGAAAAGTAAAAGTTGAATCTACTTACTACTACAACATCTAATCAAATTCATATACATGCATAATTAGGATAGAATGACTGTAGGAGAAAGTAAATCTATCCTAAAGCATGCTTGCAATAATATTAAACTAAAAGAAATTGTACTAACTTTAAAATATATTTTCCTTCCTACCCCCAAACTTGATTTTTAACATGTATATCATTTAGTACATATAATATAAGGAGGAAGCAAAATAGTTCAGAAATTCTATATACCACAAATGTCTATAAAAAATATCTACAAGTATTCATCGGGACATAATAATATGCAGTATAATGTAAATCTAAAGTAAACATATCAGAATTAAATTGACTAAATAAAAGTCTAACTAGGATAACAGGTATCAACATAGGAATATAAAAATGTTCTTCAAGTCTATATAAAGTTGTAACACAAAAATAAACATAAAATACAAATAGAAACACATATGATAAATGAGGTCAATTTTTCCATTAACTCATCGCATCTCACTAACTTGCATCCAATTTCTAACGGAATCACTACACTAATAAATTAGGTAATTTTTAAATGATTTTATAGATTACAATCCCAAAGGTAATATTATCCTTGATATATTGGTTCCCTAACACCAATCTCAGGCATCACCTATTCCTTTTAATTAAGCACCTCTAATAGTTCTAAATCATAGTGTAAGATTATTTTCAAGGAACTCATCAAATAGGTTCATGACTCCTACCAAATTAAAACAAAATTAGAGAAAGAAAGTAAAAAATTGAGATGGAACCATCACTGTTCAAATTTATGATGTCTCTTGTTAAACTTAAGTCCGGGTAAGACCTGAGTCGTAGTGGACTCGTCAATCCAACTATTACAAGAGAACAAACAAGTCTAGCCATAATAAGAAGTTAAGGAATCAGTTCTCTCATGACACAAAAGTTCAAATTAAACCACACTAATAATCCAAACATCCACCAATCATCAATCAAACTGATCAATTCATAATGACCATAAAGATCAAGTCAATCCACTAACAATCCAAACATTCACCAATCATTAATCAAGCTAATCAATCCATAGTAAAGTAAAAAAAAAAATACAACACTAACAATCATGACACTGTGCGGCTTATTTTTTAGGTCGTGTTTTATTTTGAAGAGGGGTCGCCTAACAGAAATCTGTCGGCGAATTTTTAATTTAATTAAAATAAATAATTTGAAAAGTAGTATTTGATTTTGAAAATAATTTTAAATTTGAAGGTTTTAAGATATGAGATTAAACCGATCTCACATCCCAAATAGTTTATATAAACGAGCACCGCACCACAAACCGTGTATCTATCCCTAAGGATAGACACCGCTTGATGGTGGGGCTTGATTAAATAAACTAGAAGATTAGTGACATCCGTTTGGTCCGCGAACCAATTTTATAAGCCGACAAGTTTCCCCGCTTAATATGAAAACATTAAACGGGGTTTATATTACCTGGGTTCTTTAAAATTCCCTATAAGGGCAAGCCCTATAGTTAATTACATCTTAAGTGACGGGAATCACCTAAGAAAACTCTCGATAATAATCAATGATTCTGCTCTCAAGAATTTCAAAGTTTAAGGTTTTCAAAGATTGAATTTTGGAATTTCAATAGGGAATGGATCAAATTTTTGGAACATTTTGTTTTGTGAATCCAAAGGAAGAGAGGTAGGAGAAATCACTGATTCGAAGTGAACTTCGATAATTTCCCGACTATCCTATTGTTTGTCTTGAGTTTAGGAAAGTCCTAATATTTATTTGATATTTCAATCTTGCCAATTTCAATTAATTAGGGCTTATATTTGTATGATAAAATCAAACAAATAGCTTTAGAAGATGTGAGGGTTTATTGTCGTATCGGACGACTACCTCGGAATCCTAAGACCGGTTAGGGCTTAATTTGCAATGCAAATGCCTAACGAAGAGTTGAGGATTTATGTTGCACTAGGCAAGCTACCTCGAAGTCCTATGGCTTGGTTGTTTTAATTCTAGGAAAGTTTTCTTGAAGTAGACTCGAGTTTTGCTTGATGACGATGGTCGTCGTCGCCCACCATGCTCCGAGCTCCTTGTTGTTGCAGAGGTTTAGTTTTAGAAATCATAAATCAGGAGTTGAGAAAAGTGTTTTGGTTTAGAGAAAATCTTAATTTCCAGGTGTTTTTTATGTTTTATTTAAAACAAATCTTAAAGTTGATTATAACGACACTGGTTAAGATCCCACGGTTCCATCCTTCCGGCATCATTATTTTTATCGGATTCACTTAGTCCGGATGAATTTGCTAAACTCAATCGAATGAGTTCCACACTTTCATTTAGACCGTGGGAAATCCCGTTAGCAACACGTAGGTTACATCATCCGAGGTATTCCGGATCATCCAACGGGACGTTTTAATTTAGTTGTAATTGTAGTTTTGTGTTACGTTTGTGATTAAATTTTGAGTTGTTTTATATTTTGAAATGTTGTGGCGGTGAATTTTATCTTGCAATGACTTTTAACTTAATTTTGGTTTCGGTTTTAGGGGCTATCCTAAAGGTGTGGGTTTTCATGCAACTTGTTGTTTTATCATGCAAGAAAAGTAAAATGCATTTGCAATAAAGTAAATTG
Source organism: Papilionanthe hookeriana x Papilionanthe teres (assembly GCA_022702705.1). Taxonomy (NCBI): domain Eukaryota; kingdom Viridiplantae; phylum Streptophyta; class Magnoliopsida; order Asparagales; family Orchidaceae; genus Papilionanthe; species Papilionanthe hookeriana x Papilionanthe teres. The sequence goes on from CM040423.1 coordinate 24,906,783, forward strand.
CAAGAAAGTAAATTGCAAGAAAGTAAATTGCAATAAAATAAAAGCGTACACTGGAGGGTCTTCCCGTCATCCCAAGCCGCACTTAAAACACAATTAGCATATTTAAGCAAGTTCCTAGGTAAAGCTAAGGGAAAGGTTATGGTTTTCTACCAAATTCCTAATCCTATAGCTAGTCATTTCCTATGACGTCTAGGTTCTTTGGGTTTTGGTTTAAGGACGATTTTCTTCATCGAAGAACAATCAAATTCAATTGTTCTTTATAAATATCCTATCATATTGAGGAAGTGCTTAAGAAGGATCTTAAACATCTTTTCAATATTTCTAGGATTGTTTTAAGTCCAAATGAATTTAATTATATAAATGAATCGATCGTCCGAGGTTTTCAAATCTTGTTAATTTGCTCAGTGAACTAGGACATTTGAATATCCTATGAGTGAAGTAACACTTCATTTAATGTTTTATTTAGGAGTTATAATAACTAAAGCTTTCAAGGGTAAGTTAGTATTCAAATGATTTGATTTAAGTTAAAGGGTTTAAATTTGGAATAGTGTTCAAGTTGCTTTACATTTATTTTAATTTAATTTAATTTGATTTGATGTTTAATTAATTTGATTTGATTTAACTTTAATTTAATTATTTAATTTAATTTAATTTAATTTAATTGTTTAATTTAATTTAATCATTTAATTTAATTTAATTTAATTTAATTATTTAATTTAATTTAATTTAATTATTTAATTTAATTTAATTTAATTATTTAATTTAATTTGATTTAATTTTTAATTTAATTTAATTTAATTTAATTTAATTTAATTTAATTATTTAATTTAATTTAATTTAATTGTTTAATTTAATTTAATTTAATTTTAATTAATTTAATTTAATTGTTTAATTTAATTTAATTTAATTATTAAATTTAATTTAATCTTAATTTAACTTATCTTTAATTTACTTTATTTTTAATTTTAATTGAAATTTCAAAAGATTTTAATAATTTAATTAAGTCTTTTAATATTTTAAATTTGAGTTATCATTTTAATTAAGAGTTGAGTATTAATGATATAATTAGTTTAGGGATTTTAAATTAAAGAATAAATCTCTCCCTAATAAAGATCCCTTATTTTAATAATTCCAATTTTATTATTCTTCCAAATTTAATCTATTATTTAATCAAAGTTTAATCATTTTAAAATTATTTAATGGGTTTCTACCCTTTAATTATTTAAATTTCAATCATCCAAATCAGATTAGGATCAAATATTTTACTTGTTGATTTTTTATTAAACCTAAAGTTTTAATTAAGGATTAAAGATTTTAATTACCATTTTACCCTTTAAGCTTAATAATTTCATAACTCACTAAATTGAACTCAAATGAACTTGAAATTTTTATGTGACTTCACTCATATGTCAATAAAGACATGAGAGGAGAAAATGTGATTTTTCTGTGTTTAATTTATTTATATAATTATTTTTGGTGGAAAATAGAGATTTTCAAGGAAAATTTGATAACATGACCAAGGAAAAGTTTCTGTCCTTAAGAAAATTAGGGGACATTCCTAATGACCAGAGAAGCACTTGGACCAATTTTGGTGATTTTTTGAATTATATTATTTTTATTATAATTATTTTGAGTTTTGGAGTGTTAATTAATTTAAAAATAAAATAAATGTTGAAAAATGGATTTTATATTTTTCAAAAATCTCTCTGATATCAAGGAAACCAGAGAATCAAATTTTGCAATTTTCTGATTTTTCTATGATTTATAGTAATTATTTTAGTGAAAATGCTAGAAAATACATTTTTTTAATTTTAAAATTACCCTAGGGCTTTAAAATTCAATATCTCACTAAATAGACCTAGGAAAAATGTGGGGTTTGTTCCTAAGTGATTAAAATTCAAAATGTGACATTTTGGTGAATTTTATTATTTTTGTGATTTTTATTATTTTTTAATTATTAAAAATATTAAAATATTATTAAAAATCAACTTTTTTAGAAAATTAACATTTTAATTTTCTTAGGTTTCCCTGATATCAGAGAGGCTCCAAAACCAATTTGGTGAATTTTTGAAAAGTATTTTAAAAGTTATGAATTTTTAAAGTTTAAAATGGCTAAGTGGCTTAATCAACCCAATTAGTGGGGCTAACCAAGTCCAATTGACTTCAAATTTTTATGGTGGATTCCTCTGATCCTAAAGGTCAGTGGAGAATTGATTTCAAGTCAATTTGATACTTGGTTAACTCTAATTAATTAAAGACCTATTTTAGGTGTTTAAGCCAATTAGGGTTAATGCGAGTGAATTAACTCAAGTCCTATTTTTCCTAGAGTTCTCTGGTCATAAGGAACATCACCAAATATTTCTAGAATTTATTTCACAACATGCTAATTTTTGGAATTAAAATACTCAAAACAACAATATGCATTTGAAAAATAAATAACTTTTCACAGAGATGGCCTCCGACCTTGGAAAATTCAGGGAATGTTCCCAAGTTCAGAGGCTTAAAGCCCTATGGTCTCATGCCATGGTGAATTGTATACATGCATGGAGAATTAAATGTATGCAGAGAGTAAATAAATCATAAAAAATAAAATACTTAATGAAATTGAATGATTTCTTTTCCACATTATTCTCCTCTGTTCACTGAGCAAGAGGTATTTTTATTTTATTTTTGTGATTTTTCTACACGGAGATATGAATTTTTGAAGTTTAGGGAATTAAATAAATAGAAAAATACCCTAATTTTCTATTTATCCACGCGGCGCCGCGTCAACCTCGGCAGCTCCGAACGCACACGCGTCGCGCTCCCATTCGACGCCGCCACCGAGTCGGCGGCCCGGGCCCCGCGGTTCTCGTACCGTCTCCCTGGTCGGACGCAATCCGGCCGTCCGTGCGCGCGTGTATTGAATGGACGGCATCCGTTCATCGTCCCCAAGTGTTCTCACCCGAGAGCGCGTCCACACTAAATCCCTAAGACCTCACTCGATCCTCGATGGATTTTCATGTTCTTATACTCTATGGATTCGTCTTGAAGAGACGAACACATCTATACGGCTAACATGCATTGAAACTAAGGCATTTGAAATGGAGAATCTCCGGAAGCTCGGGATGGATAGTTAACTCATACCTTAGCTCGGAGAAGTGTGGCTTCAATCCGAGAGTTGTTGCACCTTCGATTGGGTCCCGGCAAGCTCCGGATGAAGTCTCCGGTGCAGTGAATTGCTAGCTATGAAAGTGACCACGCGTCGATCACAAAGCTTGGAGGTCTGGAGCAAGCTGGGTGGCTCGGAGATGGGGCTTTCGGTGGGAAACTTCTCCTCTTGGTCCGGTGAAGGTGTAGGACCGATCAATTTGAGGATTGGCTCGGCTGTGGCAAAGTGTCCTGGTTTTGGGTGGAATTTCGGTTGAGAAATTGGGCTCATGTTGGTGGGGATTAGGGCAAATTGACACTGGGGATCAGCTGCTCACAGGATGGTGAAGGGTTTGGAACAATTTTGGCGAGTTTCGGCGAGGTTTGTGCTTGGCTCTCCTCATGGCCGAGAGGGAGGAGTTTAAATAGAGCTGGCCGGGGGCCTCCAGGGAGAGTTAGGGCTTGGGATCGACTGCTGCGGTGAGGAGAAGATCGACCATAGTGACCACTTAGGGATGGGGCGGCTCGGCGAGTGAGAATTTCAATGTTGGCTCACATGTGAGCTCTCGGCCATGGTGTTTTCCGGCGGCACAGTGGCCGGCCGGCCGAGCATGGGTCACCCTCGGGGTCGGGTGGGTCGGAGGCTGGAGGTTTGTGCGATCAATTGGCCATGGACATGTGTAAAGGCTTTGATCCAAAGTGGAATGGGGCATGGCTAGATTTGGACCTAAATGGGTCAACCCACCCATTTGGGCTAGGTGCACCACCCGAGGCCTGGTTTAGGCTGAGGAGAAAGTGATTTGGATCGGCTTGATTAGTGGGGTCGAGTCACGATCCAAGTACGATTAGGCTTAAGCATGGTTTAGTGGAATCATGTAAGTGGTTAACCACCTTTAGGAGTTAAGGAAAGAGCCTCCTCCTTTTGCCCAAAATGGCATGGTGACATGTAAAGAGGCTCTCATGGCTTGCATATGGCTTATGCATGGCTCCATGGCTCCATTTGGCTTGGGAAAAGTAAAGTCGATTTCATGGAAATGGATTTAAGGAAAATTTTGGTATTTAGGGGTGATTTGGCATGAGGCTTGATTTGGAATTATTTGATGATGAATTTAGGACTTAGGGATGATTTTAATTGAAAGTATGATGAGGGGAAATGTCATATGGGCCTTGGAAGAATTTTGGGCTTTTTTGAAAGGGTTTTAGATGGGCTTTTAAGATGGATTAGGAAAGTGGGCTCTTGAATTTTAAAATGGATTTTGGGATGAAATTTTGTAAAGAGGTTGGGCCAAATAATTATTGGGTTTAGCTCATGGATGTGTCATGAGTGACTTGAAGCAAATTTGGGGTAGTTTGGACTTGAATTGGGTTGGATTTGAATTCTTTTGGTGAATGGGCCGATGTAGGTCAAATTGGGCTAACTTGGGCCAATGTTGGGCTAGGGTTGAAATTGATGTAAAATAAATATTAAGAAATGTTTATGGGAATGTTTCAAAGAGGTTTTGGCTTTGGTTGGGTTTTAATTTTGAGGTTTGGGCCTATTTGGGTTAGATTTGGGTTTAGGTCGAAAATTGGGCTTTTTGATTTTGGGTTGAATTTGAGTGGGGTTTGGGTCAAAATCTTGGGCAAATCATGTTAGTGTTTTGTTTATGAGGATGTTAAGGAAAGTTTAGAAAAGATTTGGGGTTAATTGGAGTTGAATTGGGTTAGTTTGGGCTAAGTTTGGGTCATGGGTCCAAATTTGGGCTTTAAGGCCCAAAGTGAAATTGGATCCAAATGTCAATCAAATTGGACTTGGATTTGGTCTAAATTGGTATTGGGAATGTTGAATTGAAGTTTAGAATTGAATTGGACCAAAATTGGGGTCAATTGGGTATGTTTGGTTTGACATTGGTTTCACTTTGGGTTAAAATGGGTCAATTTGGGGGTTTTGACAAAAGTAGGGTAAATTGACAAAATTGGCCCATGGTGTAGTTGGACAAAATGAAATTGGGAATATTTGGGATTTTCTGGAATTTTTTGGGAATTTTCTGAATTTTTGGATTTTTAGGCCAAGAAGGGTATTTTGGGTATTTGGAGGGTATTGGGGGGTTTTCTTGGAATTTTTGGTATTTTTGGGTATGGATGATCAATTTGAGTGATGTGGAGGTGTTTGGGATTGATTTTGGAAAATTTTAGGTAATTTGGAGATTTTGCAAAAATTTGGGTAATTTCGAGGTTTTGGGTAGAGTTAAGCGGGTGTAGGGTCCTGGGGTCAAAAATTGAAAATTTGGGAAATTGAAGATTGGGTGAATTTGGGTGGGGTGAAATCATTTTGGTTGAGCCATGAAGCCATTTCAAGCCCATATGAGCCATGAAAGGACTCATTTGAGGCATTCACCATGTTGTTCCTAACCTCTTAGCGAGGGCTTAGGGGTTAAGGACCATCCATGTGAATCACCTACATGAGTCGGGAGGTCAAGTTGGGTATGGGTGTGGTTTTAGGAAGTGTGTGGAAATGTAGTGTGTAAGTGTAGTGTATGTCGGCCCTTCACTGGACCAGGGCCACTGGAAGGCGATCTAAGGCCGAAGAGTCACTATAGGAACTCATCCTTTAAACTTCCATATTTGATTTCGACCCTCTAGGTGATTAGGGGTTTATAGTCAAGTTTGTGGAGTTTGCGGGGAGTTTAGAAGTGGCTTGAATTTCTAAAAGGCGGGTCCCAATTCTAGTCCTCTAAGATAGTCAAAGGAAAAGCCTAAGGCTAGATCCTAAGCACTAAAAAGAAGAAAGGAAGACCTCATCAAAAATGAGGTCAACAGACACTCATGCATACTAAATCAAAGCACAATGATAACTATGGTTGCCTCCCATAAAGTGTTTGGTTTAACATCGCCAGCTCAACAAATGATTCCTCCTGGATCAAAATTTCAACTAAGTAATCCTTGATCAATCACCCAATCTTTTCAGGATCCAGGGATTCTTACAAAATCATTGAATTATAATTTTTATTTTCGCTCTTCCTTTTCAGATTGATTCATATCATTATTCCTCATATTTCTTTCTAGATCCAATATTCTTCTATTGATTTTCTTAATTTTCATATTAATATCATTCTTGAAATTTATAAGAAATGGATCTCTATAAGATAATTCATGATCTCTAAAATTTTGGATTAGAGTCTTTCTAGATAATTCAGATTCAGGATCAAATTCTATTAAGTTACTCTTCTGTTTCAAGTTATTTTCAAATTCTTCCACTTGGTACCGAGTAAATGGTGGAGGGTGTCTTTTTATATTTCTTTCAAATTCCTTAGGAATTTCTTCCATTGGTCTTTCAATCTCCTTATTCTCATCTCTCAACTCAAATTTCTTTTGAAGCATATCATCGAACTCTCTTCTAAATGTTAATTTAATAACTTTATATGGCTCATCATTCATTTGCTTGGGGTTTATCTCACGGTCACTAGGTAAAATCTCTTGGGGTAACTATTAATTCTATTAATAGTCTGCCCCAGTTGGTTTTCTATATTTCTTATTGTGTTCCCTTGACTTTCCAGCTCACTCTCTTGACTTTCCAACTGACTCTTTTGACTTTCTCACTGACTCGCCAATTGAATCACAGCCTCTTCTAACAGTGACTCTTTCTCCTCGTCATGTCGTTTGAAGTTAAAATTATGAGGAAAAGAGTGTTCATCATTAAAATCACCCTGACTATTCCAATTACATGTCTGATTAAATTGATTATCTTCCTAAACTTGGTTTTCTCCTCTAAAATTAGTATTCTAGTTAAAGTTTGAATAATTTTCCCAACCTGGGTTGTAATAATATGAATAAGGATTATGTATCTCATGGCTAGTTTTAAAATATTTAGGCTCAATCAACAGTCCAAATAAATTTTCCTTAATAACTGTGGTCCTTGAGGATAAATCTTAATGTATTAATCTAACTTCCTTGCGATATCAGAACCTAAGAACTTAAAATAGTACACATATCTTCTTGAAATTCGCCACTCTCTTGGGGTTTACTCTCTCGAAGCTATTAATATTATAATTCAAATCTGAATATTCATTATCTTGTTGATCCACTATTTTTACATTAAATTCATGGAGTCTTTTCTCATTCATCATCCTCCTAAAAGTTCTCTCTAAATCTGAGTCGTAAAATTTAAGGTTTTCAACTCCAAAACTACGCATATAAATTTAAAGACTTAACTAATAGGGCAAATATCAAAAATATTTTTGGTATTTTGGATTTTATTTAAAAATAAACACACAATAATTAAACACACTGTATAATAATACTATAATTTTCAAACCTAAATCTTATAAGTTTAACTAAAATTCTATTAAAGTTCTTACCATAGGTTCCTCAGCAACGACGCCAAAAACTTGATGCGCACTTAGCGTGTGCAATTTTTCTGTGTGTTTTATGTCAATTTAAATCCTCTGAGACGGTGCCAAAAACTTGAACCTACTCGCAATTACGCAACAATTTAGTTTTCAAAATATGACATAAAACTTGACCCAATTTATACTTAGCTATTAATGTGCAAAATCGAAATGTTATTCAATATAGAAAATAGTTCACACATTATGGGTGGTTCTATGCAAGTGCACGTACCGCTCCAAGTAATATTGGGCTTTCTTTAAAAACTCCAGTATCGATCCCACAGAGAAGCGAGGTAAGAAATCCTGTAGGATAATTCTAGTATACTACTATGAGTCCTTAGTTTGGAAGGTCGATTAAAGTGATTTTTCTAACAAATACTTCTAAAGATAAGTCTTAAGATTAAAACAACTAATAACTACTCCTGAATGAAATATTAATTATAAAGATAACCCTTTTTGGATTAACTGGTTTGGAGAATTTTGATATGTTAAAAACTATTATTCTTATGTAATAAATTGGATAATGTATATGAATGAGATACATTAAATATTTTATGTGCCAAATAGGAGAAATCTTATTCTTTACCCTCGGTTAAGTGTTCTAAGAACATTGGATAATCCACGGTTTGATCCTTAAATCTGTGGTTAGGCTGGGAGGATGCTGGCTCTCACTCTAGAGGTCCCACTTCTCCTCACCCGAGGGCTAACATCTCGTTTTAGTTTCCAAACACTTGGACCAAATTGAGGATTTTAGTCTGTCACTCTAAAATCTCTAATTCAACGCCCATCAAAGTATATTTCTATATTTACTTTCACTCAACCCCCATGGACTACTCACTCATCATGGAATTTGAACGTGGTTCCACTTTATTGATAATTACACTCCCCTCTCGGGTCTTAATGCAATTACAACAAATTTTAACACTACAACGAGCTCTTATTGTAATGTAAATGAAGTATAAGTAAAAACTATATTTATAATTAAAACTTTTTTTAGCATGTATCCCAATATCCTAAACATGAATCCTACTAATTGCAAAAGAAAAGTAAAAGGAAAATAACAACACAATCCTCTCATGCCACTGTTTCCAAATAAGAAGAAAGATTAAGATAAACACGTCACAAAGCACGAAGACAACACAATGGAAAACTTCACTAAATTAAAGAAAATCTACTAGATAAGTGTTTACAAAATTATAAGATAATGAAGAACACAATACTTAGCTTTTTCCCCTTGAAAGAAAGATGAAGATCTCTTCCACAAAGTCTCCCGCTGATCGATGCAATGCTAGAACATTCCCTCACAAATTCTCTCAAAATCCCCTCACCAATCTCTCCAAAAAGGTAGAAATCTACATTTCTACTCTATTCTATGATCTCTAAATATTCTCTATGTTTTCCCACTCAGACACACTTTTTCTAATATAAAATCACTCTATTATAGTGTAGGGACTAATTTCCCAAGAGATGTCTCAAGCAACCTTCCAAAAATCATCCAAATTCAATGTATATGAGCAAATAATCATCTCTGGCACCGTCAGTACAGTTTTTGAGCACTGTCAGCGCCGTTTCTTGTCGTTCTCTGGATTCTGGCGTCGTCTGCGCCACCCTGCAGCAGCTCCACCGTTTTGCTTTGTTTGGCCCCGTTTTAGCTCTGTTTCGATCTGTTTCAGTTGTGTTGCGTTCCTAACATCTTTACCTACAAGATAAACATAAAAAAAACCTTCCTTTGAAGTGTAATTTCATTAAAAAATATGCAAAAATTATAAAGAAGATTAAGCATAGAAATGTGTTAGACCAAAATTTTCTTTCTTGCTCGTTTTTGCTCCAAATTGCACCGTTTTTGCTTCTTTTTCTCCAAAATTCCACTTATTGTACCTTAAATAAAATATATACAGAATACATTCTTTTATTGAAAATCACCAAATATAGGCATTAAAAGTATATGAAAAATTAAACATTTTTTAGGCGTATCAGATGTCTCTTTGAACCAAAATAAATATAAACTTAATTTTGTTATGGTTTTGGATGCAAAGTTTTCTCATATGACCTTTCTCGTATATATACTATAGTCGAGTATGGTTTGATTTGCTTTGGGGCTCTACTCTCCAGTTTATGATACGAGGACCATTTAATGAGATGTCTTTGTATCTATTTTTTATATTTTATTAATGATTGCTTGATTTGGTTCTCTTTTCTCACATTATTTCTTTTAAAAAAGAGGTTGTTTAAGAAGGAGATCAAAAATGGCTGAATATAAAGGAAATCACAAAAAGGGGTCAACACATAAAATATTGACTGAAATATGTCCACCAAATTAGAACTTCCTTACCTATCATTTGGTACCTCTTTTGAGGTCTATCTTTCCATTGATATATCACTTAGGATCATTTCATAGGACATTACTATCGATTGGCCACTGCCCATGGGGATATGATCATTTGCCCTCTACCCTATGGATTGGACTAGCTTTGAGATACAAAGTACCCCTTAGTGAAAGGATATTAAATTTAAATTATAATATCTAGATATGGTCGTGGATGGTGTGGAGCGAGAAAGTATAAATTATCTTTAGACTTATGTCCTAAACAACTTAAAAATGTCCAGCCAACAAATATTGTTCTACTCTTTTATTTATTATATTCATATTTTTAGTTAATTTTCTTATCTTCCTTGCTCTTTTAACAATTTTGATAAAACGAGTATTGAGAAAAATCCTGAAATATGATATGAATATCCTAAAAAGCTCTATAAATAAACATATGTTAATATTAATTTGATAAATATATAGATGGATGATGATGGTAAAATTATCGGTTAAGTGCAAGTACATGTGAATTATAATGTTAATTGATAAATTTGAAATGATGAAGAGATGATATTTTGATGAAAATAGTCAAACGATGGTGGATAAGTGATGATAGTCATTGGTGGTGATAACATGCTTCACAAAATAGGTAAAGGTTTAGACTTTTTTAGTTTCCTAACTTTTGTCTAATTTTAGGTCACATTCATATGTATAATGGGGTAATTTTATTATTATTTGGAGTATAATTTTATTTATTATAGCTAAAATTCTCAAAAATTGATCGTATTAGATTCCTTTCATTGAAAAGGATTTTTGACTCTAAACATGTAAAACTTGGAGAATAGTTGGCCCCTCTAGTGGTATCATGGAAGTTCCAATTACATGTTTAAGTGCTTGATTTTAAAATCATTTTGATGGGGATCAATACACTTTCAGTGTCATTGGGTTTGACTCATTAAACCATTTATTTTGACTATAAGCTTGTCGAATAAGAGTTCAAATAGTGCCAATAAAATTTTGAATTCACATACTTGCCTGAAAACTTATTTTTGATTTGTGTATAGACCAAGAATAAAACTAAGTCTTATTAAGAAGTGTTGAATAAATCTAATAAAGATAGAAGAGAGAGCAAGAAAAAAAAATTAAGAGAAATGCTCTTATATTTTTTTGTTCTCTGTTATCTACTACAAGCTAATATATCTTAGGTGGTCGACAACCAGCGTAAATTTTTTTGTCAAGAAATCATGACATTAATTCTTAAAATCATTGATTATGCTAGGGCTTCCCTAGAAGCGTGCGTTGTATGGCCTCAATACATTAAGAAATGTGCAAGAGCCGCTACATTGGAGCTTGGGTTTAGTGTCAAATAAGTAAGGGTTTCCACATTTTAGACGGAAGTGAGCAAACAATATAGTCCATGAAACTAATATTAACATAGAATATTGGAATATAGGTACCCTCACAGGAAAATTAATGAATTGGTAGATATTTTAGTTCATAGAAAGATAGATCTTATGCATTTAAGAAACTAAATGGGTTTGAAAAAAGGTTAAGGAGATTGATAGCCTAGAATTCAAGCTTTGGTATTTGGGTAGGAGTCTCATATAAATGGTGTAGATGTAATTATAGATAATATTTTGAATGATAATATTGTAAAAATTAATAAAACTAGAGATAGAATTACAACCCTATGATTATTGTTGATACTAAGATATTTAATGTTATAAGTGATTATGCTTTTCAAGTAGGTTTAATAGTAACCAATAATTATAATTTTTTGGGTAGTAATCAAGTATAGAGGGGCATAATCACTTATTCGGTTAGTAACCAATTGAAGTGTTGAAATATTTAGGAGCTTTTGGAGTTTCTTAGCTTACTGAACTCTTCAATATTATTTAAAAAAGTATAAAGATACTTGAGGAGTGAAGGAAGTGTATCTTGGTCCCTATTTTTAAGAATAAAGGGGATGCACGAGAGGGTGCAAATTACAGAAGAATTGAGCTAAAGCGTCATTTTAAAATTGTGGGAGAGGGTAATTGAACATAAGTTAAGCATGGTATAAATATTTCTCATAATCAGTTTGGATTTATGTCGGGCGAGTCTACTATAGAAGCTATACATTTATTGAGAGGATTGATGGAGAAGTATATAGAGAGTAAGGAGAATCTACCAATGTTTTTTATTGATTTAGAAAATTCTTATGTTTTAAAGAAGACAAGTGTTGATATGAATTATATTCAAGTCATTAGAGATATGTATACTAGAGTTAGTACTTGTGTTTGAATAGAAGGAGAATTGACTAAGTATGATTCTATTTCAGCTAAATTACATCGGGATCGGATTTAAGTATTTATCTTTTTGCTTTAGTTATGGGCACTCTTACTAGACATTTACAAGAGGATGCACCATGGTGTATGCTTTTCTCCGACAATATCCTTCTTGTAGATAAGACTAGAGAAAGAGTTCCGGAAAATATGAATTATGGAGGTCTACATTGGAGTCTAAAGGCCTTCGTTTGAGTACATCTAAAAGTGAATACATGGATTGTAATTTTATTTGTAGCAGCTTTAATGGCAGAGTTGTAACAATGGGTTATCAAATCATTAAAAAGCATGAATGTTATAGATATCTCTAGTCTGTTGTTCAAAGTAATGGTGATATAGATGAGGATGTCATTTGTAGAATTCAAGTTGGTCGCTTGAATTGGAGGAATGCATCAAGCCTATTGTGTGATAGGAAAGTACTGCTTAGACTTAAGGGAAAATTTTATAAGATGATGGTGAGACCTGCAATGCTTTATGGCACAGAATGTTGGGAGAAGCATAAAGCAAGGTTGAGTGTTGCTTGGATGAGAATGCTTAGGTGGATGAGTGGCTTGAAACTTAGAGGCAAAATGCGAAATGAATCCATCCGTGAGAGATAGGTGTAGCTCCCGTGGCAAACAAGATTAAAGAGAGTCGTCTTAGATAGTTTGCTCACATTAAATATCGACCATCTGATGATTTGATTCATATTAGATTTGACTTATGTTAAGAAATGCAGAGGCAGACCTAAAATACTTAGGCATATTGAATAAAAATGATGCTAATCTTTTATAATTAAATGAAAATATGACACTCGATAGGACGCAATGGAGAAAAAGAATTCATGCCAACCCCATTTAGTGAGATAAAGGCTTGTTATTGTTGTGCATAATAATGTTTAATAATACTTTCTTATAAAAATTAATTTCTAGTTGACACATATTTAAGTATTTGTGTATCTTTTAATGAGTCAAATCGGAGGATTAGAAATTTGAAGAATTCTTTATGAATATATCACAAATGAGATATATTTGTAAGTATAGTTGAATTGTCTAGTAAACTTGATGATTTTACTAAAAAACTTCCATTTCAACATAGAAGCGAGTTAATCAACGAAGATTTATTGACAATATTAACAGTTTATAGAATTTGGTTCGTGATGATGATATGACTTAATAAAATCTAATCCCACGCGTGAACTTTGTTGTTCGACATTTCAATTAACATGCTACCATTCTGTCTACCAGCCAAGTTCATATAGAATGCCCTAAAATTACATATGATGTAAGTTTTAATATTTAAGAAGTGTACTCTTTTATAAATGGATGGTGATTGAATGGTTATTAAAACAATGAAGACCTTATCATTAACCTTTTTGAATTAATATATTTTTTATCATAGCCTATACTATTAAAAAACATTTAAATTATCATTTAAAAAAAAATAATTTGTACTATTCGAATATGCCGTTGGCATAAGAAAAAACAAAACTATATACTTCATAATTATCATTTTATATGGGCCCACTACAGAGTGTACGACGCTCTGTCATGTGAAGCTCACTTTCATTGATTAATTATATCTTTATTTTATTTAACTTATTTGAAATTATTTAGCTTCAGATAATTAAATATGCTTTAGTAGTCGTTTGGAAATACTTTCATAACTTGTATTTTATTGCTAGAAGTGCACCTTCTACTCTCGTGGGCACACGCCATGTGAAAGGGGGAAAAACTTACGTACGTAAAGCATACGCTACACGCTACGTGCGTTATCTAATAGAAGACGGTCACGTATATATAACTTTCATGTAACATATTTGTACCCTATAAAAATAAGGAGGTTATAAAGATGTTATAAGCAGGTTACATCTATGTTACATGGGATAAAACGCAGAAATATCCTCCAATAACCTTTGAATAACGTTCATGTAACATTCAAGTAACTTATTGTACGCACGCAGCGCTGCATACGCTTTACATACGCAAATTTTTTCATTGAAAGGGGCACCTTAGTTGTAGCAATAATATAAAAATAAATTATCATGAACTTATATGTTATATTTCGTGTATTTAATACTTTTAATAAAAAAAATAAGATAATTACTATTTTATGAGGCCAATTAAGTTATTTTACATAAAAATTATGCACATATAGATATTGAAGCAAAGTTATGCAAAGCCAAATAATACTCAGCCAATTTACATGAAAGCTGCAAAAGAAAATAGAGCAAAAACCGGCAACCTAATGTGTGTAGGAAAATATGATTTTAACTTTTATGGTTTTCGTTTTGTTTATATATGTGGTGGCTTTCCTGCAAGTCTGTCTGTTGGTTTTTACTAAAGCTTGTAACCGACGATTCTGAATTAATAACAGACTGTTTTGACCGTCGATTCATGCAAAATTATGAAGTGACGGGCGTGAACGGTTGGAAAGACAGATTGTAAGTTTTAGTGTATTTGATAACGGATAGTCATTATATATTAACTGACCGTGCATGTCTCGTTTCTTAAGAAATTAAAAACTGGCGATCCTTTTATCGAGCAAACGTCCCAAATTTTTCATTTTCCTTCCTGCACGCGTCCTTATCTTTTGAGCCAACTAAAACCCACTTGTCTACAATTCTGCTAGGGTTTATCATATCTTGCATTCATACATTCAAATCATAGATAATCTTGACTTGAAATTTTTGTTTCCTAATTTTAACGATTAGATTTATTGAATTTTAAGATTTAATGTTTTGGAGAAATTTAAAATTTTGATTCAATTTTCAATAATTTCGATGGTGTCTCGCAATGTTACGTGCATAAGACTCGATTCTTTTGTCTTCTCATAGCTAATGGCTTAATTTTTAAAGAGAAATTTGCATGTCTAGCTCACAATTCTTATGTATTTAGAGTTCTCACACCTAAACTTTCATGTGTATGTATATGGCACTTTGAAAAGGAGAAATGTGCATATTAACAAGTTTGATGGCCCAAATTTTAATTGTAGGAATTATGTATTTTATGAACTAAGCTAAATAGAATTACATAGGGAATTTACATATGTAGCACAAAATTCTTATATATTTACCTATCTGTCGATCTTATTTTTGGTTGGGTTGTTTGGAAACCATACAGATTCGAAGATTTAATTGTTTAAATAATCAAACATGATCTCAAATGTAATATATTATCCTAAAAGATAGAAATACCACTTTATGTTGAATTTAATTGCTTAAACGAAAAAATTTTGGATATTTGAAGCTTTACGATTAAAACTAACAAATCTTAACTCTATCCACTCTGAATACTAAATTGGGTTTAGATTAAACAAAAATTCAAACTTTCAAATAAGAGTAAACCTCTGTAATTTATTGCATCTTGAGCAACAAAAATTACTTGAGAAAACTTTCAATTCTGCTTATGGTCTTGTCTTCAAGAAAATTTTGTTTAGTTTTCACGACAGATCTTTAGGAATATCAAAAGAAAAATGCTCAAATGTGGACATTTCAAGGGAAGAAGAGTAGGAGATGTCAGTCATACTGAGAAGACTCAAAGACATCTTAACTATCTTATTGTTTGACTTTAGTAGTTTTGAAAGAGTTTTCTTTGATATTTCAGTTAACATTTTATTAGAGATTTTGAGCTTAGATTACACGATATATGATGTGAGAAAGCCTAGGAGGTGAGAATTTATGTCGTAACAAAATTATTACCTCAAAATCCTAAAAATAAAGTTGGAGTTCACCAAAAAAAGTAAATTCTCGGGATCCTAGTCTAAAGGAAGAGAATACATAGCGAACAGAAATCCATCACTCATCATATTTAATGAGCTGTAGTAAATCTACCACTCACTGGAAGTTGACATATCAAATTAATTGTGTCTATTGAACTATCTGGGCACAATAGATGTAATACTTTTCTCTTCATTTCATCTAATGTTATTGGTTGTGACACTTGCATTTGTGATTTCTTCCAACACTATAAGTTAGGGTGAAATCATCGATTACTCATAAATCTCCCTCGAAGCGTACCGGTTGGCGAGACATCTTGCTACTCATATTGTAACATAAACTTTAATGTTATATTTGACTTTAACGTGATTTCTAGATACACTTCAAACAAATAAATGTAAAAGTTCATCAAAAAACAAAGGTGCAACTCAAATGTAACATAGAAAATTTATTAGATTTAGTAAAAGGGCAATTCAAAGGTACCAGATAACCCTAATTTTCAAACAAATTTATAAGGGTCATAATCTGTTACTTAGTATTCATATGATATTCTCTGAAATTCTCACTCACAAGTTATAATGAAAAGAGGTCAGACAGTCATCTGTTGCCTGTCTTACTACTGTCATCGTCTGCATCGCTCTTAACCACCGCTCCGCTCGAGACTGTTCCAACGTGCGACTCAATAATTTGCTCCAATTGTCGTTCAATATGGGTCATCCGATCTCCTAGTGAGTCCATCTGTCGACTGACTACAGCGACCTCATCCTGTAAACCCTGGATCACATCTAAAAGGAGAACGAGACGAGAGTTTACGGACAGAGTAGTAACTTCTCCTAACAATTGACATGCATGTACACTTCTCCTTCTGTCACCATCTTTGGGCAGTACAATATGTTTCTCTCGAAGAAATAAAAATCATCATAACGGTCTGAATTTTATCATTTCTTTAATCTTGTTAATATCAATGCAAAACACTTATAATTAACTAAATCTTCTATTCACGACAATGTTATCATTTTTTCGAAACAAAGATAATTGGGATGCTAAAAATAAAATAGATTGCATAACTTGAAAAAGAAATTGCCAAAATCAGTAACAAAATGAACTAACAAGCAATTAGAGGGCATTTACATACATACCACCTAATTCCTATGCATTAGAGATGCAGGTATGTATGCAATAAATTGAAGTTTAGATCCTTGATATGTAAATGTATAAGAATTCATGAGTGGTATGTATGTAAATCTTCCAATGATTTAATAAAAAATAAGTCAGAAATTTTGAAAATGTAAAGCTCAGGTTAAAACAATTCATGAGAAAATGCAATTTTATATTAAATAATTAAATTGGAATATATTTTAACCTAAGAGTGAAAGGATTGGTCCAAAATAAGCCACTAAAATATCAGTCCTACAACAATCATAAGTCATAAGATTGTAATGTATTTTATCACTCTATCAGCACGAATATAATTAAAGTTGCCATCACAAATGCATATATCATTACTCACATTACTAACATTTATAAGTCAGTGCAACGATCCATATAAAATTACAATACAATTGGAATATCGTCGAGTGTCAAACAAAACAATCAGAAAATTAACAAGTAATACATACAAACATTCAACAATGTAATGAACAAATTTTTATCTCAAAAAATTTTAAAGCAGTGAATATCAGCAAAAGAATCTAAATAATGTTAAGTGTCAAGCTTGTGCAAAGTTATGAATAAATAAGCAAACCATGTTAAAAGAGAAGCCATGAAATCAATGTTAGAGAGTGTTTTAGGAAAATATTATAAATAATAAAATTTAAAAATAAATCTAAGAGAAAAGAGAATTGAACATGAGTCTCCCAAACAAATTCAAAATAATTATGGAGGGTCAAATGACTGTCAAATTAAATATGATTACAGTTATCTTGAAAAAACTATACAAACAATTCAAAATTAATCAAATATGAACCTCAAAGAATTATTAGTTACCACCCATGTTTATGTTTCTTTCCCTTTCAACAATAAATTCATTAGTGACCACTCATGTCAATATTTGAGGAATGTATGATCTTATAAGTAACTTGGCATGCAAGTAAATGAACCAAAAAAATAATTTTAAGAGTCCAACAAAATGAAGAAAACCAATACAATGGAAAGAAAAATAAGAACAAAAATATTGGCATTTATAAGATAAGCATAAGATTAAGTGCTTTTGAGAAAAGAATGCTAACATCGTGTCAGTCGCCATTTGAGAATTTATTGGTCGTCATATGGGAATCTTGTCGGTTTCTATGAAAATAATTTAATTTAAAATAAATATAATTTTGATTTTGAAAATAATATATTAATTTTAAAAAATGACACCAAATAGATCTCATATTTTTTAAAATAGTTTAAGCAATCAAGCACAGCACCACAAGTAATACATCATCCCGAGGGATAGACTTACTACTTGACAGTGGACTCAATTATATAAACTAAATAATTTATGACATATATTTGGCCTGTGAACCTTTTATGTGATTAACAGAGGTTCTATATTCAAGATTTTGAAGTTTAGTATTCATGGTTGGACAGAGAAAAGTCAAGTGGGAGTAAGTCAAGTAAGAATAGTTATTTTGGGAGTTCAAAGGAGCAAAAGTAGGGGATGTCATAGATCTTGAGACGAGCCTCGTTGACTTCCCTAACTATCCTATTATTAGGCTTTTATATTTTGAGAGTGAAGTTATTTGATGTTTACTCCTGTCAGTTATTATTATTTAGGGTTTACATTTGCACAATGTCCGATCATACAAATAGCCTGGAAGAAAGTAGGTTGTATGTCATATTAGAAGATGACCTCGGGATCCTAAGAGAGTTATGGCTTATATTGCACAACATGATTGTGCGAAAACCTAAAAGATGAGGTGAGAATTTATATCGCATCAAATATACAACCTCAAAATCCCATGTGTTGGTTATTTATGCCTAGGGAGAGTTTTGTGAAGTCAATCTCGTTTTGCTGTTGAACCTTGATTGTCCTCTGAAGTCGTCTTCTATCTGCTTGTGGTTTGCTTCGCGCTCCTTGTCGTGATGGTTGCAGGTTTGGGTTTTATGTCTTATGCTTTGACTTTGATTGTTGTTGTTGAGTCACGAGCTTGATGTAGGGTACATCCTAATTACCCCATTTGTTCTCTTATTCTAAACAGGTATTTGCAAATACGTAAAACATGCATAAGGAGAAGAACGGTAAAAGTAAGGGAAAAGATGTACGGTAAAAAAAGCTGTAAAACACAAAATTGTGTTTATGGGATTCATGTCGCTGCTACAAGGTTAGTACAATAAACATGATATAGTAATATGCAAGATATTTAAATAAATTACAAAAGAATCTGGTATAAGGAAATCTCAATAAGTGAAAGAAAGTACGAATGAATAAAACAAAGCACAGTGCCACATATAGAAGATCGAGGCTATGTGTAAGAATTTTGGTAAAGGGGGGCTCAGAACTAGGACCGGAGCCCTAACAATTCTTTCTGAATGAACTTTGTAGACAACTGTAACTATCATGTATGTGAGACCCAATATAGGGTAAACGATCGCCGGTTAGACAACCAGGGAAGGGTAATCCTCAGCTCGACCAATGTGACTGACATATGAACTGACCCAATGTGACGTTCAAAATTACTTAATTTTACAAGCATGAAAATTGTTTAAAATTTTCATTTTAGCATACAAAATATGATTTTTCAAGCATTTTATAAATCAGGGAATTCACGAGTCAGTCACATTGTTGGACTCGGGATCACAAGCAGCCTCTGAGGGTCAGGGTGACTCTTTACTAAATGTTAGGGAGCAGTGATGCTAATCCTTGACCCTCCAATTATCAAGTGAGGATATGCAACTCTTCTCACATACCTAGATACCATTCTCATCATCGCTCTTACCACCATAACAGTCAACTTGCACTGGCCTTGATGAGACATATGTGGTATTTAAAATATCCACAGTTTCCCACAAGGCTCATACCAGTTTTATTATAGGATAGGTAGTGATAGGATTTTTTATTAATGGTTTAAGTTAAAAGGGCCTCTAGTGATATCTTGGTGAGTCCCAAAGATTTTGAGGATGATTTCTTTCAACAAATTGTAATAAGCTTGAATGTCCTCTAAAATGTCCAAAATCTTGCAAAGGCACTAGGAAAGTTACCCTAAACAACTTTTGAATTTTCTAGATCATTCCACCTAACCTTATTATATTGTTGAATTGTTCAACTGCATGTTAAACTAAGGTTCCATTGTTATGTTTTAAATTGTGCTCAATTTATTCTATCTTAATTAACACATGAGTAAGGGTATCAAAATTGTAGTGAGAGTTATACAAGCAAGGGTCCTTTATGGGTATGCTCATGGTCATTGAGGAAATTTACACTATTACCCCTCAACTGAGCTTTAGCATGTAGTGTTTTAAGAAGCTTCATTATCACTTATATATTTTTAACTATTCTTTAAATGATATTATATTAAACCTAACTTACTACCAAACTCTTTAAGGCTTAGGGTAAACTTGTAATTTTGAATTTTTTTTATAAAATGTGTTTGATCTTTATTAAAAGGATTGAATTCTACTTAATCATTAATTGGGGGTTCCAAATCAGTGGATTATTGATCTTCTAACTCAAATACCTCAGTCTTGGATCTTCCAAACATAATTATCTTCAAATCCTTAATAATTTGAATAATTACAATTATCCCTTATGGTGGAAAATGGTGTTAATTGGGTTTTACCCTTGTGCTTCAATCACCTTAGAGGATTAATTATCATAAATATTACTCTTTTACTCTCTGGTTTAAACTAAATTTTAATTATAGTACAAAATTATAAAATTACAATTTTACTCATAGGGTTTCCTACCCCATAACTCTTTTAGTTTAACTTAAAGAACCATGAAACTTTGCTGACCCATTACTCATGAGTTAATTGAAACATCAGAGGAGAATTTAGATTTTTCTGGTTTTTATTTTTTTATAATTATTTTGGTCCACAATTATGAATTTTCAATGTTAATTAATTTGATTGATCAAAATATGATTTATGTCTTTAGAAAAATTCAAGTGTGTTCTCATAGGTCAGAGGACCACTTAAAATAATTTTCATGGATTTTTGAATTATGATTTAATTTTTATGATTTATAGTTAATTTTAATGAATAAATAAATAGAAAATAAAATTTATTTAAAAAATCAAAATTTATATTTTTCATTAGTCTCTCTCACTTCGGGGAACTCAGAGAAATTTATTTTATATTTTTTATAACTATTTTAATCAAAAATATAAAAAATATATTTAACTAATTAAAATAAATTTTTATAACTTAAAAACTTTGTAAAAGCAATTTTTAGTTTTTTTTTTTAATCAAGGAGTACTGTGTGACATCATTTTGAAATATATTTGCATTTTGTAATTTTTAATTAAGAAAATAGTTAAAAATGAACTTTTCACTTTTTTACTTTAATTTTATGTTTTCTAGGTGCCTCTAATTTCAAAGAACACCCTAAAGTTGATTTTATATTTTTCTTATTTTTTATTTTATTTTTTATAATTATTTTAAGCAAAAAATCACTATTTTCTAGAAAAATACATTTTTATATCCAAAAAAAAAACTTTCTGCCTTTGAAATTTTTATAAGGATATCCTAGGGTTATTTTCTTTAATCAAATGTATTTTTTTGACTTTTTATTTCTATTTACATATTTTAATTTTTTTTATTAATTTTTAAATATAAAAATACTTAATAATACATTTTTTTTATTTTACATCCTATTTTTTATTTTTCTAAAGTCCTCTAACCACAATGAACACAATAAGCTTGATTTTTTATTTTTTAATTCTAATTTTAATTTTTATAATTTCTTAATTAAACTAATAATAATTAACCTAAGTAATTAGGGCTTTTAGGGTTAGAGATGTTCTCTGATCTTGAAAAAATCAGAAAAACTCCCTAGGCACATAAAGAATAAGCCCTCAAAATTTCATGCAATAATGATTAATATTTTATTTTTTACGATTAAATACTCTATAGGTTATTTAATTACTTAAAATTTAAATATAATATAATTATTTTGTTTTTACTTTTCCTAAATTTCCCTCTTTTTTAAGTTTATGGGTATTTTTATTTTATTTTTATAATTTTTCTACATCAATACATGATTTTTTAAAGCTGTATTTGATTTTTTATATTCATTTAATTAAAAAAAATCCTTATTTATCTACTTATCCACCCGACACACAGTTAAGACTTAAATTTTAATATCACATACACAATTTATAAAATTTAAACGGTGTGTGACAACATATTTTTTTTTAATAAATGAAAATATGATATTAAAGTTATTCCTTTTTTTTTTTTTTTTTGTACATGTGAATACCAAAGTTTAGGTTTATGTGGAAATATGAAGGTTGAAAATGTGATGTGTGTAGATTTCAAAGTCTTATGATATGTGAAAATATCAAAGTCTTGAGTGGCACGTCCGTAAATATTCAAAATTTAGATGTTGTGCATTTACATGCATAAGACTTGAGTCACATGCATGCAAATATATAAGATTTGAATAATAGGTGAATACATAAAATATGTGTAGCAAGCATGTAAATATCCATGATTTGTGATACATATGTAAATAATTAAGATTTAAAAGGTGTGCATGTAATATGTTTAAGGGCTAAGTGTTGTGTAGGTAAATAAGTAATATTAAAAGATATGCATGTAGATATAAGATTTAAGCGCTGAGCATGTAAAATATTAACATGTTGCATGAGTGTTAGAGCCTTAAGCTCCTACAGGAACTCACTGTTGGATCTTCACATATTTGTCTTAGCCATCCCAAAATAAATTTTGAGGACTTGATCATCAATGTGAAACTCCAAAATGAGTAAATGAGTGGTTTGAGCCTCTAGTATTATAGGACAGCCAACAGGAAAGTCTTATGGTTAGATCCTATGTTCTATGAAGGACTCAATCTCACCAAAAATGAGGTCAACACATAGATGATTGGTTTTACTTTAAAAAAAAAGTTGTTTTTTGTAAATTCTTCAAAAAAAAAGTATATAAGAAGTGCGTGAAATATTCTAAAAATAAAATTATTACTCATGAAAAATTCATGCATTGATTATTTTTGTAATGAAATAATCACAAAAATTGTTATCAACTTAAAGTTAAAGTTGTAGCATGTAAGAAGCTTCAGTAAAAATTATAAATCATAAAATCAAGCCTACGAAATATGCAGAAAGAAACAATAAATTATAAAAATATAATTAATGTTCCAACATCAATGACCAAATCACACAGTTAATTAATATAATGTTATGTTCTAAAATAGTTAGGAAAAAAGCTATTGTCTATGTTCTTCTCTCTATGGAAAAAATTTGCGTACTTCAATCGTACACAGAGCTGCGTACATAAAAAGGTACATGGGGGTTACAAGAGGGTTAATCTCGTGTATAACCTTCTTGTACCTCTCGTGTAACTCCCGTGTATAAATGAATGAAATAGAAGCGCGGGTTACAAGTTTGTTGCACGGGCGATACAATGGGGGGTATAACATGCTTGTAACCCCCGGTATACTTTTTTTACGTACGTATCTCTGCATACGGTTGACATACACAAATTTTTTCCACTCTCCACACTCCACACATCATACTCCGTCGTTTAAAGTGAAGCAATCATAATAGTGTTTCTCAAAACAAAATTCAATACATTATTATGACAATTTGACATCCATATTTTCTTCCTTTAGTATCTATTCTTGATAAAAATAATTATCAAATTAGTGATAAGATAAAAGATAAACATATTCTAAAACACGTAATAATATGAGATATTATCAATAGGGTTTTCACACATTTAGTAGAAGTGTCGTATCTAATTAGATGCACAAATAAGTGCATTGAGTATTTTTGTAAATAAAAAACTCCGGCACTCATCTAAAACACTTTTATCACACTACATGTCGATTTCAATGTAGTTGTTATTCTTGAAATTATCAAATTATCCTTAGTCATTTTAAACAAATATGAATACTCGAGAATATTTAACTTCCATCATTCATGAACATCAAAAATGGTCATTAGTGATGATAAATAAACCCTTTTCAAGATAGATTTGTAAATTAGATTTGGACGGTTAATAGACCCCGATGATACAACAAAATCATTAAAGTCAATTATACAAAGTTATGTGAACAATTCTACACATGTATCCCACTATAATTCACTTTTGCAACTTCCAATCTTGATCAATGTAATGAACAATTCTACACATGTATCCCACTATGATTAGAAATCTAGCAATTATAAGTTAATGAAACTCTACGTACATCCTTAAGATCAGTTTTCAACTAATCTTTCTTCATCTCATACACCTTCAAGCAATCATCTTTTATGTTGTATCTCAAAACGCTCTCATAATTTGGTTTCATGGATTTCAATTACACATTAAACCACAAATACTCATATAATAGTAAATGAATATTCATGCACAATGATCATTTTTACAATTATCTTTCTAGGTTTACATTAATCGTAATTCTTTCGATTATGAAATATAAGAATCTCAAATTATGCATCAGCATCCAACAACACGAAACTTAATATTATTTATCTCTTATGAGATAAGTCAATAATTTGTTTATTTTTAGATTTAAAATTTTCATATTCTCTCACGTCTAAAAAGCCAGACAACATACACATTGCCAAAACGGAGTAGAAACTCCTTTAATCGTAAATGCCGCCTCAACAAAATACTGTCATACCTTAGACTTTCTTTTCCTACCATTCTTAGAAGGATTGGGGTATACTTTATTGATAATAATCAACAAAAATATATATGGTTCCGCGTGTTGTGATTTAAGATTCAGATTTTTGTTACTATTTTCAGTTTTCATAACTAGCTCATTGCAATATGACTCAATTTGAGAAATGTCCAATGCACGGCTTAGCCGCACGTTAAATTAACCAACAAAATGAAGTGATTGATCGTATACAAAATATCTAGACCGAAACAAATGGTATAATACAATCTTGCTCACTATTATGTTTTGTTGTTCAATATTATTCTGCTAATTTCTTCGAGCTTTTTATTAACTATCATATCTTTCTAGCACATTAATATAAAATGAAGAGACAGTATTACGGAACATATGATGAGCTTTTCTTAAGAAGAGACATTGTAGCACATTAAAAGAAAACCCGTCCGAGGTTTTCTAACATGATATCACAAAACCTACATAAATAATTTATCAAAAGAACTTATAATACATGAAATAATTTAATTATTTATACAATGTCATTATGATAAATATAGCATTACTAAAAAAAATAAATAAAGAAATAAGTAGAAGTAACACTACTCATTGATTAATAAAAAGTTATAAAATTTTTTTATATTTTCCAACAAAATTCAAGTGAAAAGAGAGTACATTTGAGCAATTTAAAAAAAAATAATAATAACATTAATTTGTAAATGCGTACGCTGACAACTTCATAGACACATTCGTTCTAATATATTATGCATCCAGACAGAAATATCTATGAGACATCAATGCTCTGTTGGGTATTTACGTACACGACAGACAAGTATTATGTAAATGACAAATGTTTGATTTTAGAACAGAATTATGAAAATTGTAGGTATCAATGAAGATTGATACTTTTTAATTAAAATTAGTGGGAAATAATAACAAATAATGTTACTAGACAAAGTATTAAGACTATGGATTTTATATATTAAAGTGATGTTTCGTGTTATTTGTGTAAATTTGTTGTTAGTTGGTGCTTAATTAATGAAATAGATGCTTAAAAAGACTAATCATGTGATGGAGTGACGTCAAAACGGTCGAAATTGCAAAAAATTTATGGACCCAGAAAAAAAAGGAACTAACACCACCGGCGCTAGAATGGGCGCCGCCGGCGCCCAAATACACAGAGTTAGGCTATTTAATTTAAATAGAGCGCCGCCGGTGCCTAAACCAGAGCTATCGGCGCCCGAATACAGAAACGCCCAAAACCCTCCTTATTTCGCAATTTTTGCCCTGGGACCCGCCAATTTTGCCATTTCCATTGTCTTCTACCTCTTGCCATCTCATTTTCGAGAACTAGGGCTTGCTAGATCAAGGATCACAAGCAATTTCAAGGCCTAAAGAGATTGGATTCTAACTACAACAAACTAACATGAACTCTCATTATTAAGTCAGAAAACTAGATAAACAGTATAAAAAGTAAAAATCCAATCTTTCTCAACAAAATCAAAATTAGACTAAAAGATCAATAATAATATTTCAAGCATTAATGAATTGAATATAAGTGTATCTCTATACAACCAAGTAAACCTGAAAACCAACTAATCTCATTCTCTACCAAATCCAAAACAAAGAGGAAATGAAATGAGCAAAAGCTTTAAGAAGAATACAAAACTATAAGCATTAACCAATTGTTTATAATTTTAAATAGATTCTCATGTAAAACTATAAATAAAATTAATCAAAGATATCACATTCCTTAATGAAACTTTACATAAGAAAAGATAAAAGACAAACCCTAAGGCTAGCTTTCACCTTATGCTCATTCCGTTCTCGCCTCTCGAGACGGAAAAAAAAAAAGAAGAAATGAGAGCTAGGGTTTTGTTTTTTGGTTCTCATCTCTCTGGACAGAAAGAAAGAAACAAGAGATTTAATCTTTTGTTCCTTCCACTCACACCTCTCGTAATCGAAAAAATATTGCATCAGGACTCCGCATGCATGCAGAGGCTAATGGCGAGGCGTCACTTGGCAAGCGGGCCCCGCCACCCCATACACTGACCAATGGCTGTGTATGGTAGCGGGGCCCACTTGCCAGGTGGCGCCCTGTCATTGGCCTCTGCACCTACGGAGTCCCGATGCAATATGTTTTCCTCATAATCGAAAGAAAGAAATAAGAGCGATGTTAGGGCTAAAATGAGGTCCGAGAAAATGAAATATTAAGCTTCACGAAGTTATGTCTAAATATATAAATTTTAGAATTTAGGATTTTTAACTATATCCCGTAACATCGTACATTTAAGGTTAAATTTAATTCTTACTAGTTATACTAATATTTAGTTTAATAGGATTTAATATATTTTTATTTTGATTTTTCTAATTCACCTAATTTTATTTAATTATAATTTTTATTCGCAATAAAATTATCTAAAAATAAGACTGATCAGTTATATACATATATATATATATATTATTTATATTTTGAGGGCTTAGAATTTAGGGTTTGTTAAGTAGCATCGGATCGTAAATATATGGACGTCGTGGATCGCCCAGTGAGTTTATATAATGAAACTGCTATCATTTCCTATTCTCCCTTACCTTTAAAACCCTAACGCCTCCACCATTACCCAAACCCACTCTCCCTCTCTCTCTCTCTCTCTCTCTCTTTTTCCTCAGCCATTCTTTCTCTTTCTACTGTTTTCGTAAGAGTTATATCAAAATTTGTTATTATGAGAGCTGAAGGGGCTGATGATGATTGATCGTAAAGATCTAGCGGATTTCTGTGAGGCCACAAGCCGTTGATCGCATGAAATTGTTGTTACACACACTGAAGCCTCTGTATCTCTCTTTCCTCTGCCCCGATCTACTCGTACAGTTTCGTTTTGTTATTTTTTAATATTTGATTAATTAATCGATATATTTTTGAATATATACGGGATAATGACGATTGATCATATGATCTAGGGGATTTATGTGAGGCGGTTAGTCTTTGATCGCATTTAATCGTTGTTACAGACTCTGAAAACTCTTTTCTTTCTTTTTCGATTGATCATTTTTTGTACTTTTGCATATGTTTTTTTTCTTATTCATGATTTGAATTGGCAAATTTTATCTGAAGCACTGATGAGGTTTGGAAACTGGTGTGTGCAGTGGCGATTTTAATCGCCGTGAGCTTTTTCCACCATTAATACGACTTCTCCTTCCACTGAGCTCAGATCCCTTTCTATTTCTATTTTAGTTTCTGTTTTAGGTTTTTTTTTAATCACCTTATAGTAAATCCAGTGAGGCATTTGTAGGCATTTGTCTTCCGTACAAATAGTAAAAGTTATTGGGGGAGGATACATAGATTATCTTCTTGTAATCTCACCGTAACTCCAAAATATATAAAAATAGAATCATGGAAGATTAATAGGGGGTTATAGTGAGATTACACGAAGATAACCTCCCAATAACGTCTATATCCTCTCAATAATCTAACAGTAACCTCATTCCTCTCCTTGCTTGCGCAAATCTGCGTACTTCTCATGTCTCGCGTACTCAGATTTTTCCCGTACAAGTGAGTTATATTTTGAAGACCAATAAAGTTTTCTGCTATTCTATTTTGATATTCCCAATCTGCAAGAATGAATTTTTTTTATCTTAATGTTAATGTGGAGGGGTTATAAAATTTATCTTGAAGTTTGATTTTTTTGCTAGAAATTATTGACAAAGATTTGATTAATGTATTAAGTTTGGAGTGTATTAGAACATCCGATTACTCACCTGACATGCCATAAAAAATTGATGTGGTTGGTTTTTCTTTGATGCAGTTTTTCTATATTGTCTCATATGAGCTTATTTCAAGTTTGTAAGTGTAATTTATCGGTAAATTAGTGCTGAAATTTGAGGCTGCTGTGTCCATAATGATGCCTCATTTGAAGTTTGTTTTCTTGGCTTCTTGACCCTTCTGAAGATTTTTTTGGAGCTTGTCAAAAGTTATCTTCTAGTTTCTCTTGAAGGTAGATGCTTAGATTAGACTTATGAAGTTAGATATTCTTTGTTCAATCTATGAGCCATTATTCCATATTGAGAACTTACCCAGTCCGCATGTAGCTCCCCAATACCCATCCAATACCCTCTCAATACCCACCTAATACCCAATACCTAATACCCATCAAATACTCACCCAATATCCTTAAAATCCTATTACCCATCCAATACCCACTCAGTACCCTTAGAATCTCCACCCAGCTTTGCATGCGTGCTCAATCTATAAGCTAGAAGTTTAAAAGTTTTATAAAAAGATGATATAAGCTGGTCTTTATGTAAAGTGATGCAATTTTCAGATTATATTGCACTCTTAATGTACAAAGAAATATTGTTGTTTCAAAGTCAAAAATTGATCAGTAATAACATAAATCATATTTAGGGTTTGTTTGAGGTATTGAAAAACAAATGGTTTACACTTTCAAAATAAATGATTATTATGCTCCTATACAGTATTGTTGTTTATGACATAACTGTCATAGTTATAAATTATATATTTTAGAAGCAATCAAATATTTGCAAAAAAAAAAAAAAAATATATATATATATAATAGTCATCAGATATGTTACGTGTAATAATCTTTAAACGTCGTCCGATGAATGACATCGTGTAATAATAGTGGAAATGCAAATGACGCCGTAGAATATGATCATATTTTTTTTTCAATTTTTTTTATTGATGTTAATATTTGTTATTGATTTTCTATGCAATCATAATTTAATAATTTTGGTATGATATTTTTTGAAATGCTTTAATAAATTTGCTTTTTCTTATGAAAAATACTTGTAGTTTATTTCTTTAAACAAAAGAGTTATTAGTTTACCAATATAAAAACTTTATCCAAATTATGTACAAAATTAAATTATCTGTTTGAGTACTAATTTTCAAAATTTATATCATCATTTAATTTTTCATAAAGTAAAATATATATTCACAAATGAGGTAGTAGCTATGTAAAAAGTAAAATTTAGGTGTTAGATATGTAAATATATAAAAATTGAGTGTTATTTATGTAAATCTTCTAAGAAAAATTTTGGCATGAGCAAGTACATAAAATTTTTTATCAAAAATAAACATTTTTAGCATAAATTTAATTTTCCATTAATATTACAATTAAAGGACTCGAATAACATCGAGTAAAAGATGTGAATAACACTGCATAATGCCTTAATAACTTCAAAACACTTGTAATTATTAACGACACCTGAATACTATTGAAAAATAACTCGCAATTGCAGAGGGAGTAAAGAAGTGTTTAGAAATTTTAAGGGAGGTGAGTTCCATCATGAATCCTTTATAATAGTTAGTATGAAAATCCCATAGCTACAACATTGGCTCTTAAGAGAAGAATATTAGACTCAAAAGTGAGGTCAACAAATAGACCCCAATAAGTGTAGTCTACCAAACAAATGCATAGCTCTTATTGGTGTTGACCGATGCAATCAACAAAACCAATACAATTATCTAAGCCAGCATACTTAGAATGGTCCAGAGAATCGAACGAGAATTCAAATTTGAGTAAACTAAGCTCATATCAAAGATGCGAAGGTTCCGTTGGGGAAATAGTAGGAGAATTCTCAAATTGTAGCTAAGAATTCGAGTTTTCAATTTTGTAGATGACTTGAATTGATTTGATTGGTTTTGTCTTTTATTTCAATTTTGATTTTGGCGCTTTTGAGTTTTGTGGAAATTTCAAATTAGATAAGTGAGAAGATCGGGTTGAGATGAATAGCACGGGGCTCACATCCAACTTAAAAATTTATCGAGGAAAAACATGCTACATTGAGGATGAAAGCACTGTGACAGGAGGATCAAATTTAGAAGAAAAGCATAGGGACTCACATCTAACTCAAGAGTTGGTGGAAAGAAAACTACATTGGAGAGGAAAGCTCTGGGACTCACATCGAACCCTAGAGGTAAAGAGAAAGTCTGTCACATTATGAATGAAAGCACAATGACTCACATCCAATCTAAGATGTGATAAGATGATCAGAGTGAGAAGGAAAACACGGGGACTCACATGCAACTCAAGAGCTGATTAAAAAAAAAACACTACATTGGGGAGGAAAGTCTTGGGACTCACATCCAACCCAATAGGGAGTGATAATGTCTGTTATGTTAGAAAGGAAAGCACCGGGACACAAATCTAACCAAGAGGTGACGGGATGATCAGATTGAGAAGTAAAGCATGAGGGCTCACATTCAACTCAAGAGCTAATTGGAAAAAAACACTACATTTTGGAGGAAAGCACAGGGAATCACATTCAACCCAAGAGGTAGCGAAAATGTCTGTTACGTTGGGAAGGAAAACATTGAGACTTATATCCATCCTAAGAGGTGACGAGAATACCAGATTGAGAAAGAAAAAATGATGACTCACATTCAACTCAAAAACTGGTCAGAAAGAACATTACAATGATGAGGGAAGCTTTGGGACTCACATCCAACCCAAGAGGCGGTGAGAACGTCCTTTCACATTAGAAAGGAAAGCACTAGGACTAGCATTCAATCTAAGAGGTGATGATAGTGCTGAGAAGAGAATCAAATGTCTAAGCTCCATTTAAGGGGGTCTCACACCGATCTTAAATGCTGAGTGCTGAGAAGAGAATCAGATGCCTTGCTTCATTTAAAGAGGTCTCACCTCGATCTTAGATGCTGAGTCAATGGATTTGTGGAATGCGAGAGTTTATGAAATTATGATGATTACGAAGTTGTGCAGTGATGTTTTGAAATGCATGAGAGTTTATGAGTTGTGGAATTGTGTAGCTTTGTGAAATTTGTGGACAATTTGTGCAATTGTGGAACCTATGGAAGTTGTGGAAATTTGTTAGAATTGTGGAACTTGTGCTGTGAAGAGTGAAGAATTTCGAGTGAATTTGTTTATCATTTTTACCACTTTCCTTCTTTTTTTAGGGATTTTCGTGAGTTTATTTTTTTTCTTTTCCTTTTAATTTTAAATTTTAATTTCATTCCATTTCACATTTCTTCTGCATGATTCTTTGTTCATTATAACGTGTGACTTACATCGAGTCAAGCGGCTTTACATCGATCGCACAATGTGGCAATTAAAAAATATAAGTGTTGAAATCAAATGATGATCTTTGTTGATTTTTATTGAAATATGGTACAACTGAATACATGTTGGAAACACCCAGAAGTATAATGAATACTTCTTGCATTAACTACAATCTCTCATGTCATGTCATCGGTGCTCTAGCACAGTTAAAAAGTAGCAAACATCTACTTGTCCTTTGAGGTCGCGCTGAGATCAAGCTAACCTCCTAAGCTATGCTCCAAAACAAAATTCCTCTCGCATATACTTAGATGTAGGGCTATCTCATAGCTCGAGCGGTAGGTG
This sequence comes from Papilionanthe hookeriana x Papilionanthe teres, assembly GCA_022702705.1. Lineage (NCBI taxonomy): Eukaryota > Viridiplantae > Streptophyta > Magnoliopsida > Asparagales > Orchidaceae > Papilionanthe > Papilionanthe hookeriana x Papilionanthe teres. Next base: position 24,938,760 of record CM040423.1, read on the forward strand.
TCCCTCCAAGTCTGGATTGGGTCGGTATTCATACGGTATTTTGTTGTCATTTAATCTTTGGAAAGTTATGGAGACTCTTCTTCATGGTACTCCGGAAATGCAATGCTTTTGCAAGGTCTGCTCCATTTCCTTTCAATATGAATAATGATTCCACTGGCAAGGGAATCTCAGCAAGTCCTTAGAACTCTCCCGGACTAACAATCTGTATCTCCTTTCCAAACAATATGTTGCACTTGCTAATAAACGATACGGTGCCGAAAAGTCTGAGAAAATCATGGTGATAAATATGTGGCATAATGCAATCTTCTTCCCCGTAGATGTTGATGATGCAGCTATTAAGAATGTAGTTGGCTGGTTGTATGCATCATGCTACCATCCTCTTAACCATCTATATTATGGAAGGCATGGGGTACACCTCATCATGCCTCAAAATGCTTGAGGGATTCCCCTCCTTTTCCCATGCAAAATTATAGCAACAGCCGCACTGGATGATGATTCTGCATTTCCCTCTCATCCATTTCTGTGGCTCTGAATACGTCCTCTTCTTGAGAAGGCCTGATCGACCTCTATCCCTTAAATGAAATACCAAATCCAGTATCGTCCTTTCATCACTCTCTGAAAATACCCTGGTGTGCAACTCGAGTCCTTCTGAGATGTTGACATACTTCCCCTGAATCTCAACAAAATGCTCAAATTCTTATTTGTATCTTCTCCAGCCTGTATGTGGGAACAACCTGTGATCAACGAGGCTCGTCTTCCTGCTCGTCCCTGGAAATAATGTGGCCGACGTGGCTCGACGAACTGTGGCACATATGGCTCTACATCCGGTTGCTCTTTGCTTTTAAGCACCATTGAAGCTGTTGTGTATTCCTCGGAAGTCCCGTAACGTTCCAAATAGAGAACATTACATTATGGACACTAAATGAACGATCCATCTGACGATGTCTGTCCCACTATGTCAGTGTTGCATCTCGGACATCCCGTGCAAAGCTCCTCAGGTCAGATCTCTAGTGACACAAGCTCCATGGTAGCCTCAGGTTCATCTTCTCTGATCAGAAGGCTGGTAGAAATATCCTTTGCTGGTAGAACATGAATTTGCTCCTTAGTAACTGAAATAGGCTCTATAGTGTTTTCCTGGCCTGTCTCCTCTCTAGGCGATCCAAGGCTCTATAGTTGCGACAGTTGGCTACACTGCATCCATCTCGGCGGCTCCTTATCCTCATGCTAAATCTGTGGGGATCTTTCTGAAGAGACACTAAATAGCTCCCATATCGTTGTCATGGCCATCGACTGTACCCTTTCCATTGGGTCATAAGTGTCTTGAACGTTTTCTGACTTCTTCCTCTTCACTGATGCTTCTTATTTAGTGTTGATCTTAATTACAGATTCTAATCCATTTGTTTCTTTATAACTGACTCGATTCATTAGAGAGCCCTCATACTCCACATCGACTCGTCCATAATCCAAGTCAAAGTTTATAATGCCAACCCGTGCCACTTTCTTTTCATCCAATGTGAGATTCAAGCTGTATTTAAAAGAGAATATCAGTTTCGTTTCCGATATTTCCATGCAGAAGAAAGGAGAAACATCAACACGATGAAATTCAAACAAACAAGAACAATAACAATTTATTATTAAGTGAATTTTAGCTTATATGCATGGATTTTATCTTACTAAATTCGGCAAGATTTAAAATTTAGCAAAATTTGAAATTCACACATTCTATTTCACAAAACTTTCATTTTATTTCATAAAAAATTTTATTATTATGAATTATCATAGGACCCAGTCACAGACACTGGCCATATAGCTATTTCTTGGAACAAATATCGTCCTCGAAATTCGTTCTTTGGAACGTTACGTTGCGTAGTATTTGTTTGAATATCGTCAATTAATCGACAACATGGGTCTTTCTTTTTGGGAATTCACTAACTGGAATGATCCTTAAGAGTAAATATTTTTTGCCAAGAACGGTCCCTCCCAAGTTAGCTCAAACTTTCCACCTATCTTGCGGTGTACAAGAATATGTCTTCTGAGAATGAGAAAGATGTCGACAACTTTGAACGTCCTCAGGAGGACCAGCTTGTCGTGGGCTTAAATTATCTGGTAGAGCTCCAAATTTTGTTGCATTATCAACCTCTTTTGTTCGAGACTCTAATTCTTCAAGTCGGAGTTTGACATTGTTCTCTGTTGTAATCTTGTTGACTACTGTAACTTTTAGAGAAGATAACTGCATCTCTAACGGAAGGATGGCCTTAGATCCATACATGAGCGCATACGGTGTAGACTGCGCCGGAGTTCTAACTGTTGTCTTGTAAGCCCACAAAGCTTTCAACAATTTCTCATGCCATCCTCTCTTGTTGTTGTCCAATATTTTTTTTTTAAATTTGCACAAGTGTCTTGTTTAAGGCTTCTGCTGGACCGTTTGCTTTTGGATAGTAGATTGTGGAGTACCTTCTTTCTATCATGTGTCATTTGACAAAATTGTTGATCTTCATACTCTTGAAAGTGGACTCGTTTTCTGAAATAATCCTACGCAGGGCATCGAAACAGTAGACGATATGATTTCTGAAGAACGTGATGCACTGTAACTTCTCGTAACGACACTGCCTCTGCCCATCTGGAGAAATAATCTGTAGCTGCCCAAATAAATTTGTATTCCTTGGAAGATGGAGGGTTTATAGGACCTACTATATTCGCACCCTAACACTCGAATTTCCACCACGCGATCATTGGAGGTAGCACATTTGGAGGCTGGTGCAAAGCCACCCCATGCACCTCTCACCGGTGACACTTCTTGATTGCTTCCATGCAATCAGACATCATTACCGGCCAATAATATCCTTGTCTCTTGATTTTCATCTTCATCTTTGGCCCTAACTAATGAGCGCCATGTTGACCTCACTTTTGGTGAGGTCTTTCTTTCCTCTTAGTGCTTAGGATCTAGCCATAAGACTTTTCTTTTAACCATCCTGGAAGATTAGAGATGAAACCCACCTGCATAAGAATTTTAACTACCTCCTGGCTCTCTTTGAAACCCTATATGGATGGTCAAAAACCTCTAACGCTTGGAAGGTTAAGACCAACTTGTGAGGATTCAATGATGAATTCCCATAGGGTATGCAAACCCTAGGATAATCTTGGATGGACTGGTTCATCCACACACTCACTTGAACCCACCAATTCCTTTTGGCCCACTCAATACACTCTTTGGCTTCTTGAGAAAACTGTTAGGGGTGGTCCCAAGCCCTCCCCAACTCTTGTTGGGATGGCTAAGAACAACCTATAGAGGTTTTTGAATGAACTCTTAGGGAGTTATGAGACTTGAAGTAGACTCTTCTTTGCTCGGAAGATTCCGATTGGGTCGAAGAATATTCCACGACACATCTCGCATGTAATTGACTCAATTCGCCTGATCATCAAAAAATTTGTCCAGATAGGCCCGTATGACGAAATGGACTGCGTTAGTGCATCTAGAACATCGATTTTAGCCAAGAGGGACATCCACTTCACTACGAGGACGTATATGGGAAAAAAATGCACGGAGGATAAAAGTGTTAAAAATATCATTATTAAAATAATACAATATATTATAATTATCCTATAAAAATGCAAGTGATACCCTCCCTTTCCCCTATCGCGATTCCTCCCAGCACTGCAGGTCCCATTTTCGCGAACCCCAAGCCCGAGCAGCCACCATCTTCACACAGAACCCGTCCTCGCATCTGAAGCTTGTCGGCGGCGGCTCCTCTTCGGCGAACACAACCACCAACGTCCTCATCCAGCCACCGGCGTCCTTTCCCTGAACCGACGTGTCCTCCTTCTTCTTCTTCGCCGACCGACCCTCTTCCAGTCTCTGGTCTACCTTGCCGGCGCAACCCCTGACACCGATGATCATCTGAAGTCCTTCTCCTCGTCAGAGACCAACGCCGCCTACACTGAGCTCCCTTTTGGTTGCTGACCTACTGAAAATATGTTAAGATTTTTATGCCTATTTTATATTGATTTTGATGACATTGCACTTTAAAGAAAGATATTTTTGATGTTTTATTGTAGGTATGCAAATTTATGGACATTGGAGCGAAAAAATGCAAAAAGAACGAATTTTGAGAAAAAAGGACCAAAATATTAAGATTTGATCAAGCGCGCCGATGGAGAACTCGAAGGCGCCGACGGTGGAATTTTCCCGAGAGTTCAGAAATATATTACAAGAGAGGTCGCCGACGGCGAAATCGAGACTGCCGACAGCGCGCTTTAAGAGAGAGAGTTCAAAGCCAAGTATTCTAGAAGCCCGCCGACGGCGAGATCGAGGCCGCCGACGACGAGAATGTCGGTTCTCTCACAAGTTGCATTAAATGTGGATGATTTTTAAAAGGATGCTTGGGTATCTCTTGGAAACTCTTCAATTACTTTAAAAAAAACATATGGAGACCGAAAAAAGTGTCCACCACGTGTCCATTAAGTATCAAAAGAGTCTAGTCGTGTGTTTAAAGTGTTTTCATTCTGTTGGTGGTTCCACTAGAGTTTTAGAGAGTGAGTCTATTTAGAGTTATTTGTGAGGAATTCTTCGAGAGATTGTAAGAGTGGAAGGAAAGTGAGAGATTTCTTCCTCCTTGCCGCTTCAAAGAAGAATCTAGTGTGCTGAAAGAAAGGAAGATATTCAGAGGAACTTCTAGGATTTTGCTTGGGGAGGAATTCGAGATAAGTTGTATTTACTTATTTTAGTTTGTATAACTTTGTTTTTATATATGAAATCCAAGTTTTATCGTTTCCTCTTCATGAAATCTGAGTAGTTTCTCCGTCTTTCTCCTTGTTTTGAGATTTTTGTGAAATGGTGATTTGAATTAGTTGTGTCAAGAGAATGTTAAAGAAGTTGTGATAATCTTTACACTTCGAACTTAATTTACTTTCAATCTGGCCAATCGATTAGTTAATATATGTTGAGTTTAACAACTAAAGTGAAGATTACATCTGAGTTTCAGGGAGGTCAAAATCCTTGAAAGTATGGTGCAAATAAATAGGGAAATATAATTTATTGGGCGTAGAATTGGAGATTTTAGAGTGACAGACTAAAATACTCAATTCGGTCCTATCGTTTGGTTGCTGAAGTGTAGATGTTAGCTCTCATGCGAGGGGAACGTGGGAGCTCTGAAGTGAGAGCCGGTATCCTTCCAGCCTAGTCGTAGATTCAGTCACTAAGCATATGATTAGTCAATGTTCTTTATGTCTGGACCAAAGGGTAAAGAATAAGTATGCTCTTATTTGGCACAACACAGTTTTAAACTAATTCTAATTATCCATTCACTTAAATTGCTTAACAAAGGAGAAGGATGCTTGCTTAAATATTAAACCCCACTTTATTAGTAGAAGTAGTTAATTGTTAGTAGAATTAGTTTGTTGAAATTGCATCTTATTTACAATTTCTTATTAGTGACAGATAGATAATTTGATTTGCAAGTTGTGATTTTGAATTGGTTTCTATAATCCTAGTCCGTAGCCTCTGAAATATCCCTGTGTGATCGATATTCAGGACTCCACTAGTGCTCTGTATTACTTGAGCGATACATATACTTGCGTTGATAAAGGTAACTCTGCAATTATTGAATATATTATACACTTGTTACAAGTTTAAGAATAAGCGAAGTACGCGGAGGTCGTTTCAAGTTTTTGACGCCGTTGTCGGGGACACATAATTAGAGTAACGGACAAAATTAAGACTGTTAGAAAACTTTTTTTTAGAATTTGCAACTTATTATTGTATTTTAGTGAATTGTTTTTATGTGAACTGATTTCGATTGTATACGTAAATTCTGAACTGAAAATCTTATACCCTACGAATCAGAATTAGAATGCAATGTTAGAAGAATTAGAAAACAGAGAAAAGAACCAAGAAATTCTGAAACAATGGAAAACAACATAAATAGCCAAAGAATAGAAAATGAACATCAATCTAGACCACTAAGAGATTACGCTAACCCTACATTTGATGAAATTCACTTAACTATTCAAAATCCAGATGTAGCTGCTAATTCGTTTGAGCTTAAACCTGCAATTATCCAAATGATACAAAACAATCAATTTGGCGGAATTTGAAACGAATATCCTAACTTTTATCTTGTGAGATTTCTAGAACTTTGTGCTACTTTTAAATATGATAGAGTGTCTAATGATGCTATCAGACTTAGACTTTTTCCCTTTTCATTAAGAGACAAAGCTAAGGCTTGGTTAAATTTGTTAGCACATGGATCTATTAAAACTTGGGGTGAACTTTCACAAAAATTCTTATCGAAATATTTTCCACCATCTAAGACTGCTAAACTTAGAAATGATATAACATCTTTCAGTCAGTATGAGGGAGAATCGATATATGAATCTTGAGAAAGATTTATAGAACTTCTTAGAAGATGCCCACATCATGCTTTACCAGATTGGTTGATTATTCAAACTTTTTATAATGGATTAGTAGGATCTCTTAGATCCATCATTGACGCTGCTGCTGATGGATCACTAATGGCTAAACCTTTTGAAGAAGCCTATGCGTTAATCAAAGAATTAGCTACCAATAATTTTCAATGGCCCACTGAAAGGGTAAATCCTAAGAAAGTAGCCAGTATTCATGATTTAGATGCTTTAACTATGATAGTTTCTCAAATTGCTGCTCTTTCAAAGAAAATCGATCAATACAGAATGAATCGTTCTCAAACACCTCTAGTGTTAGAAGAAAATTTATTAGGACAAATTGTAGATGCTCAATCTTCATATGAAACTTTAAATTTGATAAATAATAGACAAAATAATCCTTATTCAAACTTTTATAATCCAGGTTGGAAGAATCATCCAAACTTTAATTGGAATAACCAAGGTAATGCTTATCCTGTTAATTCTCAGTGGGGGAACAATCCTGTAAACCCATTAAGAAATGTAAAAAATCAAGGTAATTCTAATTATAGACATTCTAATCCACCATGCTTTTATAATAATTCACAATTTAAGGAGAAGAAGTTATCTATGGAAGAACTAGTTTTGAATATGGGAAATCAATTACAAAACTAAGGAACTGCTATTAAAAACATAGAAAACTAATTGGGGCAAATTGCTACTACACTTAGCAATAGACCTGTTGGAACTTTACATATCAATGTTGAAGTAAATCCTAAAGATCAAGGAAAAGAACGATCAAGGCTATTCAATTAAGAAGTGTAAAAGAGTTGGAAACAAGGGTTCAAAAAGAAACTGTAGTTGAAAAGGAAAAACTAGAAACTGAAGGAGAAAATGAAAGTCTATATCCTGATTTTCCTCTGAAACTTATGAAAATTACTGTTGAAAGACCATCACCGCTATTTCCTCAAAGACTAAAGCAACAAAAGAAGGGAAAAAGATTTGCTAAATTCTTAGACATTTTAAAAAAATTGTCAATAAATATTCCTTTTGTTGAAGCTTTGGAATAAATGCCTGATTATGTTAAATTTATGAAGGATATACTCAACAAAAAGAGGAAGTTACTAGATCATGAGACTCTTGCACTCAGTGAAGAGTGTAGTGCTATAATTCAGAAAAAGCTTCCTGAAAAACTTAAAGATCCTGGTAATTTTACTATCCTGTGTGCTATTGGTGAAAAATTTTATGAACGAGCACTATGTGATTTAGGAGCTAGTATAAATTTGATGCCTTTATCAACTTTTAAAATGTTAGGAATAGGAGAGATTGCACCAACTTCTGTAATTCTACAGTTAACTGATCGATCTATTACACATCCAAAAGGAGTGTAGAAGATGTTTTGGTTAAGGTTGATAAATTTATCTTTCCTGTGGACTTTATCATTTTAGATATGGAAGAAGATAAGGAAATACCTTTCATTTTAGCAAGACCATTCCTAGCTACAGGAAGAGCCACAACAGATGTTCAAAAAGGAGAATTGGCCATGAGAATAAATGACCAGGAAGTGACCTTTAACATCTCAAAGTCAATGAAATATTCTTCAATAGAAAAAGATGACGAATGTTTCAGAATGGATATATGTGATTATTTGAGAAAAGAATATTTCAAAAAAAAAATTGAAGAAAATGAAGATATTGAAAAAGATAATTATGATGAAATTGATAACAAAGAAGCTGATTATATTCAGAAACAATTTGAAACGCTTGATTCAACAGCACCAGAAAACGAAATCATAATTCCATCTGTTGTAAAACCCCCTGAACTTGAATTAAAGACCATTCCAAATCATTTGAAGTATGTATTTTTAGTAGAGTTTTTAACATTACCTGTAATTGTATCCTCAGACTTACATGAAATTCAAGAACAAAAATTAATGGATACATTAAAAAAGTACAAACAAGCTTTTGGTTGGACTCTAGCTGATATAAAGGGAATTAGTCCTTTAATTTGTATGCACAGAATTTTATTAAATGATGAACATAAACCAAGAATTGATCCACAAAGGAGGTTGAATCCTATTATGAAAGATGTAGTTAAAAAAAAGATTTTAAAATGGTTAGATGCTGGAATTATATATCCTATTTTGGATAGTACTTGGGTAAGCCCAATTCATTGTGTTCCTAAGAAAGGAGGAGTAACTATTGAAGCAAATAAGAATAATGAATTAATACCTATCAGACAAGTTACTGGATGACATATTTATATCGACTATAGAAAATTAAATGATGCCACCAGAAAAGATCATTTTCCTCTTTCTTTTCTAGACCAAATGTTGGATAGGCTTGCTGAACACAAATACTACTGCTTTCTGTATGGATATAACGGTTACCACCAAATTTCTATTCCTCCTGAAGATCAAGAGAAAACTACATTTACTAGTCCTTATGAAACTTTTGCTTTTAGAAGAATGTCTTTCGGATTATGTAATGCACCTGCGACATTCCAGAGATGTATGATGTCAATATTTAGTAAGTTAATTGATGAAGAAATAGAAGTATTTATGGATGATTTATCTATATTTGGAACATCATTTGATGCATGCTCAAATCATCTTGAAAAAGTGTTGAAGCTATGCGAAAGAACTAATTTAGTTCTAAATTGAGAGAAATGTCAATTTATGGTTGCAGGAGGAATTGTATTAGGGCCTAAAATTTCGGAAAATGGCATGGAAGTAGACCCTGCAAAAATTCAAGTTATAGCTAAACTACCACCTCCCACTACAGTGAGAGGGGTAAGAAGTTTTCTTGGACATACTGGTTTTTACAGGCGTTATATTAAAGATTTTTAAAAAATTACCAAACCTCTATGCCAACTTTTAAAAAAGGACAAGAAATTTGAATTTACTGAAGACCACTTGAATGCCTTTGAGTTATTAAAGGAAAAACTAATCACGACACCTATAATAGTTTCACCTGACTAGGAGAAACCATTTGAATTAATGTGTGATGCTAATGATTATGCTATTGGAGTTGTTCTTGGACAAAGATATGATAAAATTTTTAAAGTTATATACTATGCTAGTAGAACTCTTAATGATATTCAAATTAACTATACGGTTACTGAAAAAGAGTTACTAGCTATTGTATATGCTTTTGACAAATTTAGATCTTATTTAATTGGAACTAAATGTATAGTGCATACTGATCACTCTACTATTAAATATCTGATGCAAAAGAAGGATACTAAACCAAGATTAGTCAGATGGGTAATTTTGATGCAAGAATTCGATTTTGTGGTAATTGATAGAAAGGGAACTGATAATAAAATTATTGATCATTTGTCGAGATTAGAATATCACGAATTATCTGACACCGACAATGAAATTACAAACAGTTTCCCTAATGAACAACTTTTTAATATTAATGAGTGAAAAATACCTTGGTATGCTGATATAGTTAATTATTTAGTAAGTGATTTTTGTCACCTATGCTAACACTGCAGCAACAGAAAAAATTCATTCATAATGCAAAAGCATATTTTTGGGATGAACCATATTTATATAAGCAATGTAACAATATTATTATTAGGAGATGTGTGCCTTTTGAAGAAACGGAACTGATTATTCAAAAATGCCATGACTCTGAATTTGGAGGACATTTTGGTGTTAACAAAATTGCACATAAAATTTTGCAAGCTGGATTTTGTTGGCCTACTCTCTTTAGAGATGTTTACAGATATATCAAAACTTGTGATAGATGCCAACGAGTAGGTAATATATCTAGAAGAAATGAAATGTCTCTGAATTTCATGTTAGAAGTTGAGATTTTTGATGTTTGGGGATTAGATTTCATGGGACCATTTATTCCTTCATTTGGAAACTTATATATTTTGATTGCAGTTGATTATGTATCAAAGTGGATAGAAGCACAAGCTTTACCTCGTTGTGATGCTAAAAGTGTTTCAAGATTCTTAATGAAAAATATTTTCACAAGATATGGTATGCCGAGAGTGATTATCACAGACGGAGGATCCCATTTTAGGAATAAATATATTCAGAGATTTGTAGAAAAGTTTAATATTATTCATAGAATTTCTACTGCTTATCATCCTCATATCAATAGATTAGCTAAGTTTCTAATTGAGAGATTAAACGAATTCTAAAAAAGACTGTAAATCCTAATAGATTAGATTGGTCTGCGAGATTGAATACTGCATTGTGGGCATACAGAACTGCTTATAAAACTCTTATTTGATGACTCCTTACAGACTCATTTTTGGAAAAACTTGTCACTTACCAGTAGAATTAGAGCATAAAGCATATTGAGCGATTAACGAATTCAATTATAATTTGAAAAATGCTGGTGAGAATAGATTGTTACAAATGAATGAATTGGAAGAATTAGGAAATGAATCTTATGATAACGACATAATCTATAAGGAAAAACTGAAGTTAAGACATGATCGGAAGATTAACCATAAGAACTTTGAACAAGGACAAGAAGTTTTGCTTTACAATACAAGACTGAAGTTATTTCCTGAGAAATTGAAGTCTCGTTGGTTAGGACCCTTTATTGTGACTCAGGTTTATACTTACGGAGCTGTTGAAATTGAAGATCCTAAGAATGGGAATAGATTTAAAGTAAATGGACATAGATTAAAACCATATTTTGAGGGTTAAAGATAAAATTTTAAAGAGGTTTTAAGGCTCAGTCAACCTGAATAACACTTGAATAGGTCGGGCTGACGACGTTAAACCAAGCGCATTATGGGAGGTAACCCATAGTTATCTTTATTTGTTGTGTGTTTGATTGAATTTATATTTAGTTTGTGGTATTATTGAACTCTACTACTTGTATTTACCCTTTAATCATCATAGAATTTGGAACCATAGAGAAAATTTGGAAGGTATTCAGACCATGGCGTTTTTGTGCAAATTTTGCCTTGGGCGCCGACGGCAGGTTTTTCCCGAAAGCCCTGAAATTTAATTGTACAAAGCTCGCCGACATCGTCATCAAGGCCGCCAACAATGAGATCGTTGAGAGGACAGTTTTTTGAGTTTAAAATGGCGTTTTTTGCCGGTTTTAGGCAATTTCTGTCCCTAAACACTTCTATAGACGGTTCCAAAACTCTCCATTTTTCTGAAATGAATGGAAACTCCCTTGAATTCTTCTCTAATGGCTTCTAATTCAGTAGATTATTCTAGATTTTGAGTGTTCAACCGGAGAAAGTTCGTCAGTGCCGAGGCATAACGACTATTCGACAAGGTGTCGTCAAAGAGGAAACTAATTAGAGAAAGTGGATTTGTGAGTCGAGGAATAAGCAATCCTTTGACTGTGATTGAAGAAATGATTGTACGACAACGATATGAAGTATTTTGCTACACTACTACCGCAGTAGTCGTTCCCGTGGAGAAGGCGTTTTATGCCAATTTGAAGGGAATCAACTAAGGAAACGTCTATGTGCTAGGTAGGTGGATCACTTTTTAATTCTGGATGTATTAATGAATTGTATATGCTCGAGAACGTTCCTGTCTGCCATTATTCTAATTTCATCCCAATAAGAAATCTGATGAATGAAATCTATCAATATTTGATGGACGAAACTGAAGAATGGGAAGTTAGAGAAAATAAGTACGTCTGTTTTTCAGCTACACTTTTAAATCCCATATCAAAACATTGGCACTTTTTTTTCCTGCAAAGTTATTACTGACGATGAAAATCGGTAAAGTTACTAAAGAAAGAGCTATATTGAATTGGTGCATTAAAATGGGATGGCCAGTTGATATTGGATCAATAATTGTGAAGTCTATTATGGGCCTGAACGTTCAAGAATCATCTCAAGGGCTTGGACATCTTTCAATAATTTTCTCATTATGCAGCCTGTTTCAAGTGCCATACGAGATTTGGGAAAAGGTACTACTATCTTGGAAATCTTTAGACCCAACCAGAGTGTTCCCTGCAAATAAAGAGGAGAATGAGACGGGCGCTATTATGGATCAATCATCGCAGAACTCAATTCCTATTCGACCTCTAGTAGCGGACAAGACGATGACGATCCTGCACAAAATCAAGAAACTGGAGAAAGAGGTACAAAATTTAACAAGTGCAATTAAAAATTTCATTGATTTTTTTGATCACCTTGATTGGAGAGTGAAAGAACATTTTGATCATACTGGACATTTCGAAGGAAATTTGATACGATTAATGAGAAAGATGGGGTGGGTAGAAGAAGATTAAACTGAATAATTCTCATTCTGACCCTTCTATAATATGTATGTGCATGCTCAAGCGATGGGTGATATCAAAGGAGAAACTAGTACTGAATCAGAGTAGTAATAGAATTGCTTTGTATGTTTCTTATGTTGGACTTGATTTTGAACTATATTTGTGTGTTTGCTTTCTATGTTTGCTTTTTGATCTGAGTATAGTTGAGATTATGTTTGAAATGTTTGTTTTCAGCGTTTAGATTGCTGTGGTTTGGATTGCGACGCTGATTTGATGAATTTAGGTTGAGAAAATACCTACTTATGTGTGTTATGTAATGTCTTTTGTAACGCTTGGATTTTATATATAATTGTAATGTTTTGTGTTGTGAATATTTATTAGTGTTAACACATCACTTATTCACTTAAATTTATGTTTAAAATGATCAAACGGATGTAGACGAGACTTGAAATTGATCAAAATCACAAAAATTTGAAAAATGATAAAAATTTAAGAATCTCGCCGACGTAGCGCTCGAGGCCGCTGACAACGTGTTTTTTCCAAGACTATGGAAATTTATCTTATTGAGCTCGCCGACAGCTCGAACGAACCCACAGACAACGAGATCCCAAAAATTACCTTTTAACCGTGATTTTAACCAGTCAACCACCACTATTCATTGTCTTCTTCCCTGGTTTAACAAAAATTTTGACCTAGGGCTTGAGAGATCTTGGTTTTGGGGCGATTTCAACGCAATTTGATACCATATTTGATCATTAATTGGTAAGAGCTTCCCTCCTATGTAAAAAATTTTTATTTTCACCATGAATTTATTCTACATTTAAGAATATCGAGAAAATTGAAAATGTGGAGAAATGACTTGGAAGAAATTCATGGAACTTGATTTAGAACTCTTAAAGTTACATTTGGAGGCCATTTTATTATTATTTTGGAGTTTAGTTTAGATTTTTGTGAATTTGATAGATCGAAAAAATGGCTCCACGACAAAAGAAGCGACTTGAATTTGATGAGGCTCGATTTATTAATGTAAAGGCCTGTCGGCATATTTTAGGTTGTGTTTTATTTTGAAAAGGGGGGTCGCCTAACAGAAGCTGTCGGCGAATTTTTAATTTAATTAAATAAATAAATTTGAAAAGTAGTATTTGATTTTGAAAATAATTTTAAATTTGAGATTGAACCAATCTCACATCCCAAATAGTTTATATAAACGAGCACCGCACCATAAACCGTGTATCTATCCCTAAAGATAGACACACTGCTTGACGGTGGAGCTCGATCAAATAAACTAGGAGTTTTGTGACATCCGTTTGATTCGCGAACCAATTTTATAAGCCGACAAATTCCCTGCTTAATATGAAAGTATTAAACGGGGTTTATATTACACAGGTTCTTTAAAATTCCCTATAAGGGCAAGCCCCTATAGTTAATTACATCTTAAGTGACGGGAATCACCTAAGAAAACTCTCGATAATAATCAATAACTCGCTCTCAAGAATTTCAAAGTTTAAGGTTTTCAAAGATTGAATTTTGGAATTTCAATAGGAATGGATCAAATTTTGGAACATTTTGTTTTGTGAATCCAAAGGAAGAAAGGTAGGAGAAATCACCGATTCGAAGTGAACTTCGGTAATTTCCCGACTATCCTATCGTTTGGCTTGAGTTTAGGAAAGTCCTAATACTTATTTAAATGTTTTGATCTTGCCAATTTTAATTAATTAGGGCTTATATTTGTATGATAAAATCAAACAAATAGCTCAGAAAATGTGAGGGTTTATTGTCGTATCGGACGACTACCTCGGAATCCTAAGACCGGTTAGGGCTTAACTTGCAATGCAAATGCCTAACGAAGAGTTGAGGATTTATGTTGCACTAGGCAAGCTACCTCGAAGTCCTATGGCTTTGTTGTTTAATTCTAAGAAGGTTTTGCTGAAGTAGGTTCGAGTTTTGTTGATGACGATGGCCGTGCTGCCCACCATGCTCCAAGCTCCTTGTTGTTGCAGAGGTTTAGTTTTAGAAATCATAAATTAGGGGATGGGAAAAGTGTTTTGGTTTAGAGAAGTCTTAATTTTCCAAGTGTTCTTGTATTTTGATTAAAACAAATCTTAAAGTTGATTATAACGACACCGGTTAAGATCCCACGGTTCTATCCTTCCGGCATCATTATTTTTATCGGATTCACTTAGTCGGATGAATTTGCTAAGCTCAATTGAATGAGTTCCACACTTTCATTTAGACCGTGGGAAATCCCGTTAGCAACACGTAGGTTACATCATCCGAGGTATTCCCGATCATCCAACAGGACGTTTTAATTTAGTTGTAATTGTAGTTTTGTGTTACGTTTGTGATTAAATTTTGAGTTATTTTATATTTTGAAATGTTGTGGCGGTGAATTTTATCTTGCAATGACTTTTAACTTAGTTTTGGTTTCAGTTTTAGGGACTATCCTAAAGGTGTGAGTTTTCATGCAACAGTTGTTTTATCATGCAAGAAAAGTAAAATGCATTTGCAATAAAGTAAATTGCAAGAAAGTAAATTGCAATAAAGTAAATTGCAATAAAATAAAAGCGTACCTGGAGGGTCTTCCCGTCATCCCAAGCTGCACTTAAAACACAATTAGAATATTTAAGCAAGTTCCTAGGTAAAGCTAGGGGAAAGGTTATGGTTTTCTACCAAATTCCTAATCCATATGCTTAGTCATCTCCTATGACGTCAGGTTCTTTGTGTTTTTGTTTGAGGACGATTTTCTTCATCGAAAGGACGATTAAGTCCGATTGTTCTTATAAATATCCTATCATATTGAGGAAGTGCTTAAGAAGAATCTTAAACATCTTTTCAATATTTTCGAGGATTGTTTTAAGTCCAAATGAATTTAATTATATAAATGAATCGATCGTCCGAGGTTTTCAAGTCTTGTTAACTTGCTCAGTGAACTAAGACATTTGAATATCTTATGAGTGAAGTAGCACTTCATTTAATGTTTCATTTAGGAGTCATAATAATCAAAGCTTTTAAGGGTAAATTAGTATTCAAATGATTTGATTTAAGTTAAAGGGTTTAAATTTGGAATAGTGTTCAAGTTGCTTTACATTTATTTTGAATTCTTTATGTCTTAGGTGATGTTATATTTAATTTAACTTAATTTAATTGAGTTTTAATTTAGTTTAACATAGTTCAATTTAATTTGATTTGGTGTTTAATTAATTTGATTTGATTTAATTTAATTTAATTATTTAATTTAATTTAATTTAATTTAATTGTTTAATTTAATTTAATTATTTAATTTAATTTAATTTAATTTAATTATTTAATTTAATTTAATTTAATTATTTAATTTAATTTAATTTAATTATTTAATTTAATTTGATTTAATTTAATTTGTCTTAATTTAATTTAATTATTAAATTTAATTTAATTTTAATTTAATTTATCTTTAATTTACTTTATTTTTAATTTTAATTGAAATTTCAAAAGAGTTTAATAATTTAATTAAGTCTTTTAATATTTTAAATTTGAGTTATCATTTTAATTAAAAATTGAGTATTAATGATATAATTAGTTTAGGGATTTTTAAATTAAAGAATAAATCTCTTCCTAATAAATATCCCTATTTTAATAATTCCAATTTTATTATTCTTCCAAATTTAATCCATTATTTAATTAAAGTTTAATCATTTAAAAAAATTGTTTAATGAGTTTCTACCCTTTAATTATTTAAATTTCAATCATCCAAATCAGATTAAGATCAAATATTTTACTTGTTAATTTTATTAAACCTAAAGTTTTAATTAAGGGTTAAAAGTTTAATTACCATTTTACCCCTTAAGCTTAATAATTTCATAACTCACTAAATTGAACTTAAATGAACTTGAAATTTTTATGTGACTTCACTCATATATCAATAAAGACATGAGAGGAGAAAATGTGATTTTTCTGTATTTAATTTATTTATATAATTATTTTTGGTGGAAAATAGAGATTTTCAAGGAAAATTTGATAACATGACCAAGGGAAAGTTTCTGTCCTTAAGAAAATTAGGGGACATTCCTAATGACCAGAGAAGCACTTGGACCAATTTTGGTGATTTTGTGAATTATATTATTTTTATTATAATTATTTTGAGTTTTGGAGTGTTAATTAATTTAAAAATAAAATAAATGTTGAAAAGTGGATTTTATATTTTTCAAAAAATCTCTCTGATATCAAGGAAACCAGAGAATCAAATTTTGCAATTTTCTGATTTTTCTATGATTTATAATAATTATTTTAGTGAAAATGCTAGAAAATACATTTTTTTAATTTTAAAATTACCCTAGGGCTTTAAAATTCAATATCTCACTAAATAGACCTAGGAAAAATGTGGGATTTGCTCCTAAGTGATTAAAATTCAAAATGTGACATTTTGGTGAATTTTATTATTTTTGTGATTTTTATTATTTTTTAATTATTAAAAATATTAAAATATTATTAAAAATCAACTTTTTAGAAAATTGAAATTTTAATTTTCTTAGATTCCCTGATATCAGAGAGGCTCCAAAACCAATTTGATAGATTTTTAAAAAGTATTTTAAAAGTTATGAATTTTTAAAGTTTAAAATGGCTAAGTGACTTAATCAACCCAATTAGTGGGGCTAACCAAGTCCGATTGACCTCAAATTTTTATGGTGGATTCCTCTGATCCTAAAGGTCAGTGGAGAATTGATTTCAAGTCAATTTGATACCTGGTTAACTCTAATTAATTAAAGACACTATTTTGGGTGTTTAAGTCGATTAGGGTTGTTTTGAATGAACTAAGCCAAAATCTATTTTTTCTAGGGTTCTCTGGTCATAAGGAACATCACCAAATTTTCCTAGAATTTATTTCACAACATGCTAATTTTTGGAATTAAAATACTCAAAACGACAACATGCATTTGAAAAATAAATAACTTTTCACAGAGATGGCCTCGACCTTGGAAAATTCAGGGAATGTTCCCAAGTTCGGAGGCTTCAAAAGCCCTATGGTCTCATGCCATGGTGAATTGTATACATGCATGGAGAATTAAATGTATGCAGAGAGTAAATAAATTATAAAAAATAAAATACTTGATGAAATTAAATGATTTCTTTTCACATTATTCTCCTACTGTTCATCTGAGCGAGAGGGTATTTTTATTTTATTTTTATGATTTTCCTACACGAGAGATATGAATTTTTGAAGTTTAGGGAATTAAATAAATCAGAAAATACCCTATTTTTCTATTTATCCACGCGGCGCCGGCGCATCCTCGGCGGCTCCGAAAGACCGCGCGGCGCGCTCCCGTTCGACGCCGCCACCCGAGTCGGCGGCCGGGCCCCGCGGTTCTCGTACCGTCTCTCGGTCCGACGCGATCCCGACCATCCGTGCGCGCGTGTATTGAATGGACGGCATCCGTTCATCGTCCCCAAGTGTTCTCGCCGAGAGCGCGTCCACACTCGATCCCTAAGATCTCACTCGATTCTCGATGGATTTTTACGTTCTTATACTACATGGATTCGTCTTGAAGAGACGAACACATCTATACGGTTAACATGCATTGAAACTAAGGCATTTGAAATAGAGAATCTTCGAAGCTCGGGATGAAGAGTTAGCTCGTACCTTGGCTCGGAGAAGTGTGGCTTCGATCCGAGAGTTGTTGCACCTTCGATTGGGTCCTAGCGAAGCTCCGGATGAAGTCTCTGGTGCAGTGAATTGTCCGGATATGATTTCGACCAAGCCCGATCACAAAGCTTGGAGGTTGGAGCAAGCGGGTGGCTCCGGAGATGGGGCTTTTTTTGGTGAACACCTTCCCTTGGTGCGGTGAAGGTGTAGAGCCGATCAATTTGGGGATTGGCTCAGCTGTGGAGAAGTGTCCTGGTTTTGGGTGGAATTTCGACTACGAAATTGAGCTTTCGAGAGGAGAAATGACAGGGGAATTCCACTGGGGATCAAGTGCTTTAAGGGTGGAGAAGGGTCTGGAACAATTTTGACAGAGTTTTGGCAAGGTTTGTGCTTCTCTTTTTTCATGGCCGAGAGGGGTGGAGTTTAAATAGGAGAGGGTGGAAGGCCTCTCGGGGGAGTTAGGTCTTGGGATCGGTCGCTGCGGTGAGGAGAAGATCGGCCATGGTAGCCAGCTGGGGATGGGGCGGCTCGGCAAGTGAGAATTTCAATGTTGGCTCACATGTGGGCTCTCGGCCATGGTGTTTTCCGGCGGCCCGGTGGCCGGCCGGCTAGGCATGGGTCACCCTCGAGGTCGGGTGGGTCGGGGGCGGAGGTTTGTGCGATCGATTGGCCATGGACATGTGTAAAGGCTTTGATCCAAAGTGGAATGGGGCATGGCTAGATTTGGACCTAAATGGGTCAACCCACCCATTTGGGCTAGGTGCACCACCCGAGGCCTGGTTTTGGTGAGGGAAAAGTGATTTGGCTCGGCATAATCGGTAGGGTCGAGTCATCATCCAAGCACGATTAGGCTTAAGCATGGTTTAGTGGAATCATGGAAGTGGTTAATCACCTTTAGGAATTAAGGAAAGAGCCTCCTCCTTTTGCCCAAAATGGCATGGTGACATGTAAAGAGGCTCTCATGGCTTGCATATGGCTTGTGCATGGCTCCATGGCTCCATTTGGCTTGGGAAAAGGTTTGGTCGATTTCATAAAAAAGGATTTTAAGGATTTTGGATAATTTGGTGGAAATTTGGATGAAGCTTCATTTAGAATTATTTGATGATTGGTTTAGGACTTAGGGATGATTTTAATTGAAAGTATGATGAGGGGAAATGTCATATGGGCTTTGGAAGAATTTTTGGGGCTTTGGATTTGGTGGAAGTGGGCTTTTTTTTTAAAATGGTTTAAGGAATGGGCCCTTAAGTTTAAAAATGAATTTATGGATGGGAATTTTGTAAAGAGGTTGGGCCAAATAATTGTTGGGTTTAGCTCATGGATGTGTCATGAGTGATTTGAAACAAATTGGGGGTGATTTGGATTTGAATTGGGTTGAATTTGGGTTAGGTTTGGGTTTAGGTCAAAAAATGGGCCTTTTGACCTTGGATTGAGTTTGAGTGGGACTTGGGTTCAAATTTTGGGAAAATCATGTTAGGGTTTTGTTTGTGGGAATGTTAAGGAAGATTTAGAAAAGATTTGAGGTTAATTGGAGTTGAACTGGGTGAGTTTGGGTTAAGTTTGGGTCATGGGTCCAAATTTGGGCTTTAAGGCCAAAAGTGAGATTGGATCCAAATGTCAATCAAATTGGACTTGGATTTGGTCTAAATTGGTATTAGGAATGTTGAATTGAAGTTTAGAATTGAATTGGACCAGAATTGGGGTCAATTGGGTAGGTTTGGTTTGACATTGGGTTCACTTTGGGTTAAAATGGGTGAAATTGGGGGTTTTGACAAAAGTAGGGTAAATTGACAAAATTGGCCCATGGTGTAGTTGGACAAAATGAAATTGGGAATATTTAGGATTTTCTGGAATTTTCTGGGAATTTTCTGAATTTTTGGATTTTTAGGCCAAGAAGGGTATTTTGGGTATTTGGAGGGTATTGAGAGGTATTTTTGGAATTTTTGGTATTTTTGGGTATGGATGATCAATTTGAGTGATGTGGAGATGTTTGAGATTGATTTTGGAAAATTTTGGGTAATTTGGAAATTTTGCAAAAATTTGGGTAATTTCAAGGGTTTTGGGTAGGTTTAGTAGGTGTAGGGTCTCGGGGGTCAAAAATTGAAAATTTGGAAAATTGGAGATTGGGTGAATTTAGGTGGAAAGAAATCATTTTGGTTGAGCCATGAAACCATTTCAAGCCCATATGAGCCATGAAAGGACTCATTTGAGGCATTCATTATGTTGTTCCTAACCCTCTTGCGAGGGCTTAGGGGTTAAGGACCATCCATGTGAATCACCTACATGAGTCGGGAGGTTAAGTTGGGTATGGGTGTGGTTTTAGGAAGTGTGTGGAAATGTAGTGTGTAAGTGTAGTGTAAGTCGGCCCCTCATCGGACCGAGGCCACGCTGGGGTAGTCCTAAGGCCGAAGAGTCCTATAGGAACTCATCCTTTAAACTTCCACATTTGATTTCAACCCTCTCAGGTGATTAGGGGTCTATAGTCGAATTTGTGGAGTTTGCGGGGAGTTTAGAAGTGGTTTGAATTTCTAAAAGGCGGGTCCCGATTCTAGTCCTCTAAGATAGTCGAAAGGAAAAGCCTGAGGCTAGATCCTAAGTACTAAAGAGAAGAAGAGAAGACCTCATCGAAAATGAGGTCAACAAATGGACCCCCGATAGGTGTGGTGAGTGACGGAGCACACCGCGCGTATTGGTGTTGACCGAAGCGATCAACAAAACCAACACGAGATGTCCGCGTGACGAACTTAGGACGAAGTAGAAGAGTTTCTGGCTGGGGAGTGTCGAGTATATCTGCGGAACCGAAGATTCTTGAACTCTCGGCAGGGAAAGGAAAAGGCGGTGAATCCCAAATCACATGATGCGGGAAATTCCGATTTAGATTTTATTTTGTTTCAATTTATGTTTTGATGTGTGAGTTTAAATTTTAGTTTGGGGTTTCGATTTAGATTGAAGTTTGTCGAAAATTTATTTGAGGATTTGATTTGAAATGAAAATTGGGATTTTGAGGTTTTAGATGTAACATCTCCAACCTCGAAAGAAAATTGAATTGATTAGATTGAATCGTTGCGATGAGAAGATATCTCGGAGTAATGCGGTGTTGGATGTAAAATCCTTAACCTCAAGAGTTCGATTTTGATGTATTTCGGTGCGATAGGGAAAGAATCCTAAAGCGATGCGATCTCGGATGTAAATTCCTTAACCCGGGAATTCGATTTGATGTATTTCGAGTGCGATAGGGAAAGAATCCTAAAGCGATGCGGTCTTGGATGTAAAATCCTTGACCCAAAAGTTTGAATTTTGATGTATTTCGGTGCGATAGGAAAAGAATCCTAAAGCGATGCGAGTCTTGGATGTAAAATCCTCGACCCAAAAGGTTGAATTTGATTTTGATGTATTTCGGTGCGATAGGGAAAGAATCCTAAAGCGAGTGCGGTCTTGGATGTAAAATCCTCGACCCAAAAGGTTTGAATTTGATGTATTTCGGTGCGATAGGAAAAGGATCCTAAAGCGGTGCGATCTTGGATGTAAAATCCTCGACCCAAAAGAGTTTGATTTTGATGTATTTCGGTGCGATAGGAAAAGAATCCTAAAGCGGTGCGGTCTTGGATGTAAAATCCTCGACCCAAAAGGTTGGAATTTGATGTATTCCGGTGCGGTAGGAAAAGAATCTTAAAGCGGTGCGAGTCTTGGATGTAAAATCCTCGACCCAAAAGGTTTGAATTTGATGTATTTCGGTGCGATAGGAAAAGAATCCTAAAGCGATGCGATCTTGGATGTAAAATCCTCGACCCAAAAGAGTTTGATTTTGATGTATTTCGGTGCTAATAGGAAAATAATCCTAAAGCGGTGCGGTCTTGGATGTAAAATCCTCGACCCAAAAGGTTTGAATTTGATGTATTTCGGTGCGATAGGAAAAGAATCCTAAAGCGGTGCGGTCTTGGATGTAAAATCCTCGACCCAAAAGTTTGAATTTGATGTACTTCGGTCATGATAGGAAAGAATCCTAAGCGGTGTAGTCTTGGATGTAAAATCCTCGACCCAAAAGGTTTGAATTTGATGTATTTCAGTGCAATAGGAAAAGAATCCTAAAGCAGTGCAGTCTTGGATGTAAAATCCTCGACCCAAAAGGTTTGAATTTGATGTATTTCAGTGCAATAGGAAAGAATCCTAAAGCAGTGTAGTCTTGGATATAAAATCCTCGACCCAAAATTTTGAATTTGATGTGATTGATATTTGATTCGAGATCTGGAAGAAATTGAATTTGAATTTGATTGAGACTTGAAATCTGGAAAGATTGAATTTGAGATTTGGAAGGATGAGTTTGAACTCGATTGAAATTTGATTTAAGATTTGATTTGAAATTTGGAAGATCAAGTTTGAAACTTGATCGAGATTGGATTTGAAATTTGATTGAGAATTTGATTTGGAATTTGTAAAGATGAAATTTGATTTGAAGTTTGGAAGGATGGAATTTGAGATTTGATTGAGATTTGGATTTGAAATTTGATTGAAATTTGATTTGGGATCTGGAAAGATTGAATTTGAAATTTGATTGAGACTTGAAGCCTGGAAAGATTGAATTTGGAAATTTGGAAATTTGGAAGGATGAGTTTGAACTCGATTGAAATTTGATTTAAGATTTGATTTGAAATTTGGAAGATCAAGTTTGAAACTTGATCGAGATTGGATTTGAAATTTGATTGAGAATTTGATTTGGAAAAGAAAATAAGAAAAACTTAATTATCATGATTTTATTTATTTTAGCACATTTTATTATTTTTTTTTTTGGGTTCGGACCCAATCATAAGTAATTACTTCGCCCGTGTTTCTTAGGGATGAAGAATTCATTCCTTCGAAACATCAGGTAGCGTAATACTTTTTCAAGTATCGTCCGTTGATCGGAAGCATATGTCGTTCTCCCCGGCAATTCACTAGCTGGTAGGAACCTCCCGAGTATCTTGCTTCAACCACAAACGGTCCTTCCCAAGTGGGTTCAAATTTTCCTCCTATCTTGCGGTGTGCGAGAATAGGTCTCTTAAGAACGAGAACTAAGTCACCAACTTTGAAGGTTCTTGGGCGGACCGGTTTGTCATGGGCACGAACCATCTTAGCTTGGTATAGTTCTAAATTACGTTGCGTCGCAAGTCTTTTCCCTTCCAAGCTTTCTAATTCTTCGAGTCGTAGTACGGCGTTTTCTTCGTCGTGATCTTGTTTGCAATCGCAATTCTAAGTGAAGGAAGTTGAACCTCTAAAGGTAACACTTGCCTCGGACCCATACACCGGAGCGTAAGGTGTAGCTTGAGTAGGAGTTACGAAGGTTGTTCGGTAGGCCCATAAGGCTTCTAACAATTTCTCGTGCCAATTTCTCTTATTATCGTCCGGGGTTTTCTTTAAGATTTGAACGAGAGTTTTATTAAAAGCCTCGGCGAGACCGTTTGCTCTTGGGTAGTAAATTGTCGAGTATCGCCGGTCGATTCCGTGTCTCCCGACAAAATTGTTGATTTGTGTGCTTCGAATGCGGCCCATTATCCGAGATGATCTCGCGCGGCACTCCGAAACGGTAGACAACTTGGTTCTTGAAAAGCTTGCAGCACGTGGTGTGCTTTCACTTCTCTAAGTGGAGCCGCTACGCCCGCTTGGAAAAGTAATCTGTAGCCGCAAGAATGAAACGATGTCCTTTCGAAGATGGTGGTTCTATGGACCCACTATATCCGTGCCCCGACATTCGAACGGCCACGACGCAATTGTCGGGTGTAGCACATTTGGAGGTTGGTGTAGAACCACTCCGTGCACTTGGCATTGGTGACGGCTCTTGGCGATTTTCATGCGGTCGGTCATCATCGAGGGCCGGTAGTACCCTAGTCTTTTAATTTTCATCTTCATTTTTGGACCCGGCGGTGAGCGCCACGAGTCTCGAATGCACCTCCTTAACAATTTCACGGGCCTCGGACCCGCTTAGGCACCTTAGCCACATTTGATCAAAAGACCTTCGTACAATGTGTTGTTTATTAATGCGTAAGACGAGTTCTTTTCTTGATGCGATGGGCCGGCGACCTATCGTCCGGTAGCTTTCCTGTTTGCGGGTAGTCTATCGATAGGCTGTCGCCGATCTTACGTGTTTTTACATCACTGCTGCTAGCTGATTCTTTTTCTTTTGTCGATTTGTGTATCATGTCCATGTCAAGCTGTGATAGGACTCGACGTCGTGAACTGACACTTCCATCGATTCATCTTGCAAACGAGCAAATTCTTTTGCGAGACGGGCTAAAGCATCTGCTAAAGCATTCTCTTTTCCGAGAATTTTGTAGATTGTCACATTTGGAATGCATTCCAACAGTATTGTATGGCATCTTGGAAGTATTGTTCGAGTCTTGGCTTTAAAATTCTGTATTGTACGACGTCTGTTTGAATGATTAGCTGTGAATCCCCGTAGATGTTGATGTCCGTTATCCCATTTGAATGGTTAATTCCAATCCCGTTATGAGGGCTTCGTATTCGCTTCGTTGTTTGTACACGGTTACGTCAAGTGGTAGGAGTATCTTAACATCCCCCGCTCCGGTGTTATAAAGATTAGCCCGATTCCCGCCTTACAGGGCACTATCACTTGCGATTCTTCGTCTTTGTGTGCTTGAAGATGCTCCGTCGAAATATAATTCCCAACGTCGATCGTCAAGGTCTTCTAGGTTCATTATTTGTTCGTCCGGCGGATCGTCGTTGAGAGGAGATTCGAGCTGGCAAAGGGTGTCTTGCGAGGAAGTCTGCTAAGACTTGTCCCTTTACGGCACGCGAAGGCACGAAAGTTATATCGAATTGCGATAATATCATTGACCATCCAGCAAGTCTGCAGGAAAGTGTTGGACGAGTCATCGAGTATTGCAATGGATTAAACTTCGAGATTAGGTTGATCTTATGAGAAAGCATGTAGTGCACGAGCTTTTGAGCGGCGAAGATCGGGGCCAAACAATGCTTTTCGATTGCGGGATACCTTACTTCCGTCGGAAGTAAACGACGGCTTAAGTAGTAAAGAGCATTTTCTTTACCCTCATCATTGACACAGGCTAACGGGGCTCAGAGGAGTCGTCTAGAGCCGCGGTGTAAAGTATCGCTGACTACACGAGGCCTAGGGCTGCTAAGACGGGAGGTGTCATTAAATATTGTTTAATGTCTTCGAAGGCCTTCGGCATTTCTCTTCCCAAATAAATTTGGCGTCCTTTTTAACTAGTGCCGAGAAAGGCTGACACCTACTGACGGGTTTGAGATAAAGCGTCGAAGATATGCCGACTTCCTTGAAAAGATCGTAGTTGTTTTAAGGTTTTGGGAGGCGGCATTTCTAAGATGGCTTTAATCTTCTCCGGGTCGATTTCAATTCCACGATGTCGGACGATGAATCCTAAGAATTTCCGGAGGTGACGCCGAAGGCGCATTTTAAGGGATTCATCTTAAGGTTAAATTGTCTTAATCGTTCGAAAACAATTCTCGAATCATACGAGTGGTTTTCCTTTACTTTGCTTTTGATGACGACATCGTCCACGTAGCACTCGACTTGATTGTGGATGAGATCATCAAAAATTCTTGTCATTGCTCTTTGGTAGGTTGCTCCTGCGTTCTTCGATCCGAATGGCATCACCGTGTAGCAAAATACTCCGATCGGCGTTACGAATCGTCGTAAGCTTTTCATCTTACGGAGCCATTTTTATCCGGTTGTATCCTGAAGATCCATCCATGAATGAGAATATTTCATGTGTCGAAGCAATATCGATCATCGGTTCTGGAATTGGTAGAGGGAATTCATCTTTTGGACATGCCTTGTTTAAATCTCCGAAGTCCACACAAATTCCGATCGACCATTCTTCTTTCGATCGGCACCACATTGGCTATGCAAGTCGGGTATTGTTCTTCACGGACAAATTTAGCGTCTATTAGCTTTTTAACTTCGGCTATGACTTGTTGTTCGATTTCCGGACGCATTCTTACGGGACCTTGTCCGGCCGGAACGAAGTAGGATCCACTCCTAGCTTATGGATACGCAACCTACGGGGCTAATCCCGGCATTTCATCGTAGCTCCAAGCAAAACAGTCTTTAAATTCCATTAATAACTTGATTATTTCTTCGGAGTCTTCTTTATTGAGTAAGGAGCTAACAAAGGTAGGTCTCAGGCTCTTTCTTAGTACCTAAGTTAACTTCCAGTTAACTCATCTATTGTGGATTTAATTTCTTCTTCGAATTCCGGTGGAGCGTCTCGATTTGTAAATCTTCGAGTTCGTCTGTAGTTTCCATGCGAGTTTTCATTGGACTTGCAAGTAACAACTAAGCAAAATTCGGTATCGTCGACTGACCCTACCGTGCCGAATCCGAGTCCATACTTTGAATTGGGAGGACGGCCGGAGTTATTCCATAACTTTTCAAAATGTTGTGATTGGCCTTTTGTCCATTGTCGAGGTAAGAAACCACGTTGAATTAAATTTAAACACGGGGAGAGTACCACTCGAAAGGTAATTCCATTAATTCGATGAAGTGACATCTTCGAATTGTACATTATTTTCAGTTTTGGAGGAAGAAGCACCACGATAGAATTTGATCGGCTTTGCACCGTCACTACGTACCTCTTTGACCTCCATACCCTCGATCTTATTAGAATGGATCGGAGTTAGGGTCATAGTATGTACGTAGTGGTTAATCTTCTCGTACATTGATTTGTATTCTTCGTTCTTTTCATCTTCGAGGGAGATCTTGTATTGCGGCTTCTTTCGACTTATTGTTGCTCGCTTCTTGCTTGATTTCTTTTTCTTCTTCGAACTATCATCCCAATCAACATTGATGGCTGGTTTCTTCGTCCGATTGTCCTAGTGTCTCTACCACGGCCTCGTCCCCGGCCTCGACCTCGGATGCGAGTTGTGGAGAAACCTTCACCATCTCGCCGGAAGGGAGTGGTGAGTGGCTGATGGACTAGAACTTCGGGTTCTTCGTTGTCTCGAACTTTCTTTGCTTCATTTGTTATGGTATCTGCTGGAGAAGATTGTTTTCTTTGGCGGTGCATAATAAGCTGCATCTTCATGGACTCCAATCTCATGTACGGAGAATGGTTGTAAGTCACCTTTGATGCACTCTGTTCCCCTCCATCGTAGTACTTGATGCATCTGGTGCGGAGATGATGGTACCATCTTGTTTTCATGTATCCATGGTCGGCCCGATAGAGCGTTGAACGATGTTTCGAATCGATTATATGAAATTTTGCGGTTGTCTTTGCTAAATCACCGGTCTTCATCGGTAGCGTTATTGACCCGAGGCTCTTTCTCCTTTACGGTTGAATCCTCTTAATAACATTTTGTCGGCCTCGAGCTCACGAGCATCAATTTCCAAGTATGCTTAGTGTTCGAAGACTCATTATATTGATTGATGCTCCTGGATCCACCAAAACTGCGGAGAGCGTAAACTTCCCGATTGTAAGCGAAATGTACAACGGTCGGTTGTGATCTGCCGTCCCAAGTAGTAGGTCATTGTACGTGAAGGTAACACCTCGCTGTTCCTTTAACGAGCAAACCTCATCTAAGGAATCTCCGGCCATTTGAGCTAAACGAAATTTCCGGATCGAAGTAAGTCCTTGATCGAAGCTTCTCTCATCTCCTTTGATAAGATGAGAGCATCGTAGATGCTCGGTTTGGCCGGTAGTTTCCTAAGATGGGCTAGCACGTTGTAGTCCACTTTGTTCTCCTGCGTCTCGGCTTCTTCTCGAATGGGTATTTCTTCTCGTGGGGTTGGTTCTTCTTGAACAACCACCGCTTTCCTTTGTATTTTGGACCCATTCTTGGAGGTAGAACTTTTCCACTTCTCGAGTTGACTTCGTAATTTCTTCGAATCTAGTGTTGAGTTTGCTGGTGTCTCCTCCCGAATCGGAATGACGAGCTCTTCGGATTATCTTCAAAATCCGAAGGCTCTAACTCTATCGTAACTGGAGCTCCTCGAAACTCACAGATAGATCCGTTGCTTGTTGAGCTCTCGTAGCCTCCTTGATGGATGTCTTCTTTGTCATCGTGATTGTTGAGATTGTGTATGATTTGAGAATTGTCATTGGTATCGAAATCGATGTCCGGATTGTCGCTAGTTACGTAATCGTTAGACACAGTCAAAACGTAGCCAACGCCATCACCCTTATCATTATATGATCCCACCGAAGTGAGCAGATAATCATACAAAATCAGAGGTTCGAGGGATTTCTCCCACGAATCGGAAACAACTATCCTAGGATAAGCGGCCCCTAGTCTAGCCTTAGGAGTCTCGGTCCCCTCTTCTTCGTCAATTTTCTTCTTCTCTTCTATTGTCTCCTGTCGAGGTGGTTCTTCTATCGCAAGTGATAGTACCGGCTTTACTGGTCTCGAACTACGAATTGAAGCTCGCACCGAAGCGGTTCGGATGTTGTCTAAAATCTTCTTCGAAGATCTCGTCCAGGCGGTAGTCCATCCATCGTCAGTTGCATAGGGATCTATCGGGATGACGGGATCGGTTGAGATAACATTGACGGAACCTCCTTTCTGGGGTTCCTTCATGTACTCCTTCGGGATTGTTATATTTCCTTTCCGAAGGTTGTCATTGAGCCAACTTTTGAAGGTAATGCAGTCTTCATCTTGTGCCCGAGCATCCAGATGGTAGGGGCAAAAGTTGGGATCACCTTTCTTGTTGACTTCCTCTCGGTCTTTTGGGCTCGCAGCGTTGAAAATCCGGAGTTTTCATTAAGCTACGGAACATCTTCGATCTTGCTTCATTTTTGAACGGATATTCTCTCGCTCGAAGCTCCCTCGATGTACGTTGCGGACGAGACGGTTGTTCATCATTGCGGAGACGACCGATAGTTGGACCGGGGTTGCTTGGTAATTTTGTTGTGGTTCTTTGCGGCCGTTACGGTGGTATTTGCATCGGTTGTTTGCCTTTGTCAACTGCTGCAACGACCCCAGATTTCTTTTCGAAAGTCTTCACCGGCTTCTTCTTGTCCGTCTTGTCGGCAAAACTTAATTGCTTCGCCTCTTCTTGCAAGCTTCCGGCCTTGCTTAACAACTTCTCAAAAGTCTTAATAGTGAATCCCTTGAGGAGAAGTGCTATCGGGTCGTGAATGCTTTTAAGCAAGATGCCGACTGCATGTTGTTCTTGCGGTTGTGGTTCACACTTCATGCTTAAGTTTCTCCATCGAAGTATGTAATCCACCAAAGTTTCATTCGGCCTTTGTTTCTCTACCACTAAATCACTATAGTGATGTGGTGCCGAGCTCCGACAAATCGCTTAATGAAGAGACTCTCTAGCTGCGAGAATGTCTTCACGAACCGTTGGGTAATTCGCATACCGGTCGAAGGCGATTCCTAACAGACTGCTAACGAACCGTCGGAAGAGTAGTGCATCGCTCCCGCCGGCATTGCAACAAGCGGCACGAAAGTGTGCAACATGCTTGTCGGGGGTTCCGGTTCCGTCGAAGGTCTTAAACGGAGGTGGTACGAAGCCTTTCGGGTACTTGGACAGCGTCGAATTCTTACGGGTAAGGTCTACCCGTCCGAATGGATGTCCCGTTCTTCGATTGTGCTAGGGCTTCTCGCACTCGTTGCTCTACCAAGTTCTTGATATCCTTTTCGGGGATCATACTTTGTGTTGTATCCTTTTCAGTTGGTCATCCCCATTGACGGATGTAATCTCCTTTCCTCCATCTACGATGTGAATGACTTACGGGGGTGTCTCTCATGTGGTTGTACTTGACTGCGGAGAGTGGCCGAGCTATGGCCATCTCTTCCATCCTCTTCGCCATTTGAGCGATCGTGTCGTCCTTTTCTCGAAGCTATCTCTTCATCGGTTCCGGCTCCTCTCTTTCGCGACTGCAGGAGCACCTTGAGAAGCTGATGAAGCTCGTGTCTCAACCATGTTTATTTCTGCATATTCATTGTCCATGAATTCCGATGAGTCGATCTCATCTCCGAACTTTTCTTCTCTTTCTTTTGCCAACCGTCGGATGTCGGTTCTCAACTTTTCCATGGCATCTTCTAGTGGAGCTTTTCGTATCTTTGTGGTTGTCATGCGATGGTTGTCGGGTCCTTTTTCACGAGTCCCCTTCATCGCGAGTAGCACTTTCTTCGGATTCCAGCCTCTCGGCGAGACTTTCTTTCTCGAGTGCGTCGTTTCGGTCTCAGTCGCCCCGTAGTGGGACGCCACACCATCCTTCTAGCAGCGCGAAGGTCTAGGACCGGATGGTCTATCGGCCAAATCGTCGGAAGGTGGTATCCTCCCTAATCTGTAACACGATACTACGACAGGCGGGCTAGCCTTCATTCTCTTGCTTGGCTTTTCTATCATGATGGCGGGTTCTACTCGGGGCCCAAGACGGGATTTGACCGGCACCCGCCCTATCCTTCGTAGAATTTCCGACACGAGGCAGTTTTCCTTCCTTGCTAACTTTTCTACCAAAGTTTGCAGTCGAGTAAACGACGTAGTTCTGATTCTTTTCTTGCGGCTATCGTTGTAGTATGCGGGCCGAGGTAATGTGGCAGCAATCTTGCGAACATTCTCCTCATCCTCTGCGGCGGAGAGGGGATGGAACCTGCTTCCTCCCAAAAGTGGTATGTAGTCGAGGCGGTGGTGTATATTACGGTAACGGTGTATATTCGGCAACTGCGGAATTTCCTCCGGAAGGCGATCTCGGCGGCTACGGCTTCCCCGGCGATCCTTCTATTTCTATTTCTTCTTTGGGTCTTTGTCGGCGACGGAATCTTCGAAGCTGGACCCGATTTCGAAGACGGAAGGTCTTACGGGAAGATCCGTACCCTCCACGGTAACGGAGTTTATCATAGTTACGGATTCCTTTCCCCTTTGATGCGGCAGAAGTCGGGGTAGGTGCGAAACAACTAGACCGGTGGGGGTAGTGAGAACGGTCCTCCTGCGGACGGCGGTACTCCTCCTAGTCGGGACCCTTTGCGGGGGAGGAAACTCTTGGGTCGACCTAAGGTTGAACTCGAGCGGTGGTTCTTCGGCTTCGGATACCTTGTTCGTCGGTGCGAAGAGGGAGACGTCGGTGACCTTGACGTTCGTGTTTTCAAATCCTCGTCCAAATCGGATGATCCCATTGTCGGGCGGCTCATCCTTATAGACGGCGAAGTCCGATCCGTTGGTGAAGGAGAAAATCGGTTTCGGGGCTTCCATTTGCGGGGTAGATTACGGTTGTCGGTCCGAGTTATGCTTCTTTTCTTCGGGACGAAAAGAAAGGAATTGAAAAAAAGTCCGAACTCATTCTTTGTTCATGTATTTATAAAAAAGAATCATTTGTTAAAAGAATCACTTATTAGAGGGTTTGTTTATTTAGAACGGAATGTTCAAAGGTGTAGAGAAGGTAAGGAATCCGATTCAGAGTTGGAAAGGGAAAGAAAGTCTTAAGCAAGACTTCCTGACTCGAAAGATCACACCTAAATTAACACCTATTGGGGGTCCACCCCACCTCAGAAATGAGGTAAAAGGATCTCGGAACCTCTCTGTTTAGGGGTGTCTAAACAGTGGCTCCTAAATCCGAGAGAATGTTGGTATACTTGTTCAAGATAGAAATGAACATAGTATTCCAACGGAAAGAAGGGTAGTTTGATCCATTAGGGACATGGATACACTACCGATTTTTTTGAAAGCAGAATTATTTGATTATAATGGAGAGAGGAATTGTCCCCAGCGGAGTCGCCAGAAATTTGTCGGCATATTTTAGGTTGTGTTTTATTTTGAAAAGGGGGGTCGCCTAACAGAAGTTGTCGGCGAATTTTTAATTTAATTAAATAAATAAATTTGAAAAGTAGTATTTGATTTTGAAAATAATTTTAAATTTGAGATTGAACCGATCTCACATCCCAAATAGTTTATATAAACGAGCACCGCACCATAAACCGTGTATTTATCCCTAAAGATAGACACACTTGCTGACGGTGGAGCTCGATCAAATAAACTAGGAGTTTTGTGACATCCGTTTGGTCCGCGAACCAATTTTATAAGCCGACAAATTCCACACGCTTAATATGAAAGTATTAAACGGGGTTTATATTACACAGGTTCTTTAAAATTCCCTATAAGGGCAAGCCCACTATAGTTAATTACATCTTAAGTGACGGGAATCACCTAAGAAAACTCTCGATAATAATCAATAACTCTGCTCTCGAGAATTTCGAAGTTTAAGGTTTTCGAAGATTGAATTTTGGAATTTCGATAGGGAATGGATCGAATTTTGGAACATTTTGTTTTGTGAATCCGAAGGAAGAAAGGTAGGAGAAATCAGCGATTCGAAGTGAACTTCGGTAATTTCCGACTATCCTATCGTTTGGCTTGAGTTTAGGAAAGTCCTAATACTTATTTAAATGTTTTGATCTTGCCAATTTTAATTAATTAGGGCTTATATTTGTATGATAAAATCAAAGCAAATAGCCTCAGAAAATGTGAGGGTTTATTGTCGTATCGGACGGCTACCTCGGAATCCTAAGACCGGTTAGGGCTTAACTTGCGAATGCAAATGCCTAACGAAGAGTTGAGGATTTATGTTGCACTAGGCAAGCTACCTCGAAGTCCTATGGCTTTGTTGTTTAATTCTAAGAAGGTTTCTTTGAAGTAGGTTCGAGTTTTGTTGATGACGATGGCCGTGCTGCCCACCATGCTCCAAGCTCCTTGTTGTTGCAGAGGTTTAGTTTTAGAAATCATAAATTAGGGGATGGGAAAAGTGTTTTGGTTTAGAGAAGTCTTAATTTTCCAAGTGTTCTTGTATTTTGATTAAAACAAATCTTAAAGTTGATTATAACGACACGGTTAAGATCCCACGGTTCCATCCTTCCGGCATCATTATTTTTATCGGATTCACTTAGTCGGGATGAATTTGCTAAACTCGATTGAATGAGTTCCACACTTTCATTTAGACCGTGGGAAATCCAGTTAGTAACACGTAGGTTACATCATCAGAGGTATTCCAGATCATCCAACAGGACGTTTTAATTTAGTTGTAATTGTAGTTTTGTGTTACGTTTGTGATTAAATTTTGAGTTATTTTATATTTTGAAATGTTGTGGCGGTGAATTTTATCTTGCAATGACTTTTAACTTAGTTTTGGTTTCGGTTTTAGGGACTATCCTAAAGGTGTGAGTTTTCATGCAACTGATTGTTTTATCATGCAAGAAAAGTAAAATGCATTTGCAATAAAGTAAATTGCAAGAAAGTAAATTGCGATTAAATAAATTGCAATAAAATAAAAGCGTACACGGAGGGTCTTCTCGTCATCCGAGCTGCACTTAAAACACGATTAGAATATTTAAACAAGTTCCTAGGTAAAGCTAGGGGAAAGGTTATGGTTTTCTACCAAATTCCTAATCCTATAGCTAGTCATCTCCTATGACGTCTAGGTTCTTTGTGTTTTTGTTTGAGGACGATTTTCTTCATCGAAGGACAATTAAGTCCAATTGTTCTTATAAATATCTTATCATATTGAGGAAGTGCTTAAGAAGAATCTTAAACATCTTTTCAATATTTTCGAGATTGTTTTAAGTCTAAATGAATTTAATTATATAAATGAATCGATCGTCCGAGGTTTTGAAGTCTTGTTAACTTGCTCGATGAAGCTAAGACATTTGAATATCTTATGAGTGAAGTAGCACTTCATTTAATGTTTCATTTAGGAGTCATAATAATCAAAGCTTTCAAGGGTAAATTAGTATTCAAATGATTTGATTTAAGTTAAAGGGTTTAAATTTGGAATAGTGTTAAAGTTGCTTTACATTTATTTTGAATTCTTTTATGTCTTAGGTGATGTTATATTTAATTTAACTTAATTTAATTGAGTTTTAATTTAGTTTAACATAGTTCAATTTAATTTGATTTGGTGTTTAATTAATTTGATTTGATTTAATTTAATTTAATTTAATTATTTAATTTAATTTAATTTAATTGTTTAATTTAATTTAATTATTTAATTTAATTTAATTTAATTTAATTATTTAATTTAATTTAATTTAATTATTTAATTTAATTTAATTTAATTATTTAATTTAATTTGATTTAATTTAATTTGTCTTAATTTAATTTAATTATTAAATTTAATTTAATTTTAATTTAATTTATCTTTAATTTACTTTATTTTTAATTTTAATTGAAATTTCAAAAGAGTTTAATAATTTAATTAAGTCTTTTAATATTTTAAATTTGAGTTATCATTTTAATTAAAAATTGAGTATTAATGATATAATTAGTTTAGGGATTTTTAAATTAAAGAATAAATCTCTTCCTAATAAATATCCCTATTTTAATAATTCCAATTTTATTATTCTTCCAAATTTAATCCATTATTTAATTAAAGTTTAATCATTTAAAAAAATTGTTTAATGAGTTTCTACCCTTTAATTATTTAAATTTCAATCATCCAAATCAGATTAAGATCAAATATTTTACTTGTTAATTTTATTAAACCTAAAGTTTTAATTAAGGGTTAAAAGTTTAATTACCATTTTACCCTTAAGCTTAATAATTTCATAACTCACTAAATTGAACTTAAATGAACTTGAAATTTTTATGTGACTTCACTCATATATCAATAAAGACATGAGAGGAGAAAATGTGATTTTTTTGTATTTAATTTATTTATATAATTATTTTTGGTGGAAAATAGAGATTTTCAAGGAAAATTTGATAACATGACCAAGGGAAAGTTTCTGTCCTTAAGAAAATTAGGGGACATTCCTAATGACCAGAGAAGCACTTGGACCAATTTTGGTGATTTTGTGAATTATATTATTTTTATTATAATTATTTTGAGTTTTGGAGTGTTAATTAATTTAAAAATAAAATAAATGTTGAAAAGTGGATTTTATATTTTTCAAAAAATCTCTCTAATATCAAGGAAACCAGAGAATCAAATTTTGCAATTTTCTGATTTTTTTATGATTTATAATAATTATTTTAGTGAAAATGCTAGAAAATACATTTTTTTAATTTTAAAATTACCCTAGGGCTTTAAAATTCAATATCTCACTAAATAGACCTAGGAAAAATGTGGGATTTGCTCCTAAGTGATTAAAATTCAAAATGTGACATTTTGGTGAATTTTATTATTTTTGTGATTTTTATTATTTTTTAATTATTAAAAATATTAAAATATTATTAAAAATCAACTTTTTTAGAAAATTGAAATTTTAATTTTCTTAGATTCCCCTGATATCAGAGAGGCTCCAAAACCAATTTGATAGATTTTTAAAAAGTATTTTAAAAGTTATGAATTTTTAAAGTTTAAAATGGCTAAGTGACTTAATCAACCCAATTAGTGGGGCTAACCAAGTCCAATTGACCTCAAATTTTTATGGTGGATTCCTCTGATCCTAAAGGTCAGTGGAGAATTGATTTCAAGTCAATTTGATACCTGGTTAACTCTAATTAATTAAAGACCTATTTTGGGTGTTTAAGTCGATTAGGGTTGTTTTGAATGAACTAAGCCAAAATCTATTTTTCCTAGGGTTCTCTGGTCATAAGGAACATCACCAAATTTTCCTAGAATTTATTTCACAACATGCTAATTTTTGGAATTAAAATACTCAAAACAGCAACATGCATTTGAAAAATAAATAACTTTTCACGGAGATGGCCTCGACCTTGGAAAATTCGGGGAATGTTCCCAAGTTCAGAGGCTTCAAAAGCCCTATGGTCTCATGCCATGGTGAATTGTATACATGCATGGAGAATTAAATGTATGCAGAGAGTAAATAAATTATAAAAAATAAAATACTTGATGAAATTAAATGATTTCTTTTCCACATTATTCTCCTCTGTTCATCTGAGCAAAAGGGTATTTTTATTTTATTTTTATGATTTTCCTACACGGAGATATGAATTTTTGAAGTTTAGGGAATTAAATAAATCAAAAATACCCTATTTTTCTATTTATCCACGCGGCGCCGGCGCATCCTCGGCGACTCAGAAAGACCGCGCGGCGCGCTCCCATTCGACGCCGCCACCCGAGTCGGCAGCCGGGCCCCGCGGTTCTCGTACCGTCTCCTGGTCCGACGCGATCCCGACCATCCGTGCGCGCGTGTATTGAATGGACGGCATCCGTTCATCGTCCCCGAGTGTTCTCACCCGAGAGCCGTCCACACTCGATCCCTAAGATCTCACTCGATTCTCGATGGATTTTTACGTTCTTATACTCCATGGATTCGTCTTGAAGAGACGAACACATCTATACGGTTAACATGCATTGAAACTAAGGCATTTGAAATAGAGAATCTTCGAAGCTCGGGATGAAGAGTTAGCTCATACCTTGGCTCAGAGAAGTGTGGCTTCAATCTGAGAGTTGTTGCACCTTCGATTGGGTCCTAGCAAGCTCCAGATGAAGTCTCCTGGTCTGGTGAATTGTCTGGATATGATTTCGACCAAGCCCGATCACAAAGCTTGGAGGCTGGAGCAACTGGGTGGCCTGGAGATGGGGCTTTTGATGGTGGACACCTTCCCTTGGTCTGGTGAAGGTGTAGAGCCAATCAATTTGGGGATTGGCTCACTGTGGAGAAGTGTCCTGGTTTTGGGTGGAATTTCAACTCTGAAATTGAGCTTTCAGAGGAGAAATGGCAGGGGAATTCCATTGGGGATCAAGTGCTTTAAGGGTGGAGAAGGGTCTGGAACAATTTTGACAGAGTTTTGGCAAGGTTTGTGCTTCTCTTTTTTCATGGCCGAGAGGGGTGGAGTTTAAATAGGAGAGGGTGGAAGGCCTCTCAGGGGGAGTTAGGTCTTGGGATCAGCTGCTCTGGTGAGGAGAAGATCAGCCATGGTAGCCACTGGGGATGGGGCGGCTCGACAAGTGAGAATTTCAATGTTGGCTCACATGTGGGCTCTCGGCCATGGTGTTTTCCGGCGGCCCGGTGGCCGGCCGGCCGTGCATGGGTCACCCTCGAGGTCGGGTGGGTCAGGGCTGGAGGTTTGTGCAATCAATTGGCCATGGACATGTGTAAAGGCTTTGATCCAAAGTGGAATGGGGCATGGCTAGATTTGGACCTAAATGGGTCAACCCACCCATTTGGGCTAGGTGCACCACCCAAGGCCTGGTTTTGGCTGAGGGAAAAGTGATTTGGCTCGGCATAATCGGTAGGGTCAAGTCACCATCCAAGCACGATTAGGCTTAAGCATGGTTTAGTGGAATCATGGAAGTGGTTAATCACCTTTAGGAATTAAGGAAAGAGCCTCCTCCTTTTGCCCAAAATGGCATGGTGACATGTAAAGAGGCTCTCATGGCTTGCATATGGCTTGTGCATGGCTCCATGGCTCCATTTGGCTTGGGAAAAGGTTTGGTCGATTTCATAAAAAAGGATTTTAAGGATTTTGGATAATTTGGTGGAAATTTGGATGAAGCTTCATTTAGAATTATTTGATGATTGGTTTAGGACTTAGGGATGATTTTAATTGAAAGTATGATGAGGGGAAATGTCATATGGGCTTTGGAAGAATTTTTGGGGCTTTGGATTTGGTGGAAGTGGGCTTTTTTTAAAATGGTTTAAGGAATGGGCCCTTAAGTTTAAAAATGAATTTATGGATGGGAATTTTGTAAAGAGGTTGGGCCAAATAATTGTTGGGTTTAGCTCATGGATGTGTCATGAGTGATTTGAAACAAATTGGGGGTGATTTGGATTTGAATTGGGTTGAATTTGGGTTAGGTTTGGGTTTAGGTCGAAAAATGGGCCTTTTGACCTTGGATTGAGTTTGAGTGGGACTTGGGTTCAAATTTTGGGCAAATCATGTTAGGGTTTTGTTTGTGGGAATGTTAAGGAAGATTTAGAAAAGATTTGAGGTTAATTGGAGTTGAACTCGGGTGAGTTTGGGTTAAGTTTGGGTCATGGGTCCAAATTTGGGCTTTAAGGCCAAAAGTGAGATTGGATCCAAATGTCAATCAAATTGGACTTGGATTTGGTCTAAATTGGTATTGGGAATGTTGAATTGAAGTTTAGAATTGAATTGGACCAGAATTGGGGTCAATTGGGTAGGTTTGGTTTGACATTGGGTTCACTTTGGGTTAAAATGGGTGAAATTGGGGGTTTTGACAAAAGTAGGGTAAATTGACAAAATTGGCCCATGGTGTAGTTGGACAAAATGAAATTGGGAATATTTAGGATTTTCTGGAATTTTCTGGGAATTTTCTGAATTTTTGGATTTTTAGGCCAAGAAGGGTATTTTGGGTATTTGGAGGGTATTGAGAGGTATTTTTGGAATTTTTGGTATTTTTGGGTATGGATGATCAATTTGAGTGATGTGGAGATGTTTGAGATTGATTTTGGAAAATTTTGGGTAATTTGGAAATTTTGCGAAAATTTGGGTAATTTCAAGGGTTTTGGGTAGGTTTAGTAGGTGTAGGGTCTCGGGGGTCAAAAATTGAAAATTTGGAAAATTGGAGATTGGGTGAATTTAGGTGGAAAGAAATCATTTTGGTTGAGCCATGAAACCATTTCAAGCCCATATGAGCCATGAAAGGACTCATTTGAGGCATTCATTATGTTGTTCTAACCTCTTACGCGAGGGCTTAGGGGTTAAGGACCATCCATGTGAATCACCTACATGAGTCAAGAGGTTAAGTTGGGTATGGGTGTGGTTTTAGGAAGTGTGTGGAAATGTAGTGTGTAAGTGTAGTGTAAGTCGGCCCCCTCATCGGACCGAGCCACCCGAGGTAGTCCTAAGGCCGAAGAGTCCTATAGGAACTCATCCTTTAAACTTCCACATTTGATTTCAACCCTCTAGGTGATTAGGGGTCTATAGTCGAATTTGTGGAGTTTGCGGGGAGTTTAGAAGTGGTTTGAATTTCTAAAAGGCGGGTCCCAATTCTAGTCCTCTAAGATAGTCAAAGGAAAAGCCTAAGGCTAGATCCTAAGTACTAAAGAGAAGAAGAGAAGACCTCATCAAAAATGAGGTCAACAAGGCCCAATCAAGATATACTTCAATCTTCTAAGAAAAGAAATGTATTCAAGATCGAGTTTTTGATAATACTGGAGGAAGTAGAGCGAGTTATCAAAGAAAGAAATTGGGACAACTTTTGCTACACTATAAACAAAGCTGGTGTAGAGTTGTAAAAGAGTTCTATTCCAATCTGACTCATCTTGAAGACGAGCCTGTCAAGGTAAGAGATTTTTCTGTCGATTTTAATGCTGCCCGCATTAATTCCTTTTACGAACTTCACAATTTTTATTCTAGCGAGTATGAAACATTTGGAACTATGTAAGGTCCGTTAGACAATGTCATTGACTTTCTCACTGATGGGAAATGGACTTGGAAAATTAAACAGCGTGAACGGATAAACTTCCCTCTTTCTACGATGAATGCCACAACTAAGGAATGACATTATTTCATTTGTTCTACTTTGCTACCTACCTACCATCATAGTGAAGTATCAAAAGATAGAGCGGTTCTAAATTTCTACATTCAGAACAATAGAAGTATAAATGTGGGTAATATTATTTATAAGAATATTTTAGCCACGACAAAGAGTGAATCAAGTGAAGGACTAGGACACCCTGGCCTCATTTATGCACTTTGCCAATTATCTGGAGTGGAAGCTAGAGATAATGAAGAATGGGTGTACCGTATGAAACCCATTAGTAAAGCTAATTTGAAGACTTACGAATCTAATGAGGAATGGAGATCTGGGAGTAGGAGTAAGGCACCTTCTACTAGTAGAGATATTCCCTCTACTAGCTATGACCCTCCTGCATCTAGCTCCCCTACTCTTTATGATTTGATGAATGCGATGACCCTGTAGCAGAAAATTTTTGAAAAGTTAGATGAAAGACTGGAAAGAATAGATCAAAGGATTGAAGGATTAGAGTGGAGACATGATCATGATAGTGAGTATCTTCAGAGGCACTCTGATTTTGAGATTGCTTATTATGATGCTCAGGCTAGACACTACAGAGGTAAGCCTGATGTCACCTTTCCTAAATGCCCCTGTTATACTCATTATCAACCCAATCCACCTGCTGACTAGGGAGATGAAGACTCAGTATGGGATTTTGATGTCTGATCTTGAAATTTGTGATGTGATGTATGTGTTTGTTTGTTTTAGTACTTTTATTTTATAGTTTCTATTTTGTGTACTGTATTATTTTCTGAGATATGTATTTTGTTTGTAGTTTGTATTTCATTTATGGATAATTGTGATGTATTGTGATTGTAATTGTAATTGTGAACTATAAGTTAAATATAGTAAACTGTGTTATTGTGTTGTGAAATGTAAATGTTACTTGTTATTGTACTGTGTAGTATAATAGTTATTGTTAAATGTTTTGTTTTATGTACTTATTTCAAAATTTCATTACTTCAGTAAATTCTCTAATATGTTATATGTGTAGAAAAGTTCCTAATATTACAAGCCAGTTAAAGTTAAAAATTTTCAAGAAGAACATGTACAATTTCAGAAAGACAAAAATGCCTAAAGTGCAAAGATATGAATTATATTCAGAATTTTTCTTTCCACCCTGTATTATTTCTATTTATTGAAAACTTTAAGTTTGGGGGGGGAGAAAAATATTAACTGTTATGTGTTCTCAATTAAAATATTTTCAAAAAATTTATAAATATGATTTTTGTGATAAAATTTGATTCAGTTAACTATATTTAGATTTTATTTAAATGTTATACAAGATTCAAGAAAATATTTTTGGTAATGAAAATTAATTTTGTAAGTTAAGATATTTAGTATAAGGGAATAAGACTATAGTTAACTATTTAAAGTAAAAAAAACTATATTTTGAAATATGAAGAATCTTAGGAATTTAGTTGAGAAAGAAAAAAAAATTGGGGCTCAATGATGTAAAGACTATGAATTACGTATAAAGTAAAGAAATGTTTTAAGTTTCAAATTTAAGAAAAGAAGAGTGAAGTTCAAAATTATTAACAGACTATCCAAATATAGTAATCCTCACTTGAAAAAGAAAAAGAAAAAAAATAAAGAAAGGATTGAAAAGCAATCCAAAAAGAAAAGAAAAGAAAAGAAATAAAAGTAAGCGAGAAGAAGCTTGAGGAGACGTCTTATCAAAAATTGGCTTCACTTGGATTAACCAAAAGGGAAAACTAAATACATTTCTGAACTTATATTGATGAAGTAGTATTTTTACAAGTAGTGTTCTCATGAATTTCCAATTTTCTGAATATTTTAAGTGAATTGACATTGCAACATATAGTTATTCTTGAAATGAATAGAAGACTAGAACTCTTAGACTTGATGACTAGATAGCCTTAATTCTACATAGTTAATCTAATTACTTGAAAATCTTTCTAAGAAATCTTACTATGATATTTATCTAAATCAAAATTATAGTATTTCTGAATTAAAACTTTACCACAATGAATCATAACTTTTGTGTAGTATTAAAAATTACTTGAGGACGAGTAATAATTAAGTTTGAGGGATATTGACCTACTGAAAATATGTTAAGATTTTCATGACTATTTTATATTGATTTTGATGATATTGCACTTTAAAGAAAGGTATTTTTGATGTTTTGTTGCAGGTATGCAAATCTATGGAAATTGGAGCAAAAAAATTACAAAAATGAGCGAATTTGAAGGAAAAAAAGGACCAAAATATGAAGATTTGATCTAGGGCGCCGACGACGAGCTCGAAGGCGCCGACGGTGGATTTTTTCTGAGGGTTCAAACATATATTACAAGGGAAGTTGCCGATAGCGAGATTGAGGCCACCGACAACGAGCCTTAAGAGAGAAGTTTAAAGCCAAGTATTCTAGAAGCCCGCCAACGGTGAGATCGAGGCTGCCGACGGCGAGATTGTGGCCGCCGACGGCGAGAAAGTCGGTTCTCTCACAAGGTGCATTGAATGTGGATGATTTTTGAAAGGATGCTTGGGTATCTCTTGGAAACTCTTCAATTACTTTAAAAGAAACATATGGAGCTCGAAAAAGTGTCCACCATGTGTCCATTAAGTGTCAAAAGAGTCTAGTAGTGTGTTTAAAGTGTTTTCATTTTGTTGGTGGTTCCACTAGAGTTTTAGAGAGTGAGTCTATTTAGTGTTATTTATGAGGAATTCTTCAAGAGATTGTAAGAGTAGAAGGAAAGTGAGAGATTTCTTCCTCCTTGCCACTTCAAAGGAAAATTCAGTGTGTTGTAAAGAAAGGAAGATATTCAGAGGAACTTCTAGGAGTTTGCTTAGGGAGGAATTCGAGATAAGTTGTATTTACTTATTTTAGTTTGTATAACTTTGTTTTTTTATATGAAATCCAAGTTTTATCGTTTCCTCCTCATGAAATCTGAGTAGTTTCTCTGTCTTTCTCCTTGTTTTGAGATTTTTGTGAAATGGTGATTTGAATTAGTTGTGTCAAGAGAATGTTAAAGAAGTTGTGATAATCTTTACACTTTAAACTTAATTTACTTTCAATCTGGCCAATTGATTATTTAATATATGTTGAGTTTAACAACTAAAGTGAAGATTACATCTGAGAATCAGGGAGGTCAAAGTCCTTGAAAGTAGGGTGCAAATAAATAAGAAAATATAATTTATCAGGCGTACAATTGGAGATTTTAGAGTGACAGACTAAAATCCTCAATTCGGTTCTATCGTTTGGGTGTTGAAGTGTAGATGTTGGCCCTCATGCGAGGGGAACGTGGGAGCTCTGAAGTGAGAGCCGGTATCCTCCCAGCCTAGCCGCAGATTCAGTAACCAAGCATAGGATTAGTCAATGTTCTTTATGTCTGGACCAAATGGTAAAGAATATGCATGCTTCTATTTAGCACAACACAATTTTAAACTAATTCTAATTATCCATTCACTTAAATTTCTTAACAAAGGAGAATGATGTTTGCTTAAATATTAAACCCCACTTTATTAGTAGAAGTAGTTAATTGTTAGTAGAGTAAGTTTGTTAAAATTGAATCTTATTTACAATTTCTTATTAGTGACAGATAGACAATTCGATTTACAATTTGTGATTCTGAATTGGTTTTTATAATCCTAGTCCGTAGCCTCTGAAGTATCCTTATGGGATCAATATCCAGGACTCCACTAGAGCTCTGTATTACTTGAGCGATACGTATACTTGTGTTGATAAAGGTAGCTCTGCAATTATTAAATATATTATACACTTGTTACAATTTTAAGATTAAGCGAGGTACGCATAGGCCGGTTCAGTTGCTGATCGTTGCCTTTTTTTTGTTATTTTCTTCATCTCGGCTGGCCACCCTCAAGCCACTCCTTGCCGGCGAAATTAAGCAGGCCTACCTCTTCGCCTACAACATGTTCACGACGAACCAGTCCTGCTCCCGCGTACATCACCGCATTTTGCACGCACCTCATTGTATTTTCTGTTCTGGTTGTGTGTTACTGGGGTACCACCTCTACCACTTCATC
Organism: Papilionanthe hookeriana x Papilionanthe teres; assembly: GCA_022702705.1. Classification (NCBI taxonomy): domain Eukaryota; kingdom Viridiplantae; phylum Streptophyta; class Magnoliopsida; order Asparagales; family Orchidaceae; genus Papilionanthe; species Papilionanthe hookeriana x Papilionanthe teres. The sequence goes on from CM040423.1 coordinate 24,982,337, forward strand.
GTCTCACATTCTTAGTGGTTGGATGGTTCATCGGAGATCTTCACCATCAACGGTTAGCGAGGTTCA